>JALBCR010000604.1:0-353500 GCA_030710515.1 Abscondita cerata
TTGCGCCCCTGGTATGCTTCGTTCAGTTACGTATTGCTACCAATCCTCTTATCAAAAACTTAACTCAGACACAGTATCGAAAAGGTTAATGTTTGGCTAGGATGAGTAAATAACTTTTATCGATAAAATTTAACAGCTGTAAAAGTTTTTGGATTTATTGCGAGAGTACATAATTCCAGCAATCAGATGGCTTAATATTATTATTGAATTCTGGTGGCAAATGGATGATGCTCCGGCACATTCCATGAATACAATAAAAGCTTTAACGACACTTTGAAAGACGCTGGATTGGAAGATTTGGTCTATTTCATTGTACCCCGATCAGCAGACTTGGCTCTAATGATTTTTGTATGGAAGCTAACCCAAGAGTAAAATTTATAATAATGTACCCATTCAAAACTTAGTCGAATTAAAAATCGTATACGCACTGCATGTAATGCAAATGAATCCACGATTTGTTCAAAATTCTTTACGTTGCTTTCAAGACCGCTTAGCTTATTGTCTCGAAAGGCGAGGTGGACATTTTGAGTATTTATTAGTCATTAAAGCAATGAGTACCTATTAAATATTGTTAAAGTTCATTGTTAAAATGTTAATTTACTAACCTTGTTCTCATTAGTTACTTGTTTGCTTTAATAAATTATTGTTTGTTTGCGAATTGCGTTAATAATTTATAAAGAAACTAGTTCTGGATAAACAAAAATAAATAATTCTAACCCAACAGATTTGTGCAAGTATAACGTTCTATAACTGGTTGCCTATCGTTGACGTAAAAATGCGCTTTCCTATATGGAGATTTAAATGAAGTGGTTTACATGGAACAAGTTAATGGTTTTCACGATGGAACTAATCGCATGTGTTTATTACAAAATTCATTATACGGACTTAAACAAGCACCGAGACAAAGGCACGTAAAATTAATTCGGTTTTAACAAAGTTCAGATTACAAAAGTACGAGTGCCGACCCTTGTGTGTAAGCGAAGACAAGTGGAAGTTTATTTCTAGCGTTGTACATTGACGATGGTCTCGTAATAGGACAATCAGATCAAGAAATAAAAGTTAAAAAAGTGAATTAAAATTACGTTTAAAATAGCAATTGTTATCTCGGTATTCAAATTGAGTATGATCAAAATGTTAACACAATAAAGTTACATCAGAATGCATACGCTAAAAGTGTCCTTGATCGTTTTGGAATGGTGAACTTTAATCCAATAGCTACACCGTCTAAACAAAACTAAAATTAATTCCTAACGTGAAAGAAGGTGGTAATGCAGGAGAAACCGCAAATTTACGAGCTCGTAGGTTCGCATATGTATTTGGCGATAGCTACACGTTTGAATATTGCTTATAGCTGTTAATCAGTTGTCGCAATTTTTGGAAGCTCCGTCGATGAGCATCGGAATGCTGCGAAGCGCATTGTTAGATACCTACAGGGTACTCTGGGAAAACACTCTAGTGTACAATGAAGTAGATTGGGCCTCAAATTTAGATGATCACAAATCCATTACTGGAGTTGTCTTGATTTTAAATGGTCGACCCATAATATGAAAACGTAAAAGCAAAGTATTGTAACCGACTCAACCATGTATTCAGAATATGTTGCTGCACATCAAGCGTGCAAAAACGTCAAATGGTTAAATCTATTAATGGCTGAATTAGGTTTTCCGCAACACGAATCAACAAAATTATTTATTGATATAATCATATCGACATAAAGTATCATTTCGTTCGTGAATCCGTTGAAATTGGTGATATACAAATTATGCATGTACAATCTAATAAGCAACTAGCTGATATGTTAACAAAAAGTTTATCGCTTGAAAAATTTACAGCTAATTTAATTGTAAAGCTTTAAATATGATTTAACGTTTGATTTTGTTAAATTTTATTTTGTCATTTAATTTGACGATTTAATGTTAAGTTACAATTTGTAATAACATTGTAATATGTAATTCGCAATTATTTTAGGTTTCTGAAAGCAAAGAGCGAGTGGGAGTGTTAAAATAAACACATTATTGTTTTAAGTTTGGCGCTCTTCGCTTTGTTTCCGTAGTAGAATACTTTTGGAGCATGCGTGTTTTAGAAAGGGAAGTTGTTCTAAAAGAATCAAGACGATTATTGGCTTTTTAATTTCAACGTTTTTTAGTTAATCTTGCAACATCGTGTCTTGTTAATTGTGGCCCGTAGGAATATGCGTAGTCATAGAATAGCAAAGAAGAAGTCAATTACTGATTTGGTCCTTAACTGCCTACAAAACATTTCTCAAAATCTATGAAGTTCTTATCACTTTTGGCAAATTATGGAGAAGAGGGCAAAAAAAATGGATTTACCTATTGCGTAAGCATTTTGTCATGAAAATATACTTTTCATAGATATTCTAATTGTTTGCGTATATGTAGGTTACAGAAACAAGCTCAACAAATTTAAATTATTGTGTGAATACTCTTCGAAATATTAGAAAAAAGACGTTCTGTTAATAAAGTACATAATCTTCTTCATCAGATTCAGCACGGTTACAGCCAACAAAAAAGTCAACTACATCAGCTCTGTTATAGTTAGTTGAGGCAGTGGCGTCTAATCTTGATCAGAAATAATTATATATATATATATATATATATATATATATATATATATATATATATATATATATATATATATATAGTCTTGTGCGGTTTGTCGAAAACATTCGATACAGTGCCACATGACATTGTACTTGAGAAAACCGAATTTTATGGAATTAGGGAATAATACCATACAATATACTTTAAAAGTTATTTATCTGATAGATATCAAGTAGTCTGTTGTACTGAGATGTTTTGGATAAAATGAAAGTGAAGTCTGAAGTACACTCATGAAATTTAAAACTTGGACACCACAATTTCTGTAAACAAAAGTTTGCACATTGTGAAGCGGGCTTAAGGGTATCATTTATAATTCTAACAGCAGGTAGTCTCAGCAGGGGTTATCTTATAGAAGGACTGTAGAATGAATCATTACACTAAGCACGTTTTAGAAAATAGGTAATTTACGTTGCTTACTTAATTTTTTTCTTTAAAGAATATATTTGAAGGTATCGCTAATTAAACACCATAGCTCGATTAATTATCGAATCAAAATTTTGTTTAGGAAATGTTTACAAAATAAAATTAGAAATAATTTTGATTTAAAAACGTCTACAAGCAATAACTTTTAAATTAAATCAAAAACTAAACATGGTTATTTGGGTTGACTGATTATTACTTATTTTTAAATAAATCTAACCTACTAATTATTGTAAGTTATTAAAAAAATCATTAAACTCTCTATTCATAATATTTAGTCCTTACAAAATGTATATTTTATGACGTTTCATTTTTTCTGTAGTTAATATAAAAAGTGAAAATAAAAACTAAGGCAATTCTTATTGTCAACGTATATATTTAGTTTTTGACAAGAATTTATTACATAATTATAATTAAGATACCAAGTTATAGTTTAAAATTAAATGAAAACTTTTTTTTAAATAAAGGTATTACTATATAAATAAATATAAGAAATCAATAATGGGTGTGACCTCCAATTATTGATACATTCTTGGAGGCGTCTGCTCATTGACGCTATCAAGGTATCAATATAATTAATATTAATCGTTTCCCATGCGGTATCAATGGCTGCAATTAGTGCATTACGGTTTACTGGTATAAAATTTGGCCCTTGTTGTCTTCGGATAACAGCAAGTATTCGAGCCCAAACATTTTCGATAATGTTAAAATCTGGGCTTTTGCTGGCCAGGGTAACAGCTCCAAGTTATTTTCTCGTATCCAATTGCGCACAACCCGCGAAGTATGAATAGGGGCGTTGTCCTTTAACAACAAAAATACATTATGAAAATGTTAATTCAACAGATCCCGAACTATTTTTGGAGAAAGTATAGTGAAATAAGAATACTTACTTGTTGGAAAATATAATCTTCGTCTGGATAAAACACTTCGACTGAAGGTTTCATAATAGTTTCCAAAATATCTAAATACGCAGCAGAATCAAGACGTCCATCGATAGCCCAACAAACTCCTGGACCCCGCGCGCTAACCCAACCCCACACATTCACAGAAAAATAACCACTTCGTTTTTTAGGACATATGTGATTATTTTGTAACGAGTTCCTTCCATTCAAAAACTTTTAGTGGTCCATCGTTGCGGCTATTGAACGTTTTTTCGTCGCTAAAAATCACTCGATTCCAAAATTCCAAAGGTTTGTTCTCATTTCGCTTGCCGTTATACGACATCCGGGAAAATGTGTATCTGCTATAGCCCTGAGTATGTAGCAAATGGTTGTTCTGTTACGTAATGAAACAACTCGAGATCTTGAGCACGTGTAGATACTTTAGGTCTACCACTTCCGATGGCTCTTTCAAAGTGTGTTCAAGATTCCATTTTACTCGGTAATGCCCTACGGTGCTTTTGGTATATCTAACATACGTGAAATTTCACGCACGCTACGGCCCGCCGCTAATTCCGAAACAATCCGCGCTTTCAAATCAGCACCGAGATGAGGTGGATTTTCACAACACTTGAAATTTTAAACTAAAATGGAATTTACATTTCTTACTTTATTTATTGGTTCACACTACCCTTCTCAAACAGTAGGTAATTGTTTATTTATTACATACTTCTAATGACCAATGTAACAACCCTTAGAGCAATATGACTCAAAGGAAGTAAATTAAACAAGCAAGGATATTCTATTGTTATTGAAACTTATTCATAAAGTAAAAGCCATTTCCTTATAATGCTAATGGACAGGATTTTCTTTTAAGTATTAAGATTACAATAGAGGACTTATAAACTTTCGAAAATATCTAATTATAAATATTTACACTGCAATTGCGCTTTTTCCTTAATAATTTCTTAGCAATAACATACACGTTCTTGGTTTTAAGTTGTCATAAATTTGATATGATATAAATTTGTGTTTCTAATATTACATCACAAACTAATCTTTATTCGCCAAAAAATTGTTGCTTAAGTTGTAAAGCTTCGTACACACCTGAACAACAAACCGAGCAACAAACATAACAACGAACCGAAAGTCAAACAGAACGACAAACGATCTTTTATGATTTCCACAATCCGAACAACAAACGGAACGTTTGTGCTGTTCCCATAATTAATTTCAGTAGTTGTAAAAATTATAATTTACTTCGCTTTTTATTATTTTGAAATTTCCCGAACAAATGATGCTAATAGGGACATCATTTTTTCTTGCATTCTTAAACACTGATTAATTTAAAACATTTTTCTTCTGTCAACTCCATAATATTACCTAAAACACAACAAACCCACAAAAGGGAGGACAAAAATAAATAATTTAATTCTCCCGCATAAGTTTGTTCGCCGTTTTGTTTAGATTCGTCCAAACCTGCAAACGCATTCGCGCGCATTTTCTTTGATGTCGGAGAAAAACCGACAAGTTTAGCGACGAAAAAACGTTCAATAGCCGCAACGATGGACCACTAAAAGTTTTTAGAATGGAAGGAACTCGTTACGAAAATAATCACATATGTCCTAAAAAACGAAGTGGTTATTTTTCTGTGAATGTGGGTTGTTAGCGCGTGGGGTCCAGGAGTTTGTTGGGCTATCAATGGACGTCTTGATTCTGCTGCGTATTTAGATATTTTGAAACTATTATGAAACCTTCAGTCGAAGTGTTTTATCCAGACGAAGATTATATTTTCCAACAAGTAAGTATTCTTATTTCACTATACTTTCCAAAAATAGTTGTTCTGTTGAATTAACATTTTCATAATGTATTTTTGTTGTTAAAGGACAACGCCCCTATTCATACTTCGCGGGTTGTGCGCAATTGGATACGAGAAAATAACTTGGAGCTGTTACCCTGGCCAGCAAAAGCCCAGATTTTAACATTATCGAAAATGTTTGGGCTCGAATACTTGCTGTTATCCGAAGACAACAAGGGCCAAATTTTATACCAGTAAACCGTAATGCACTAATTGCAGCCATTGATACCGCATGGGAAACGATTAATATTAATTATATTGATACCTTGATAGCGTCAATGAGCAGACGCCTCCAAGAATGTATCAATAATAATGGAGGTCACACCCATTATTGATTTCTTATATTTATTTATATAGTAATACCTTTATTTAAAAAAAGTTTTCATTTAATTTTAAACTATAACTTGGTATCTTAATTATAATTATGTAATAAATTCTTGTCAAAAACTAAATATATACGTTGACAATAAGAATTGCCTTAGTTTTTATTTTCACTTTTATATTAACTACAGAAAAAATGAAACGTCATAAAATATACATTTTGTAAGGACTAAATATTATGAATAGAGAGTTTAATGATTTTTTTTAATAACTTACAATAATTAGTAGGTTAGATTTATTTAAAAATAAGTAATAATCAGTCAACCCAAATAACCATGTTTAGTTTTTGATTTAATTTAAAAGTTATTGCTTGTAGACGTTTTTTAAATCAAAATTATTTCTAATTTTATTTTGTAAACATTTCCTAAACAAAATTTTGATTCGATAATTAATCGAGCTATGGTGTTTAATTAGCGATACCTTCAAATATATTCTTTAAAGAAAAAATTAAGTAAGCAACGTAAATTACCTATTTTCTAAAACGTGCTTAGTGTAATGATTCATTCTACAGTCCTTCTATAAGATAACCCCTGCTGAGACTACCTGCTGTTAGAATTGTAAATGATACCCTTAAGCCCGCTTCACAATGTGCAAACTTTTGTTTACAGAAATTGTGGTGTCCAAGTTTTAAATTTCATGAGTGTACATCAAAGAATCGATTCTTGGCTTCATCCTGTTCTTCATTAATGATCTACTATACCAAACTAATGAAACGTGTTTGCTGTATGCTGACGATACATCATTTTTTTGGTAATCGGAAGAGATAAACAAGAAACAATCCAAAGAACGTAGTAAAACGAGTACTAACTGGTTCAACACCAACCGCTTAGTAGTCAATAAAAAAAAAAAGCGCCAAGTCTGGAGTTTTCGCTAAAAACCTTTAAGAAGTATACCGTCGTTTTTTTCTTAGACCACGACTAAGTTGGTTTTTGAACAACATCAAAGCAGTAACTCCAAAACTTGCTTAACTGCCATTTTTTCAATAAGAATGAAGAAAACAGCTACTTACCATTTGCATTGGCAACATATTACGCTATTTTCCACTCGGTCGCTACTTTTGGGATACTGGTATGGGATGCAACATGCCATCTTTCAATGCAAAAAAGGCAATTAGAGCACAATTAATGGCATGAACAACATAAAAAGCTGTAGGAACGTATTTAAAAACAAAAAAATACTAACAATTATATCGGCGTATATACTTACCTGCTGTAACTTTGTCCACAACAACCTAGACTTATTTAATTCCCACAGCGATACCCATGCATACGACACTCAAACAGAAAAATAAATAACAGCTTTCTTTTGGGCGGATTATTATTACACAACAATCACCTATGTACTGGGCACTAAAGCTATACAACAAGCTCCCAGACAATATAAAGACGCATTTTCGAGCAATCCTCAAAAAACACACAAAAAGCCTCCTGATTGAAAGATCGTTCTACACTATTGAGGAATTTCTGTATGCATCTCTGTGATTAAATTGTTGGTATTTAAACACTGTACTTGTTTTTTACACACTACATCTTATACAGTGACCGGCAATAGTTTGCAAAATGGGAAAATTTTTCTAATTGGGAACTCCGAAAATTTCTCTTGGTAAGTGAATTAAGCAGATCGAATGCAAAAAAAGCATTTGACAAAATGTCATGCGTGACTACTATCATGCATGGAAATTTAAAAATATATAAGCTCACTTCTTACATATTTAAGGATATTTTTTTATTTTGCCGCCATGACAGTGGCCTTCACATGACATTTGGTCAAAGTGAAGCTTTTTTGTCAGTTCGATATGCTGAATTCATTTGCCAAAGAAATTTTTGATACTCCAATTACAAAAATGTTCCTATTTGTTGCAAACTCTCTGCCGGTCACTGTCAGATGCATATAATTATATTTTTTAATTCTAATCTGACGAACCATGTAAACTTTTGATCGTAATAAATATTACATTGCAAAGCAAAGAATGGTGGAACGCATTGTTTTAAAAGAATTTAAGGATGACGATTGGATAGAAAATTTTAGGAATTGTAATAGAAACGTTTTATTACGTTTGTGATGAATTACAAGATAAATTGACATCCAAATTCGATAAGCAACAATGTGAATTATTTAGAGGTAGAACGGAAAGTTGGTGTTGCTATATACTTTTAGCAAGTATGGGAATATTGTATGGTGGCCACTCAATTTGGCATTCATAAAAGTACAGTTCACAATACACTATTTCAATTTATAGATGCCGTGTTACAAAATACGTTAAGATGCCAAGCTGAAACGAACCAAACGTTGCTCGGGCATTTAAAGACATAAGTCATCTTCCTTGCATTGTGGGGTCCATTGATGATACCCATATTCCAATCTTACCACCACGGGAGGGTTATCGAAACTATATTAACCGAAAAGGTTTGGCATCTCTTGTTCTACAAGGAGTTGTCAATGATAAATATATGTTTACAAATATTTCTGATCAAAAACGACGACGCCGCTGTACTACCGACATTTTCATTATATAAGAGTGTTGAAAAGCAGATAGAGAGCAGAAAATAATTTTCCACAGTCAACAAACCAATATAACAAATGGCCAAATAACTATTCAGCACACAAAGCGCAAGATGCAACTTTGTGATTATTTAAGTAACAACAATTTTCTTCTAAGAAGGATAATATATGGAAGGAATAACTTAACATAATATGTTTTGTATTGCTTTTCTTATTGAGTTGATGATTAAACAAACTTTAAAAAAACTGTTATTCATTATCACAGTTATCATTACTGCCACTGATACTACTGTCCTTATTTTTCTTCTCACATTTGATTCTTTTCCGTTTGTTTCTTTTGCCGAATGGTTTGGATAAACCATGAAGAATGTAGCTGGTATTATTATGAAGCATTTTCTCTTGCCGGTCCATAAAATGTAGTCAACAATTGTTAATTCCGCGCTAAAACGTTTTTATTAATTTCACCTTGCACTGAAACAAGCCGTTCAAGCACGTTTGTTTAACTACTTTTTAAATTTCTTCCCGAAGACGATGACGCTGATGAGGTACTTGCACCGGCTTCAGGAACTGGTAACGCAAAACGTTGACTCGTCTGCAGTATTATCGTATTCAAGTTCTGTATTGGGGAACATTTAAAGAAATATATAGGCAAAATAGGTATAGACTTGCATGTAATGTTTTATACACTTATCAACTGTTTCAACATTTCCATATTTCATCTCCTCTTCCATGTCAAACCCTTCCTGTGTAGCCGCAGGTCTTGAGCCCCAAAATCGTGTCCATAAAATCGTAATATTTCGTAAAAAAAAATTGTAGATCCCTCCAGTTTTTTCTCCATCATTCCGAGAAAAATCACATAGGTTATAAACAGTTGCTATGACAGTCTATGACACTGACGTATGAGCCTACTACACGATCATCTAATAAACGGATTAATACAAATCCCAAGGTAGTTTTAAGCATTTTGCATGTTACGAGATAAATATTTGGAAACAGTTAGTCTAGTTTTTAAGCTTTTAATTCCCCTGGATAAACGTAGTCAATGAATCAATCCCAGGAGCCTTTCTTAAATGTTTTCTTTTATTTCCGTTGCCATTTCTTTTGAATTAGTGAATTTCATTTTGCCTTCTTCTGTGATAAGATTCTCCCAGTTAAGAATATTTTCCCTCTCATTCGGTTGGAAAGTCATTTTATATCCGTTAGCCTTTTAAATGTTACTTTTTGCCCATGTATCGTAGGCATTCTTAATTCGTGGGTTCTGTAGAATTGGTTTTCGAAGTTGTGTGGTTTGCTTTTCAAAGCGAATATTCAGTTTTTCTATTATTTTACAGTTCACTCAGATCGTTACAAACAGAGTTATTTTTAACTCTTTGAATCTCTGTTTTAGTTAATGTTTGCAGGCACTGTTACTACTTTTATCTGCTGGGAATCTTTGTTTGATGCCATATTCTTCAAAATTTCCTTTTTTCGGAAATGAGTGTTTGATTTCTCTAGGATAAATTATTACCATTAGTTCGTGAGTTAATATTGGGATATTATCCCATGCGACTTTCATGGTGGTTTTAAAACCCCACTTGTTTTTATTTGGGATTAAGGTGGTGACGCGTCAATTGAACGTGATCAAAAGGACGCGCGGCAATTGACGCCTCAATTGGACGCACGATAATCGGACGCGTCCAACAATTGGACCCGCGAGAATTGGACTCACCAACAAATAAACGCGCAACATTTAGACATTTATGTAGCATACATAATAAAAAAATAAAATATTACATTTAACATTTAAAAAATAAATAGTGTAGTTTATTGTATTTATTACAAAATTAACAATGTTTCTGAAAACGTATAAAATACTACTAGATTACAAAATGAACAAAGTAAGGTACTACAAAAGGTTAAATACATAAAACGCTGCAAAATTACAAAACTAACAACATAAAGTTAGTCAATGGCACAATAAACAAATCCCTCACAGGTAATCCAATGCTAACCTATAGCCGTAATCAGCAACTACTCTTCGTATATTTTGAGCGTTGTCTCTGTAAATTTTCTTCTGAGGTAGTGCTGGATTAATTAATTGATCTGTTTTTAATTGACTTAAACTCACTTCCTTTTTCAGAACATTTACAAATTTCCATGTGAAGCATTAAGTATTGATGAGAAACAATTGTAAACGGTGTTGGTTGGTAGATATGATCGGTGGTAAACGATGTTAGTTGGTAAGTTACAGTTATTACAATTTTCTTTTTAAAAAAATTCATGTGATTTGTGGTAAACGTTGTTGTTGATTGGTAGGTGTGATTGGTTCACCATGCTATAGAAAATTTTGCTTTTTTTGGTATGCGCGGCATTTTACAAAATAAAATTATGAGCAAAAACAATCAAGTTGCTGTTATCAGCTACTGTTCCTAGAATGCTCGTGGTATTTCCTCGTTTCATGGCGATGCTTATACGTTCCAGTAAAAAAATATTTAGCGTTAATCTTCTGAAACAGTAATAAGTTGCAATTTTACTATTGCCTGTATCGTCCAATTGTCACGCGTCCAATTGTACATGCGTCAATTGTTGCACGCGTTAAATTGATCTCGTCCAATTGACGAGCATCCAATTCACCGCGTCCAATTAACTAATTAACTAATCGATTAAGGTAGCTCTTTAAATAATAAAATGTTGTTCTATTTTAACGCCATCTATTAAAAAAACAACTGTCCTTATTAAGTATTGAACCACCTTAAGAACTATATCAAAATAATTTACATTTAAATGAGTGGTCTACAAATTAATGTACCTATATGGTAAAATATATCAAAACATATTTTAGGTAAAAACAAAAATCGCCACAAAAAAAACTAGGTATTTTCCTTTAATTATTTGAACCTGCTCCATGGTTATTATATTTCAAATTGCATATTTCAGGGATGTAAAATACAGAGCAATTAAAATAAATTAAAAACAAAACAGAACTGGCCCATACCATTGTTGGCTTATATCCGTATCGTATAGAATCAGTTACATTATCACTGAGGTAGTAATCATTTCTTAATTTTTGAAATGTCTAATAATAACTTCGTTAAAACTTGAAAGCGAATGTGTAGGATTGCAATAAAATTATTTTCTTATTCTCTTGGAATACCTTGATTAGCGGCTATAATTGAATTTTGGCTGCACACGTAGTCGTATCCTATATTTACTTTATAGAATTTTTTATTTGATTTTGCTGCAACGCGGAAAACTTTTAATATTATTAACGTCGTTTCAAATTAGAATAAAGTGATGATTTTGCATATTTTCGATGTTTAATTTTAAACAATTACATACAAAAGGAAGATTTATGCAAATTTACCAGTACGGGTCATAATTTCAGTTTTAATTGTAGGGTAATTTGTGTTATTTTTCAGTAAAAAAAAAAACGTACGTTTAGATAACGCTGCATACAATTTTGTATGCTAAAGGTAAACGTGTGACGGTATAATTCAATTTGATAAAAGTAGAATCTGGCGATGCGACAGCCTCGTGAACCCAACCTCGTTTAAACTAGAAAACCCAAATGGATAAATGCAATTAGCATTTTTTTCACGGGGGTTGCAAAATGAGGATAAACGAGTACGTAAAGTCAGGGCAATGAGGACATATGAGCCACGACTACGCTCGTTTCCAGAACTCATGCACAGCTTTATTAGCACGCATTACGGTTCCCTACCAGGTTGTTATGATTCATTCGCCCTGCTGTCTTTGTGCGGATGATCGCCCGAGGGAGATCACAACCGATCCCTTTTACTCGCGTCCTGTAGTTCTCCGCATCTAACATTGCGCCTTTTCTAATATCTTCAACTTTTTCAATCCCGTTTTCCTGTCTTTTCCTTTTAAACAACTTGGAGTTCGTTGCGCTCTATTATTGATAATTATAGTTCCTCCACCTCTCTCACACAGTATAAACGAAACCCGATTAGCATAAAGTATCTCAAATAAATATCAAAGATCACCATACCTAAGTTAAGTCCTAAAAAAATTTTATTAGCAGCTTTTATTGCATAATATTTTTTGTATAATCAATATAATTAAAGATATTGTGAATACAGTTAAAAAAACTCCGTTCTTTAAAGTACTCATTTGACTCCACCAATTACGTCAAAATCAAATCTCCAGTATTACTATAAAAAAAATTTCATCAAAATCGTTTCTGAGATACCTATCATTTTCACATTCGAACTCTAACTCTTAAAAAAAATTAAATGGGGCGTAAAATTTTGTATTGAAATACTCCCCATCTTTTACAGAAAATGTGGAGTAGAAAACCGATATTGCGCCTCCGTTGTTTTCAATAATAATTTAAACGATTACGCGTTTAAGTATTTAAGGTATTTGTCAATTTATTTGAAAAAATTTAATTACAACATATTTATTACGAGAAAGCTTTTAATTTTTATAGGGAAATGTAATTTCATGAATTATTTCTTTGAAGTTGCGAACTTTATAAAAGAATGGTAATAAAGTCACAAAGTGCAGTATTTGTACACGTTCCTAGTTTTTGTTGCAATCTTTGTCTGTAGCTGTAATCCAAGCTCTGCTTTTTATTACTTTTATAGACTAGCGTAGTAAATTAATGAAATAGAATTCACTTCTACTAATATGTAAAAGCTATAGTAAATTACAAAGTTATTCCAAAATGTTTACTTTTGTTTTTTTTTTAATTATCGAGGAATATTGAAGTCAAAAATTATGTTCGGAGGAATTCACTAATCCTGATAAAATAGGATATTTTCTAAATTTTGTTTCAATTCAATCTTTTCTTTCTTTATTACCAGTTTACGAAGTTTTACGAAGTTTCTGTTGTTTATTATGTACAAATAAAGTCTTTTTTCTGTAAATATCATGGAATATTTATGTTAAATTGTTTTACACAGGTTGGTGCTTTTGAAAACGGGTCATAGGTTAATGGTTTTGGTATCAAAATGAAGCTAAAATTAATCCGTATAGCTGTTACTATTAGAGTCAGCTGAATTTCACGTTGTTTTCAAAAATTTGTCAATTAAAATAAAAATAAATTTTGATAATGAATGAAAAATAGTATTGGGTTACCTAAACAATCAACATTTTATTTTCGATCTAATCTTTCTCAAAACCATATTTCCAACTACAGACCAGTGCAGTTGCGCGAAACGACATCAAAATGAAGAAAAATTAATAACAGGTCGCCACTGGATAATATATCTATAAATTCAAATCATTTCTAATAGAAGAAGGGGTTGTAGGGTTTTTTAGAGTGGTTTTACGCTATTTCCGGCAAAAGTATCCCTCCGATCGGGAAATATTGTAAGTATTAAAAAGATCTACAACTTTTGTATATGTAATTTGTGCTCATAACCTCAAAATTTTCGAGATACATTGAAAAAACCCGTTTTTCCATTTTGATTTTTTCTCCTTCAAAAAAATTTTTTTACCATATTTGATAGAAGCGTACCTTGTTATGACCTAAACAAGCTGTAACTTTTTGGAATAAAAATATTATTTTTTGCTTTATATTAATGAATAACCGAAGAATTACCCGCAACTTGAATGGAAAATTTCATATTTTTCAATTTTTTAGGTGGGAAAATATTTCGTTAGAATGTCTACTTTTTGATGGTATACACAAAAATCTCTTGGAAAATTGCCGCAAATTGCAAAAACTAAAAAACATGTTTTTGAAAAGTCGTTGTTTCAATAATTGCTTAAAATATGCTATTAATTGAAAAAATTATTGAAAACTTTAAAATTAAATGTTTCATTAATTGATAACATTATTATGGATTATTATTATTATTAATGTAAAATATACTTTTTATGAATATGTCACTTAATTATAAAAATTAATTTTAATAATCATTCGTTTCTGTATGAAATCATTTTAAACTTCATAAATAATACTTATTGTTTCCATCTGTTTTTGCTAACACCCTATTTACAATAATTCGTAATAATGTTATTAATTAATTTAAAATTTCTCAATGATTTTAACTTTAAATTTTATCGATTAATAGCATTAATTGTAGAAAATTCTTGCAAGAGAGTGTAAATTTGTACCACCTAGAAGTAGACATTCCAACGAATAATTTCCCTACCTGAAAAATCTAAAAAATCTAAAATTTTGACTTGAGATTTTTTAGTTGAAAA
Source organism: Abscondita cerata (assembly GCA_030710515.1). Lineage (NCBI taxonomy): Eukaryota > Metazoa > Arthropoda > Insecta > Coleoptera > Lampyridae > Abscondita > Abscondita cerata. The sequence continues at coordinate 14,814 of JALBCR010000604.1, forward strand.
TATTTTATCCAAATTTATCATATGCTACTTGTTTAGCGCATAGGGTAAACAGAGTAGACCGGTTCAAACTAAATGTGGTGGCATTGCTTTACCACCTAAACTAGTTATAACGAGATGGGGTGCGTGCTCTACAATAGCGGGACCATGCACTAATATTTTATGCAATGTTGGAGTCATAGGATGCCACGGGTACTTTTCAACATATAATTTTGCTGTGTTCATGGTATAGTCTGCAAACTTTTCTGTGTGAATTTTATGGCCACTAGATATGATTTCCAATATGACTTTGGGACGATAAACTAAATCAAAATCTAAGCCAGTTATTTCTGCTGGTAATGTTGGATCCACAAAAAATCTTCTGCTAGTATTGCCATTACTTGTATTTCCAAAATTAGCCTTTGGAACATCTACAATAAGACCCATTTTTGACGAAATGCAATTTGTAAATGTTTCTTTGTTTCGTTGACTATTTTCTTATCATTTTCATCCCGCAATTGCCACTTTTCACAGGAAATTTGTATGCCAAATGAAGCAGACTTTCAAATACTCTTATTCTTGCGTGCAATACCGATATTCCAAATCTCAAACTGCGTTCATTAATACTATTCTCTTTGCTAAGATCGTTGAACATTTTTGAAGTTGCACCGCAAATATAACATCTCATTGTTGATTTTGTTGAAGTTGCAACATTACATACTTTTCCGTCAACCATTGTGAGGCTCATATGATGTATACTTTGTCACCAAGTGTAACTTTAGTAGTAGTCAACTTTCCAGCTGCAAATTCTATGTATTGAATCTCTTCATTTGTGATGTCTGTCATCTCTTTGGTGAACCGTATTCTTATGGGCCGACAAAATCGAAAGGTAGAATGGGTTGGATTTTGCCAAATAACTTTCTTCTCTTCTGAGTTTAAATTAACAACAAGTTGCAAGGGCACAATCAAACTTTGGAAAATGTTGCAATCTGATCCTTCTTTATTTAAATATGTTTGTTTAAACTTTAACTGCTGAGATCCATCACATCCCCATTTATAAATCATTGCAAGTTTGTTACACTCTTCTTCCGATAAACGTTGTTGCACAACTTCCTCTAAGTAATTTAATATCCTAGTGAATGTATGATTAAGTAGACTTTGCAAATTGGCTTCAGCACTGTTCTCAGTTACGTGTATTGTATCTGGATATGATTTTATTTTTGTTCTTTGTAAAACTGAATAGTACAAAAGATATGGAAGGTAATCTCTTATTACGTTGTACTGCTTTGTAGAAAGCCCAGCTTCAACAAACATTGCTAATGCTTTTAAAGGCGATAGCTGTTGTGGAGCTGTATCTTGCATTAATTTGGAAAAGCTTCTTTTTACTTTGTAGCTCGTTTTGGACTAGATGTTAGTCCCTCTGACTCGGTAACACTACGGAGATCTTCTGTCTTGCGTCTTTACTCTTTTCGCTGCATTCCTGAAACATTTCCTTTGGACGGCCGACTTTTGAACTTGACACGAATTTTGGTAAATTAAATGCATTAGTTTTAAGCCAAAAGCAATTACTTTTAATGAAAACTTTTTTTTTCTTGCTTGATGCAGTCCATCTTTGCTTAAATTTTGATTTGATCCGTAAATGTTTGTTTTGAAAGTCCTTTTTATCATTTTCGTTTAGATCCACAATATTAATATAATAATTTTCAGCAAAATCTAATTTCTCTTGCAAAGTCGTACCAGTTTGTTGCAGGATGAAATTGAAAACTGATTGCTTAGTAATGACACGATATCCCGAGGACTGCGAAATAAAGAATTTTGTTATGTTAGTTGAATATAATATGAAGAAATGACATAAGTATCTGTTAGGGCCGAATACAAAAAACCTCGAATATCAGCGGCCTTTCTTTGCAAAGCCCAAATTATGAAAAGTTTAAGAACATATTTATGAAAAAAAAATAAGACAGGACTTGCCCGGAAATATAACAAAAACTATTTTGAGTTATAAAAAAATTAATAAAAAATAAAAAATTTACTTGCGTCTAAAGTTATTACAATATTGGCTACCAAAAGCAATTTTTGTTTCAAAACACGCAAATCGTATTGCTACTTACCTTCTGTGAGTTGCTCCATCATTAAAAAATATATCACTTTCTTTCAGTTTAAAAACACTTTCAACAATAAACCCGTTTTAATTCTCCAATAATTACACTATACATCTATTATCGCACATCAAATTCAAATCAGTACAAAACATAAACTGCACCCTAAGTCTAACTAGAATTTTTTTAAAATGGCGGCATTTTCGGATATACCAGAATTTGACGCCATCTTTGTTTTTTAAACAGACCGACCCTATTTTGACACCATATTTGAATTCTACATTAAATTTTATGATTAGCACAATCATATTGTCAAGACATGTGTCGCAGTTTTTAATATACGTAACATTTATTGCGAAAAATTTGGCTTGCAGAGGCCTCTTAAGAAATTCACTACTATTGGAGATAAATAAATGATTTTTTGTGTTTTGATTTATAGAGGTTTAGCCAATATTTTTAGTTCGTTGCCGACACTTTTGTCGTATCTGACGGTAGAAATGGATGTAGAATTAAATATTAAAGCCAATTTAATTAACATTGTGCATTCCTATCTGCAGTTGTTTTCAAGCTATCAGCGTTTTTTAATGCCAATGTGTTCAAAACTAAAAACATCTGCTGATAAGAATGGATATGGTTCAATAAAATAAATTCTACAAATTAACGACAATGATCGTGAGTATTTTGACATTTCGTTTTTTTCCAAAGTCTTCTACAACAGTAAATAGTATTAAAATTGTGGATACATTAAACATTTGTAATTGGCATCAATTTCCTTTATATCCATAAGTGCCACCATTTTGAAAAATATTTTAGTTAGACTTAGAGTAGTCGATTATGACTATACACCAAATTGAATTTCAGGAAGTCGAAAACTTTCAAGCCCCGGACTATGTGAATCACCGGGCATATTTCTAAATGTTCAATCTTTAGGTTGGTTATAACATTGACAAAGGCAATGTAATAGAACACATTGGTTAATTGTATCCAAAAAGAATTTAACGGCAATATTTCTTTAAAAGATGAAAAGAAGGAGTCCAAATTCACAAGTTTTTTTTATTATTTTTTTCAAAAATTCGGTGAATGCTAGTTTGTGGCAAAAACGAAGAAAGGAGCAGTTCAATTGATGTTTTGCATCAGAATAAAATGAGTAAAGGTTATGAAATAATTTATGTATTGCTTTAAGTTGTCTTAACCGAGAGAAAAATAAGGATGAAACATACATAATATTAAACCTGATTGTGGATAAAAAACGAAGTTAGGAATTAGTATTTTGATGACCATGACCACCAAAGACAATACCATTTGTAAATAGTAATCATCGATATACTATGACGTTGTAATTTTGATTCAATGTTATGCTTTAGAAGTAGTTTATAAGATTTAAGAAATTGTAGAAATCTATAATTTTGATGTGAGTTACCTTAAAAACTGTGAAAAATAGACCATACATTTATAATGAAACTTTTAATGTTACAGATTCAGGATTAAAACGGTTTATTTCATTGTTTTTAAATATTCTACTCCATGGCTTTTTTTTACTGACAAAAGCTTTCCACAACTTACACGTTGAATTTTGTTTGTGAATTCTGCATGTATGGACGTGGGGTTCTGCAAGATTGTCACTATTCCTGTGATTGCAGAAAAAGTTGAAATCTCTTTAGTAGAAATCTAGTATTAAAGTTAGTTTAATTAGTTTGTAACGGTTGTTGTTTACAAAATAACCAAAAGAAGCGATGGCTTAAGGATAAGAATACTTGTAGTAGTTAGAGCAGCAGCGTCCGACTTTGTCAAAGAGTTGCGTAGATCCCTGAAGAGCTATAAGAAATTAGACTGTTAGTCTAACAAGGCGCCACCTGCTGGATAAAGAAAGAAATGAAACCGACCAACAGGAGATCAACAGGTTTTACTTAAAATCTTATATGCTAAATCGAACACAAACCAGAGAGAAAGACAGACAATTTAGTACAACAAACAAATCATAAAATATTAGGAGGATGTGACAGAAATAGAGAGACTGTCGCATATAGTTACGTGCGTTAGCAGCAGCCTCGATTAACAATAAATAAGGCTCGCAATTAATGTGTTGAATTTTAGGTAAGCTTTAGTTACACTCGAGTTAAAATTATTACTCCAATTGAGGATTGGCTGTTATTAAAGCTCTGCGTACACATATCACTTACACACGGCGATTTAAACTAGAATGAAAGGGTATGTACCTCCCGCAACCCAAAAGGCCTTTTGTGTCCGTAACAACCGCTCTAAATAAAGCGCCTCAGCCCGTATTAAGCTGATTAAAACAAACGTTCGGTTGAGGAGTGTTCACCGAATAAAAAGTTACTTAAATATTAGAGATCAAGCCGTTTTATGTCGTATGTATTTGTGCTTCATACGCATTATTATTATTATGAATAAGTAGCTTAAATACTAAAACTTAGCTGTAATCGGTAGAATGTAGTTCCGAGAATGAAGGTATTCTACTAGCGACGGTATCGACAGTTTGGAGAAGTTAGATAGTTTCAGGGATTCCACTTAAGGGAGGTGACTCCCTCGCTGAAAGTATGCAGCATAACCAACTCCTGTAGACGTGGTATCCACCGGTTGTCTGCAGCTTAATTAATGCGAAACCGTGGTGTTGTCTTTCATTAAAAAGTTCTTAATCAGCCACTCCAGCACCCTCAAGAGTTAACCAAGTACAATACACAACGAGAACATAAGGTCAACTGCAACGTGAGTGAATTTAGCCGGATTAAAGTTATACACCAATTTGAATTGGAAATCTTGAAACCCTCATTAAACAATTTTAGTGAAAATTTCACTTCAAGAAGTGCGCTAAAACATGTCCGCTATACGTCTAGAAAATTCAGTCTAATTTAATTTTTACAAATAGAAAATTAGCAACATGCGCGCCAAATACGACTTTCATCGCAACATACTACTCGCGACACACGTTTTAAGACGGCTCACGACATACGTCCTACATTAAAAAAATAAAACCGTAACAAGTTGAAAAAATTAGCGTTGATTTTTAAAAGTGCTCGTTTTTGTTCTGAATTTATTATTTTCATGTATCCTTTTACAAAAGCTACGAAATTTTGATTAATTCATATTAGAGTAATATCTGGACTACTATAAAAACTTAAGCAAAATACGCAATTCTAATGACCAATACTAAGTGATCGGTATTATAACATTCATAATTTAATCAAAATGACTACAAATTAATTTTCTGAAGTTCTTGGTGTACATAATTAGATAAGCATCTTTACACAAATTCTAATGTTGTTCGTTTTAGTAGTTCCTGGAACGAGCAACATTCTTGCATAGTTATCCTATGCGAATAGTTAATAACTCGAGAATAGTCCGAACCTAAAACTGTGTTTACTTAGGTTGTCCTTGCCAAGCTAGAGTTACATAGTTTCTAGTGTTTTCAGAAAACCTTACGAGGTTTAAACAAGCGTAAACTTTAACTTTACTTGTAAACTTTACTTGCCCGACTTCGTAAACACCTGTTAAAATTAACAAAAGACTAAGTAAATTGTAAAATAACCCGGCCCAAGTCAATTCTATTACATTTGAAAATGAAGAGAAAAAACACATCCATGATTCCCTTTATTATACGTAGCCAAGATAATTAGACATTTAACCGTGACTCCAAGTGCCGAATTGTGTTATTGTAGAGCATTAAAGATGTAGGATATGAAATTATAAAAGCTCGTAAAGATAATTAATATCAAAGCTTTCATGTAAACGTGAATCGGTTTCCGCCTGTCGTGACACAAATGTTATTACACGCGCACCTTATTGCTTTGTAAACCACATTTAAATCTGTTTCGTCTAGTTATTTCTAAATTACTCAAAGGTACAACGAATTTACTACACAGCACTTTTGATTTTCTTACCTTGTGTTAAGATATCGTCCTCTATTGTATACAATCGTAATTGAATTGAACATTATCACTGTTTATAAAATTATTTTTCCTTCTTTGCTCCACCGTAATTTTCAAGATATATAGGACACAAATTGAGCCTCTTCTAAGCAGAAGTCGCCTATAATAAAATAAGTTTAGTTTTCGTTTTACGACTTACTGTAAATCACTAAGATTTACACTCCATATATGATTTGGCGGTCAGCTTTTGCGATCCCTATAAATTTCGAAAATTGGTTTAACTGTCATATTGTTACTTTAAATTTTTATAATGTTTTCGTTGTATTGAACAAATAAAAATATATTTATGTGGTCATAGATTTAGAGCGTCAATTAAATGAAGCCAAAATTGTACGAATTTTACGGATAATAGATTCTAGAGGTTACTAAACTCTCCGAGAAATTAAATTAGAACCCAAAACAACATGTAAACCAATCCAGTAACAACGTTTCTGATTTTCAAAACTCATCATTATCATCATCAAGTTATAATGTAGATATAGAATGTAAGTAATAGATAAGTAATTTGCCGTACTAGTTTTAGTAACTAGTAGTATGTTACTAGGATTAATTACTAGTTACGATGCTAGGAGTATACTATTTTAGAATAGTGCAGCTAACTAACGTTCGCCATAAGAGCTATTTTACATGGAAAAAATCATTTGTGTAGAATGAAAAAAAACTCATCGATTTGAATAGCAACAATGACTTATTAATTATGGTGTTACGCCACTGGAGTTGAGAATAAGTAGAAATGATTGGCGGTTATAGAACGTTTGAAACTATTTCTTTTCTATAAAGAGATATTAATGAAGTTTCTGAGATAAGTTGTGAGTTGTCATTAAATGCTATAAATATAGGGGGTAATTTTAATTGTGTGAGTTTAATAGAATTATTTACTGTACGTGGTAAAATAAACTTTAATATGCTGGTACCGAAGAGTCCAAACCAACTAAGAAATCTATAAATGAAATTGCTCTGCGAATATTTCGTGAGAACATATCCCGTAGAAGGTACTGGAACTGTGGTGAGGTGGGCCATCTTCAACGTCGTCGTATGCTCCGGAGATTACCGTTTGCATTGCATCACCTACAGAAGACATACACAGCACCTATTACTGATTAATACAGAAGCTACAAGACAATTCTCCGCCCCGATGTTGTACAAAAACGCAGTAGAACATTCCCTACGGCAGTGTCTTTGAACAACGACTGACGAAAGAATTTTTACGCATGGTCAAATGGAAGTAACCATTGGTTTGGGGGAAACATCAAGTACTGGTTGCTGACATCACTGTTGAGGTTATTCTAGAAATAGCCATAATAAAACAGTATGGGTTCCATTTAGATATGAAGAATGATATCCTGAGAATAGAGACAAGGAAATTCCGTTCAGTTCGTCAGAGAAGGCAGCAGTAATTTGTTGAAACAAAATATTAGACCGTTGTAAAGACGTGCCTGTATAGACATCTCCATGCTGGCAACATTCGGTATTGTGGCCGTCACGCTCTTTTGATTTTGCAACGCTTCTGCGACGTTTGAGCGATTTATAGAAGTCGTCTAAAGCGGGCTGTCGTGAAAAACGTGCTTTGTTTAGACGACGTCATTGTGGTTTGTAAGTCGTTCAAAGAACACTAGTCAATTCTGAACGTGTTCTATCGACTGCGTAGTGCAAACCTGAAGTTGTGTCCCATAAAATGCCATATCTCTAGGAAAAAATTGCAATACTTGTGACACTTAGTATCGTAAGGCGGAGCACAGGTTTACGTAGAAAAGATCAGTTGTGCACTTAGAGACAAACACGAAGAGTTTTATTGGGTTGTGCACGTACTGCCGTCGATTAATTCCCAGATTTGCCAACATCGTGAAACCGTTAACCAAGCTAACAGAAGAAGAAGGAGAATTTCGATAGGACCAAGACTACGTATGCGCTTTTCAACAAATTATGCAGTCTCTAGTCACTGCATTAGTTCTCAGTTAACTTCCAAAAAAAAATTTGTGCTAAATACCGATTCGAGCAACCTGACTCTAAGAACAGTACTGTTACAGGTTGAAAATGATCAGGCAAAAATCAAGACCAAAGAGGGGTTACTGCGTGGCTAGAAGAGGGCAGTCGTTAAGTCCATCAAAGGAGGACAACTGGCTAACCGATTGCAAAAGTACGACTATGAGACAGAAATTGTGCCGAAACAAGCTACCGCAACGCAGACGCATAATCCGGGAGACCTTGTCCGATGAGCTGTTCTAAATGTTCCAAATTTGAGAAAAAGTCAACGTCCTTAGAAGAACAAGTACGGCCGATGACAGTTGGAAACCCAAGCAGTTGAGACAAGAACATGAACAAAACTCCAAATTCCGACTGTTTCTAGAATGGAAGCCAATAGATCAAAATCCAACCTAGGAAAAAGCGAGTGCTTTAAGTAATAACGTGAAAGCGTACTGAGCCTAATGGGACTCATTTGTAATAAAAACGGTCTTCTGAAACGAACCCTGGAAAGTGTCAACGGTAACGTGAAAAGGCAAAAATTAGTAATATTTAAGAGCCGAGTGTCTGCAACATCTGCATGATAGGACTTCTGGAGGACCGTTTGGGGTAAAAAGACACTTGGGAAAATAAGAAAACGGTTATATTTGGTGAATTGTAAGGAAGATGTTAAAGAGTGGTGTCGCAAGTGATCTGTGTCCATCAGTAAAGAAGAAGAAAGCACCTATGAGGCGGTACAAAGTCTGTAACTCGTTTGAAAGGGTAGCGATCGACTCAAGAAGACCGCTGGAAAACTCCTTTACCACGAATCAGACAACATGGTAAAACGGGTGAATTGGACGATAGCTGTCGACGTCAGAAAGTTTGGAGCCAGAATTTACATTTATTTCTGATGGCGTACCAGTCATTAGTTCACGAGAGTACAGGTCAAACACTGCCTGCGTAATACTTGTGCATGGTGCGTGCAAAATTGCGAGCGATCGGATAAAGGTTCGTCACGACATTTAAGCCCAAGACGGTAAATTTTAATCAGACGATTTTGTACTGTTATAGAATCCCTAAAGAAGGCGTAGGTTGTCCCCAAAACTGCAACGACAATGGGAAGGTCTATACAAAATTATGGCCAGACTTAAAGACATTATTTACCGTATCCAAAACCATCAAGTTTAAAACCAAAAGTAGTACATTGAGGTCGTTTAACTCCATAAGTTAATAACAATAATGCGACAATTTGGATGAGAGCAATAACGAATAAAGCACAAAACCAAGGATGTGAAGAAGAATTTCATTAATTTATTGCTAAGTACGGGAGTACAACCTACGCAAGGTTTGGAGTTACGATTGAGGTTCAACAAGACGTACGGGAAGAGTGTGGCTTCAGATCTGCGCATGTCAAAAGCAATTACTGTTGTTTTTATAAAATTGTTTGGACTAGAAGATGAGATTCATAGACAACAATCTGTTGTGGGTCGAACGTTAAAGTTACGCGAAGAATGACATTCCACCTACTACTTGGTTTCAAAAGAACTGTCTTACAAGAAACCCACCTACAAGCACCTGTGGAGTACTTTATGGGATTTCAAGAAGGGCACCGAGATCAATAACAACACGAAAAGCGCAATGCCTTACCTCGGTTGAGGTTTAGATCGACTGGACTGGACTGGACTGGAAGATTATTCGGAACAAGTTTTTTTTTTCAGAAAACAGCGGTCTGCAGTTAATAACCGCACAACCTATATAGCCAAATGACTGTAGACTGTTTTTTTTACCACAGGTACTTTATTGAAATGGACAGGATTGCCGTTATCGTTACGACCCATTCTACAGGTGCCGTGGCCCAAATGTTGTTTTGAGGGAATATATTGACGAGAATAAGCAGGAATGTTAAGGGGCTTTCGTATTTCTGAACGTGTCAAACTATTTAGCTTTATTAAAAGGGTTGTTCTTGTAATTTTAAATTAATTGTAAGTTGTCATTCAATGCGATTAGATATAAATTATAACGGGTAATATTAATATTTTTATCAAAACTATAAGAACTGTACGTGTTAAAATAAATAAACTCTTAATAGCATAATACGATCCTGGCTGCGATTATTGAACTCGCGATTATAAACGCGATGAAAAACCATAAACATTCGTAACATGCGTGTGTGCCAAAAAGCAAGTGTGTCTATGGGGATGCACATAGTAGTCATACTATACCGTATACAAGTATTTCTAAGTTAGGTTAATAAAATAAAAGTATTTACGAGATGAGACTTTACAGATACGACACATAAATATACTATAATGCGGAAAACGGAAACGATCACAGTTTTTCCAATTTTAAGTAAATCGGGACGGTATTTCTGAATATCTCTCTCATTTTGAACAAAACCCTACTTAAAACCAAATACTATATTAACAAATGCAATAACAGTGATGCAACCACAAACGTATTAGGAAGTTCACACAATTAAAAAAATTAAAATCCATGTACCTGTTTTTTCAGGCTTTCATTGTCGTTTTTTAGAAAAAAATTGTACTTTACTTGAACTACTTGACTTTTTAAACCCCTGTTTTATAACAAAACTTAGCATTGTTTGACATATTCATTTGTTTTTTTATTATATGTGGTCCTTTATTAGGTTACTATTACTTATTTCTAGCATCCACCGTGTTGTTCATTCTTTTTCTAAATGTTCTTGATTTCATATATATTATTTGCTCCTTTATTCTCAAATATTCTTTCAGTAATTTTTCATGCCACTTGTTTCTATTTCCCTCTTTTTTCTTCAGCAAGAAGCTTTTTGACACTTAAACATTTTCCTAATTGAGAATTTCAATCTTTTTTTTTCTATGTGTTGTTAGTATTGCTTGTATCAACCAAATCTCAGATTGAGTTTCGTGTTGCTACTAATTCTCAAATATGGAAAATCATTAATATATTAAAATAGGTCAGTTTACATCAACCGAAAGCAACAATACCAACAGTTTTTGAAATTGTTTGTAAGTTATAATGTTACAAAATTACTTTCAATTACAAAACTATGTAATATGATGAATGTGTTTATAATTTTGGCCATTATATTTACCTCTGGTATACGGGAACGTATACAATTTATTTTTTATTTAAAGTTTCTGGAGTTTTGATATTTCAGGTATACATTTTCCTTAATCCTAAGATAAAGCCTTTGATATTTCAGGTTTAAACTTTATTAAGACTTGCGCCCACCTTTAAGGGGATTTCACACTTTTCTTCAACTCAGATTTAAACGGGAAGTCACAAGTTACTGCAGACATTGAAGAAAAGACATACGTTTTCAGAATTTGAGTTTCTAGTGAGACAAAGAACAATATCGATTAATTGCTTCACTCGGTAAATTCTCTAATTTATGGGCTAATTGTTGCATGCCATTGGCTGAATGTTATGGCTAGCAGGCAGAGACGCATGTCAATCAAGTCCACGTGTAGTAAAAAAAAATGCTTACTTACGAACAACTGACGACGAGTTCGGGCTCAACTGTCTGTGATTGTGCTCTAAATATAATACCATTGATAATACCATAAAAAAAACATTATCACATACATAACTTTATTTGTAGAAAATAATAATTGATAAAATTTCGGCAAAAGATGCCGACTAATTACAGTATAGGGAAATGGAAAATATATAAATCTAGAACGGCACCATTTACTTAATATGTAATAATTTAGTTTTAATTAGGTGCAGAAATATTTTACTAAAGTGTACTACAGCAGCCGCAACTATAAGCACAATGCTTTTGCTGAAACATACTAAACTACAATTATAATTACATAATGCATAACTTTGTAACAACCTTTATAAACGAAAACGCATTTCGTGCAAACTCCACATCGTTTTGATACTATTAAAAAAGAGCAAAAAGAGGGAAATGGCATTGTTCAAATTTATTTATTTATTGGTATGGTAATTGTTCAAATAAATATTGTACATAATGTAATTTACGAGGTAATTTACAATAACTTTCCTTCTTACTCCACATCTTATGAAATAAGATGAGAGTTATGCGACGGTTTCCAAATCAAATATTTAACACCCCTTTTGTTTCACTTTTTCCGACGAAGAGTTAATACGTTATAATAAAACAAAAAAATTATGTCCGGAGGCCGTCCGTATGTAAACAAGATATAGAGAAAACCACCGGTCCGATTTTATGAAACTTTGTACACGGGCCTTATTTATAATTCTGCAAATCTGATTTTGGGCATATTATATGTAACCAAAAGGGTCGTTAACCTACACAGATTTTCGAATTTTGTAAATATTTAGAAAAATATTCATGTTACACAGTTTTGTTTCAAATAAAAGTATATAACAATACAAGATATATAATTGTTGTAACAATATCTCCACCAATATCATATTTACAAAAAGTTCAAAAAGAAAAGTTGTTGGAAATTTTATTGTCTATAGCTTTTGTTTAAACAATTTTTGTAAAACGCAATTTTATTTTCGCTAAACGGCGCGATGTGGAGTTTTCTGCGGTAAACTTTTTTTCTATAATGAATACTTTTGGAGATATTATTAATACAATAGGCGTCTAAACTACGAAATAACAGTAAGTAACGTCAGAAAAATGAAATGAAAGATCTAAAAGTTTGAAACCAATTTGGCCGGATTTGTCGAACTTTTCCACATATAAAGGGACCGGACAACCTGATCAATTAAAAGTTATTTTTAATATTTCCGGTATCATAACTTCATTATAAAAACAATTTAGTTTTGGCAACATATTTTTCCAAAATTCTTCATCTCGTGCAATCTGCAAAAATATTATTGTTAGTTTTTCCATAAAGTATATTTATACGTAGTCCAAAATTTTTGGAAAACTAAATTCATCTTACTTTATCAACCAAAATTCCAAATGGTGTCCATACAACAAAGTAGCAAAAGTCGGCACCACTAATTGCCAACTGCCCTTGTACTTGGTTGTAATATTTGTCTTGTCATTTTAGTTTTGTTGTTCCCATCTAAAGATTTTTCTAAAAATTTATTTTTCTGGGCAACTCCTTCTTCTGGAGACATGTGCCTGCTAGAAAAGGGATACTTTATTTCTAAAATGTCTCCTCCTGGTAACAGACCATCTGGACTAGCTTCTAAATGTGGAAAATTTGGATCCACATAAAGGCCACATTCAATAACATCCTCAGTAATACCAACACGTTCAGTAAATTTTTTCTTTGCAATGGGTTCGTGATCAATACCCCATTTGGTAGCCGCAGATCCACTAAATCGAGAACTCAGAATACGTTTTCGGATCAGTACTCTTTCTTAGCTTGCAAAACTGCTCCGAAATTAGATGCTGTGAGTCTATACATTCTTTCGGGTTTCCACAAGGGATTGCTACATTGTTCCCCTTTGTCTTTATCTCTAATTCTTTAACATCAGAAGTGGATATTAGACGTAGCAGCTCTTCCCTTTTCCGTTCCGTTGATGCAGGACTTAATTCTTCAACCGCTCCGTAATCTTCATCAGCATCTGCAGTAGTTATATTCTTCTTTTTGCCCATCGACGGAAAAGTTGTTTTTGATTTTCTGTACATTCGCCTTTTTCTCATTTTTTCGATATACAACTTGGTATATTTTCCGGACTTTTTCTGTAATTTTTTATGTAGCTTTGAGATAAAATTTTCGTGCTCGTTAAATTGAAGAGCCGCAGCTCGACATCGTGTGTCGTAACTATTTTTGATACTAAAATTTACCCGTTTACCCCAACAAATTTGGCCACAACAGAATTATAACATTCTGCAGTATTATTGTTCATATTTAGTAATAAACTGAATGCATTCTGTTGTAGCCTGTTCCCACAAGACAATATTTCGTCCATTATCCCACATTCCACAAAGTCTGGGGGTAAAATTCTTTTTTCTCCTTCCTTGCCACTCGTACAAAAAATATTTGTCGCAGTTTTCATGATTTCCAAAAACATGGTGAGGGCAGTTCGATATATCAGACTTTATTTTAGAAAGCTGTTCCTCAAGTGTTTTTTCTTCTTTACGTCGATGTAATATTGCTTTTTACCCCAATTTTACAGTTTATCAAATGTCTCACAATTACACACACCTGCACAAATCACTAATATGAACAATTACGTTCTGTAAGTACTTATAGTGTAGAATTTAAATACTTAGCACCGGAAAAAATATCAAAGCGGACACTGGAAAGAAAAGAAAAGAAAATTCGTTAAAGAAACAACTTCGAAAACAACCAAAACATATAACATGAAACAGTAGTCTGCGGCAAAGACTTGCGACTCAATAGGCGGAGACGGAATTCCTCTCGGCGCCACAACACAATATGAAGTAGCACGCCTTCGATGTTCAAAGTTTTAGATTTTCGGCTAAAAATACTCACTTATTTTTACAGAATTTAAAAAATGTGTCTCTTTACTTTCATTATAAATTTAATTTCGAAGGTATTGGTTGTTTTAAAATTTTAATTTGTTAGTTTTTGCGTTTTTTGCTTCCTTTACGGTAACTTTTACAAAAATCTAAAACAACCATTTGATAGATACGTTGCTAAAACATATATCTTCCAAAGTTGAGTAACATTGGTTAAAAATTGAGCTCACAAAATTGAACCAATTATTTCAGGCTGCGTGAAAGTCCCCTTAAGTAAAAAAAATTTATACATATATATTGTTTGTTTCTGAGAATGTTTCTGTTACTGTTTAAACACTGCGCCACACTTCGCTCTAAATGAGCTTTATGATCAGATCACAAGTAGACTGCTACAATTTGATCTTTTGTTCGATTAAAGCAATTTCTGGAGTTTATTGTGACAACATTTGTTTGATTTTCTTTCATAATGTTTGGATTGTTGGGGACAATATTTCTTCTTGGAAATACAGTACATGCTACCATTGATTATAAAATACGAATTTTATAATCAATGATGCTACGTTATATAACCACTAGTAACCACACCCATTTGAAAATGGGCCTAATCTAGACAAACTTCAAATTAAAGACGTGAGGTCACTACTCCCGGGTCAGAGGTCAAAGGTCAGATCAACATAGCCTACGCTCTAAGTGGAAATTTTCTAAGAATTTTGAGGTATTGTTTGTCAAAATCGGTCCAGCCGTTCCGGAGGAAGTAGCGTAACAAACAGACCAGACAGACAAACAGAAAGGACAAACATTTAACAGTTTTATATATATTGATATTCTGATAAAAAAGTTATATTTTAGAATACACGACAATAAAGGATAAGTTTGATTTAATGTATATTTGGAAATAACTAAGAATTAAAAAGAAATAAACAAAATGGGGGGAAAATTGTAATACTGTAATAATTAAGGCAAGAAATCATTACAACAGTAAAACCACTAAACAAAACTAAGTTTTTTTAAATAAGGGGTTGGCGACATCTTTATCAAAAGCGTGTTTAATTTTATGCAATAACCCATCATTTTAAAGAAACTTAGAAATTGTCTCTTTTTATTGAAATAATTACAAATGAAAAAAGCTACACTCGTATTGGGTATTTAAAAAAAAATGTTAACAAACGAAAACCTTCTTCGTATCGCAATTAATTTGGTTAATTAAATTGATGTTTATTACGCAAAATGTTTAAATAGTGTAAATAAGATGTAAAGAAACTAAAAAACCAAAACCATAGTTAAAATACACTGATTCGTTGAATGTTAAAAAATAAAATATGTTGAACATGGAGTTGTAACCTCGGAACAGGATTAAATACACAAGAAAACAATTACATCGATGCATGAAAGTTTACCTGAACTATTGCTTGTTAAATTCTAAACAATGTACGAAGGTCAAGTACTACTTGCTAAGCATTAAAAAGTACTTATGCTCAGTTAACTCGTCCCGATTTTTGTTTTTTCAATAGTACATTACGTCCGTTGTATGCGTTGACATTTAACGAACAGGTGGATAGGTCGTGTAGGTCCGATATAATGGCCTCCTTGGTCTCCAAAACTGACCTTTATTTAATTTCTTTCTATTGGGAAACTAAACTAGTTTACTAAAACAGAATCGTCCATATGAAAACACCTGCAAATATGTTACAAAGAGTTAGATACCAATTGTTAAAATGAATGTACAGAGCAGAATCGTCCAAAATTTTTAACATTTAATGAGAATTCTGGTTTTTTTACCTTTCACTACATTTTTTTATTTCATTTTGTAATGTAAGTTCTTCAAATGTTAGTTGTATTTTTGTTATGTAGATTCTTTATACCTAGTTAAAAAAATACCATTTTTGATAATTTTGAAAAGTACAAACTGTTCTGATGTTTATTATAAGAATAATATTCATGATTTTGATCTTGTCAATATCAATTTTGAAGTATGTCGTCATTAGTTAATAACACTAAAATTTATGGACATATCCGTATTTATCATGTAATATTTATAAATGACCATAATGCTTTAGAAAACCCAAAAATGTACCTACAATAAATTTAAAAAAAAAAAATTAAGTTACCATGATTATTACATTTTTTCGGATTTCATATATACAGGGTGCGGCATTTGTGTGAGGAAGCCAGGTATATACGTTATAATAAAAAATATGACAAAAATGTGTTTAGATAAATTTTACGTATACTTGAGCTACATGTTTTAAAATTATTTACAATTATACAGTGTGTTTCATTACTTGTGTGTAGCGCAAAGTTGTGTTTTTTTTTTTAAATGCAATACTTTGTATATTATTATCAATTGCACTTACTTTACCCATCACGTCAATATAAGGGTTTAATATATTATACAGACTACTTTAAGAGATATTGTCGTTCATAACTTAAAAACGTGTTGTATTCAACACCCGGTATTTCATAAATTAAACAAAAAAAACATATTTTGTACGAGTAGAAATTTTCTATTATCGCCTAGTTTTTTTCTCAAAGTATTAAATATTTGATAAATCATAATTTTGAATACAGTGTGATCTATTACTAAGTGACATCATTTTCTTATTTTTTTAAATAGAACTCCCTATATTTTATATTCTCATAGGAAAAGTTAAATTAAGTGTATTTTTAATTTTATTAAGCATTTCCTACACTTAAATTTGATAATTACCGAAATATTCGAGTTGGCTATAACTTTGACTATTTGGAAACATTTAACATTAGATATTTTCTTTGTGGTTTATATTAATATGCAGTTTTGGATATCGTAAAAGAATACAAATGCATAATGCATGCGTAAAGACGTTTGCACATGCACAGAAGAGACTCACGTGATTTTACCGTTGTGGTTTGCCCGGCCGCTAATTGTGGTTTAGTTAACTATATGTTGGCGTTGCATTATCTTTATATGGCAACGCGCTCCGACGTCGTTCGTACTGAATGCCGACTGCAGACGTCCGTTTTGACTGCAGGGACGGACTGCATTTTTGTGATCGGAACCGACTGCAAATGTGTACGGCTTAAATGTCAGAGTTATAGCCAACTTGAATATTTTGTGTTACAATTAAGTTATTTACAGAAAATCCAAGATACGAAATATTGTGGTAATTATTAAATTTAAGTACAGTAAAAACCTCTAAATAGCGATCACTAAAATTTGCTGCAAAACGGACCGGTATATGGAGGTGGCCGTTATTGGGAGGGAAACAAATTTATTTCTATTCGTTGTTTATTAAAAATCTTTAAGTATGGAACATAATTCGGTTCGCAATAGGGTACTATATATCTGCATTAAAAAATAACTATAAATGTGCTGATGCAATATTAACTAATTAGACGATATAATAATGAAAGAGTTATACATATTAAATACATAATACATACATTTACATAATTTGTACCTATTTTCTAATTGCTCGTTAAACCTATTACAATAATTAATTACATACATATACATACCATTAAATTACATTACTGACAGCTTTGCTTTCCAAGCTTCAACAGTGTCCAGGTTAATATCAGCTGACTCCCGCAAATTGTTTTTAAAGGTTATGTCTTGACAAAATTTCTCAAACCACTCATTTGAAGTTTTAAAATTCGCCATTTTCCGCAACTTCAATGCTTTCTCTTTTATTAAAGGTTCAGATATAGGAAATATTTTTATTCCTAGCTTTACAAAGCCAATTGTAAACTACTCGGTCAATTTCTAAACCTTCAGTTCTAGGAAATTTTCTCTTCTGTTCTGTATTGGAACCTTTTTCAAATAGCTTTTTAAATCACATTTGTTTTTAAAATATTGTTGTGTTCTTCCAATACTAAATTTTGTTTAGACAACTATTCTAAACACTGGTATTAAACTTTTCATTTTCCACAATTATATCAATTTTCTCTTTAAGAGACAAACGTTTTCTTTTTAGCGACTTTGTAATTTTTTCTGTACGTCTATATGTAACAGCACTGTTGTACATACTAACTCATACTATGTAGGCAAAATACGATTTTTGGGGTGATGAATGAGGCTTTTAATTGCACTTTCTCTGTAATGACAGTCTATTATAAATCGAACAAATTCTTTAAATCCGTTCTTAAATACCGATAATTACTTAAGCCTCACACAATGAAACAATTATATATTATGCACAACTTGAACCCTAAGCTGTTGTCTACTAATGACTTTACTTAAGAATGGCCGAAATGGGAGGTAGAAGTACATGTATTTTTTCATGAAAGTTTACAAATAAGTGGCCGTGGCCGTTATCGAGAGGTGGTCGCTATTAGGAGGATCATTAATGTGGATATTTTCGTATAATTGGTTTTGACTTGGATAACTTGGCCGGTTTTAAGGTGCTCGTTTTAAGAGGTGGCCGAATATAGAGGTTTTACTGTATAAGGAATGTTATATAAAATTAAAAGTTTCTTATAATGATATAAATATAGGGTGTAGTATTTAAAAAATCAGAAAATGATGTACCGAGTAATGGATCACACTGTATTCAAAATTAAAATTTAAACAACAAATTAATACTTTGAGAAAGAACTAGACAATATTAGAAAATTTTACAGCTAGAAAATATATGTTCTTTGTTTAATTTAAGATATAGCGTTTTAGTTATACATGGCAATATATCTTAAAGTACTCTGTATAACATATTAAACCCTTATATTGACATAATGTGTAAGGGAAACGCAATTCAAATTTATAATAATATACAAAGTGTTTTATTTAAAAAAACATAACGTTGCACTACCCACAAGTAATAAAACGCAATGTATAATTGTAAATAATTTAAAACATGTAGCTTAAGTATACCTAAAAATTATCTAAATAAATTTTTTATATATTTTGTGATAACGGATATATCTAACTTCCTCGCACTAATGCCGCACCCTGTATTTACCGTTTGCATTAACTTATACCCTACATATACTACATCGTTTAAAAGCTATTGAATTGTATACTAAGAATTCTTAAAAAACATGTAGCGTGATTTATTTAAAAAAATTTAAGATATTGCTCGGTTTGCGTTTTGTTTCGCCCCGTATATAAATGAAATTTTCAATAATAAAAGTAATTAATACTGAAACAGCTAATAACTTGGAAATAACATGTTAATAGAAATACATGTTAAACTATTTTAAGGTAGATTATAACAGAGCATTAAAGTAGGATCACTTTTATTAATAATTAACCATGCCTTCTAAAAATACCCTGTATGGACATGCTATATTTTTTAAAGCTCTTGATCAGATCTTTGAAAAAGCATGGTGTGTTTCCTTTTAAAAAATGTAAGTTTATGCTACCAATGATTCTTTGGAACATCCTGTATAACTATGTGATTTATTGTTATTACTCGTTTATTATTTTTTATATAATAGTGATTCCTTCTTTTAGGAATGGGTAAACAGTAAAATTCTTAGTGCAATTATAAATGTTAGATGATGTACGTAATTGCACTCCAAGAAAATAATTAATAATTTTACATCTTTAAAGAAGGCAACTAATTATTTTGGCTGCTCACCCTCTCCTAAACAAAGCCCTTCTTGTTGAAGGAGTCCATTATTATCCTGTATAACCTAAAATATGTTTTAATGTGAATTCAGTAACTGTACCAAATGCAAAAAAAATTGCGATGTCAGAAGTGCGCGCCACTCTGTATAAACCATGCACATTCCGTGTCATTTCATAGAAATTTGATTTGATTTTTTAAGAAACCCTGTAAATTCTAGAATCACCAATTAGTTTATAATGTTTTCCAAAGAATATGAATACTACCCAATTCAATTTTTTTAAGATAATTTATATTTTGCATGATGTCATATACAACTAGTTTGGCGAACTGATTTCTCCTGGATGCGTCAGTGAAGTGATCGATGTCTCAAATTTGAGGGTAGAAAGTGTACAATGTTAGGCAAATGCGTTACTCTGATCGGTTCTGTATTTGTAGTGTTTTGTGGTATTTTAGCTTATCTCTTAGAATTTTAAAATAGTTAGATAACTTTACTCAGTACATTGCCGAAGTTCACTTTGAAGCATTGAAAATTTGATTGTGGAGATGATTATAAACTGGCTGCCATTTAAAACTAGTTTGTCTCATCACTTGCTGTAATCAGCTTGGGTGCGTTTAAGTTATGATTTGAAGTTTGAAGTTTGAAGTTATTGGCTTGGTAGGCCGGTTTGAGGTTGAAAAACGCTTAGTTGAGTTCGTATGTATGTTGCTGTACTTTATATTGATTACACTTAATACGTTTTATTACCGATATACTTTGGTTACTCATGTTACAGTTGAACATTTACCTATAAGCATATTCTTAACGTGTATAAATAATTATACTATAATTTCGTAAGATTTTAAAAAAAAATATTACTTCCGTTATCGGGAAATTGTATACGCTGTCATTTTATAAAAAATCGAAATATTGATGTAATACTAAGGAATTACGTTTTATTATTCTTGTTTATATCCCCTCTTCCTTTTGTGCAATCAGTCCATATTTTAAGGTATTTGTCCTCTTATTTAAAGTAATTCATGCGGTCCCAAGTAATGAATATAAAATTATTCTAATGTCTATACAAATATTCCAATATTCTAATGAGAAAAGGTATTTGCACTTTAAAGAATATGTCTTTCAATTTTTCTATTAAAATTTAAGTACAAATGGGTTAATGACAAATGACTCTTAGTTTTGTTCTTGTACAGGAGATGTTGACCTCTCTTTTCTTACTTCTTGTACTCCTCATGTCGTATATAGATACGCATTGGATTGTGTTATCTGGTTGCTAAGTTATTCCTATCTAACTTGTACAATTTCTCAATAAAATTTGATTTTAATTTGAGTTAATTAGTGTGTCTTTCGGTTTAAGTTACGTATCTCATTCTTTTTACAGTGCTTAATAATATTTTTGTGACGTATGTAGTCATTATTTAAGTGAGACTAAATAACACTCATTTTATCACTTTCAAAGCGGCGCTGATAGTCACAATTGCTGGGTGTTAATTATGCTGTGGTTGTACGTTTGATTCAATTGAATTGAATAATTTTTGGACAAGCACGATAAGCTTGAATAGTTTGGAAATAATTCTTGATCATTATAATTTATAATAACATTTTTTAGCTTTCGTAACTCAAGTTCGTTTTATTATTCTACTTTTTGCATTAATTTAGAACTATCTAACTCTATGGTTATTATTCAAGCAAATGCAGACACCTTTGGGCTTGTAGGTATGGCCAATGTAATTAACTTAAGATAAATGTTTTTTTAAACAAGTTTTGATAGGTCTCTTAGTTTATCTTACAAACACTGTTAACTCTTTACAATTTATTTTATAGATTCCTATTGTATAACGTTGTAATGTTTGGTATCAGTTCGCTAACTGCTGATAGTGATAGATTAGATATTGAAACACGTGTCCAGTTAACTTTAGACACTTATTGCCGTATGACGTTACACTGAACTTGTTTGTTTATGCGTGACACATTACTTGCACTGTTCGACTGTTCTTTACTACTTAATTACTATTCGATTTTAACCTACTATTTATATTAACACCGAGTATGTTGCTTGCATAATCGGAAAGGTCAAGTTAAGCTTCTCAGTTTGTCAGCATATAACTTCGGTAATGCTAACTGTGTTTGTTGATTGTTCCTCGTTTTGATAAACGCGGATATATTATTGGAGTTGTTGTTTGGCAACCCCATAATATTATAACAAAATAACATAGATAAAGTCTGTATTCGTATTTGAATGAGAGACGGTGAATAAATAGGGTAAAAATGTATGTTTTACATAAATCATAAATAGAAGGTTGTTTTAAGAAATAACAACAGTTAAAGTCTGTCCAAAAACGAAGCAAGTAATAAATCAACATGTTTAACAGATTCAATGGCGTACTGATGTACTGATACTTTTTCAAAAGGGGTTAAAATGAAGAAGATGTGTCCCCCTTTCATCATTAATTAATTATTTTGACACATTTCATCTTATTAAATGTTCAAATTGACCTCCACCTACTTCCACGCAATGGTATAAACTACTGACTATAATAAACTGAAATTTGACACATGGATTTGTCTAAACATTTCTTTTTATTATAGTCACTAGTTTTGAGGTATTCTAAAAAAAATTAAATTCAAGTTTACCAACCTGTAACTTTTTAACGAAGCTTTCCAAATAAAAACTTTATATGAAAAACCCAATTTTAAAATTTTGAATCACCATGTTTATTAGAAATTGATCATATCATTATCGATCACATTTTTAGGAATTTTAACTAATTAATTACTAATAATTGAACTAGAAAGTATGTACTGTATTTGGAATGACACTTTAATAGATTTTAATGTGTTCGTAATGATATAATTAGGGGAGAAATATGGTATATAATTATAACGATAGCCTAATTAATGATTATTGTTATATCATATCGGTATATCATAAGGTGTACTTACGCTGCAGTATTGAGTTTCATTGGAATGGCATCGAGTCCTGAATTTATTCCAAGAAAACGCGTTAGAAGAGGTCAGCCTTTCTGCCAACGGAAAAACTATTGTTGATCAATGTGTACAATAATTTGAAATGCCATAATCCGTTGAAAACAGTTCAAGAGACAGTTGATATGTGTTCACATATGATTGGCATTAGAAAAACAACAATATTCAGACTTTGCGTGAAGACAAAGTTTCTGTGTGAGCATTTAGTTTATCTCATGATAGAAAAAACTGAAATACCCGAATATGTAAAAAGTACAATTAGAAGAATAGTGCATTCGTTTATTTTAAAAAAGAAATATCCACATTAAATAAAATTGTGTCATTTGTGAAAGAGAAAGGAGGTATACCAAATTTAAGTAGAACAATAATGTGGCCAAAATGTGGGAAAAATGTGGCAAGACAAAAATGTAACCAGTGGACGACAGACTTTTTAAGGATTATCTACAGGTTTAAGACCTCCCTTCAGAAAAGGGCGACACTAATTATTACGCATATAGGAAGTGACGAAGGCTTTGTAGAGTGAGGTTTACTGCTATTTGAATCAAAAAATATCGGTGATTACCGGAGGATATGAATGGGGATGTTTTTGAGGAATATTTTGAACAAATGTTAGATTTAATACCAAAGGGTTCCGTAATTGTTATGGACAATACCAGCTACCATTCTAGACAAATTGAACGTTTACCTACAACTTCCTAGAAAAAACACTTTATAATGGAATGGTTTTCCTCAAAAAATATTGCTTTCAAAAATGATATGGAAAAAAGGAAACTTAAGTCTAGTACAAGGTGTTAGGACAAAGTTTAAAAGATATGCAGTTGACGAAATGGCAGCAAAACGTGATATTTTTGTTCTACGCTTACCGCCATACCATTGTGAATTAAACCCTATAGAATTAATATGGGCGCAGGTGAAGGGTGCAGTAGCGAGAAATGACATTTAAATTAAGTGACGTTCGACAACTTTTAATGACTTCTTTAAGTAATGTGACTGCGAAAAAATGAAAAAGTGTATAGAACACGTAATGAAAGAGGAACAAACATTGTGGGAACTTGACAATTTGATAGAAGTTACTATAGAACCTATTGTAATTTCAATACGGTCAAATGATACTTCCGAAGAAACAGATGAATTTTCAGAATAACTGTATTTTAAAATTATATATTTATTATTTTTCCTATAAATTTAGTTTGTTCTTGCTATATTTTATTATACCTTAAATTTTCAAACTCTATAAAAATGGTTTCTAACAAACGATTGTTTTATAATTACAATGATATGTTTAAAATTACTTTCAATAAAAACGCAATCGTAATTTTTTTTGTCAGCAAAACCCATGTACACGCCTATGATCTTTAGTTTAGACCTCAAGAACAGGTACGTCCCATTGTTAACGGATTAGAGCTATTCATAAATAACTAACGTTGTAACACTATAGTATGGAAGCGGTATATCCTAAAACTAGTTTTAAAATCTTTTGTGTATTTCATACAAAATCGTGTACCGCTTATATGTAAAATAAATTAACTATTTTAATTTATTACTTCTCTTCGTTTCTGGACAGACTTTAACTGTAACGACTATTTCTAAGCATCTCTGATTGATTCATTGAATCTGTTTAAGGCGTAAGTAATGATTTTCAAACCTCAATATTAAAAATGCTGTTGCACGATGTTTTATATTAGACTGATTATTTATTACTCTACATCTTATCAATAAGATGGGGTGTTATGTGACCAAAAATTAAAACACCCTTTTTAATTTTGCCCTATGAATTAGAAATAATACTTTACAATGAAAAAAAGATCTGTCCGATGGCCGACCGGCTTCGGTTGAATTATACATAACTTTTGTTTAAACTATATTTTGATCCCACATGTAATTAATGAAATATAACAATTACGTGACACTAATTGTTGTAACAATATCTCCACCAATATCAATTATACAAAAAAATATGAAAAAAGAGTTGTTGGAAATTTTATTGTCTACAGCTTTTGTTTGAACCATTTTTTCTCAAACGCAACATTTTTTAGGTGTGAGGTAAGAATAGTAATAGCGTTCTTCTTCTTCTTCTTCGTTGTATCCTCTTGATAGAGGAACCGTAACAATGTTTCCATTTATGTATTGCCCAATGTTATTCTCTTTACCAGTCCCCTCCATATTTCTCTACTACTAGGCTCTCTGTTAGCCTGTGACTTCTTTTATTTAATCTGCCCATCTTCTTGGTGATCTACCTCTAAGTCTTGTGCTTTTTATACTTCTCTGTACGACCAGTCTTTCCATGTGGTCATGTCTTGATAAGTGGCCAATATATTTAGTATTCTGCTATTTGAATTAGACGCTGCGGTTCCTAAGTTTTTTTCAAGATTGATGTGTTTGTCCTCTTTGTAGTCTAAGAAAGTTTGCAGCATCCTTCGTCAGCACCACATTTCTGTAGCATACATTTTCTTCTGATCGTTTGCTTTGATGGTCCAAAACTCTGCCGCGTATATGATTATGGGAAATATGAGGATTTTATTATCTCTTAATTTTTTAAACATCCGTCTGTGTTTGTCACTAGTGCATTGATTAATGACTTGGCACCGCCCTATTTGATCTATAACTGGTCTGTTATTGTTTTCCTATCAACGATCATTACTTTTGTTTTATCTCGATTGATTTCTAGTTCATAGTTGTTGCTATGCGTTCCTAGTCTAAAGATTAGTTCTTGGAGTTCTTCCCTTTGCGTAATAGGACGGTGTCGTCTGCATAACTCAAATTGTTGAACGTCATTAAAGTTAGCAGACCCTTTGAAGCAGATCAATAATTTTGTACATTAGAAATTAAGTGCCCATTAATTGCTAATTAAGTACCTTAATTACGATTTAATTGCTACACATTTGTTCTGGAGATATTCAATGATCTGCTACCTTAAAGTAAAGTTAGCAGACCAAGTATCTAAAAATAGTTTTAGAGTTTGATTAAAAATGCCTAAATTGGTCAAAAAATTAAGTACTATTTAAGTGCTTCATGTTCACTATCTTAAAAGCACTCAAAATTTTTTTTTCCTAATTAACTCATTGATCTGCTATCTTATGCCAGCCAAATGTTAAAAACTCACCTTTGACAATGGGAATCGAATTTTAACACATCTAGATTTAGATGCTATTTAAGTGCTTTTATGTTCACTAGTTTAGAAGCATTCAAAAACTTTTTTCTTAATAACCCGTTGTTCTACAGTCTTTGGTAGACCAAATGTTAGAAACCATCTTAGACAACTAACACCGAGGTTGCTGCTGATTGGTTGCCAACCAATTTTTGGGTGCAGATGTTCATTTGAAAACTTTGAAACAAATGGTTAACAAAGTTTCTGAACATTTTCACACGGCACAAGTAGTAACCTGTTTATATGAGTGTTTGTTTTTAGTTGGCTAATGTGCTTTTTTAACATTAGGTCTGCCAAAGACAGCAGACGAGTTAAAAAAATTGTTTTTCTAGTGCTTCTGAGATAACAAACATAAAGCCTTTAAATAGAACTTCAATCTAAACATATCCTAAAATCTGATTTTAATCTGTTCAAGTTAACAATTGGTTTTGCTAAAGATCAATGTGTTCAAAATATAGTTTTTGCAGAACTTTTGAGATAGTGAACATGAAACACCCTAATTGTACTTAAATCTAAAAGGTCTTAGGTTTTGATTTTTAATTTACCAAGGTTTTAATATTTGATCTGCCAAAGATAGTAGATCAATGAGTTATTCAGAAAAAAAATCTTTCGAGTACTTCTGAGATAGTGAACATAAAGCACTTAAATGGCACTTAGAATTTATAGATGTGTTAAGAAAGTTCGATTTAAGTTATCCAAGGTAGTTTCTAACATTTGGTCGGTCGAGAAGATAGCAGATCAATGGGTTATTTAGAAAAAAACGTTTTTAAATGCTTCTAAGGTAATGACCATAAAACACTTAAATAGCACTTAAATCTGTAGATGTGTTAAATTACGATTTTAGTTGTCCGATGTGGCTTCTAACATTTGGTCTGCCAAAGATAGCAGATCAATGGGTTATTTAGAAAAAAAAGTTTTTGAATGCTTCTAAGGTAGTGACGATAAGGCACTTAAATAGCACTTAAATCTGTAGATGTGTTAAAAGTTTGATTTTAGTTGTCCAAGGTGGTTTTTAACATTTGGTTTGCCAAAAGATAGCAGATCAATGGTTATTTAGAAAAAAAGTTTTTTTTAGTGCTTCTAAGATAGTGAACATAAAGCACTTAAATAGCATTTACTTTTTTAACCACGAATTTTAATCAAACTTAAAACTATGTATTTTAGATAATTGGTCTGCTTAACTTTTAAGGTAGCAGATCATTGAATATCTCCAGAACTACTGTAGTACTAAATCGTAATTGAGGTACTTAATTAGCAATTTAATGAGCACTTAATTTCTAATGTACAAATTATTGATCTGTCTTAACTGGTCTGCTAACTTTAAGGACGTGCCAACGATACATTACCTCAAATAAGATATTCTGCATTAAAAAATTTCATGATTTGTTCTATGTAAATGATAAAGAGTATTTGTGATAATACAAATCCCTGTTGGCACTTTCTTTTACTTTTAAGTTTTTAAGAGTTGGTCATCTAGTCATACAGACGCATTGTTGGATGTATATAGTTTTTGAATAGGAAAAGGCCATGTTGTTGTAATTCCAATTTATTTCAATATTCTATAGTTTCTCCCATTTGAGGCTATTAATCTTTTTATGTAAATTATAAACAGATTTAGACGACCTTACAAACTGTCTTTGGATTTTTCAATTGTTTGCCTTAAATTTAATATTTGTTCCCATGTCTCTTTCCTTTAACAAAACCCTAATGTTCGATTGGTATTTTCCATGAAAGATAATGGGATAGTAATGCTATAAGTGGATATTAGCACACTCTCGTGAAATTCTTTACATATAGGCACCATTACTAAGTTTCTTTAATTATTTCTGCAGTGATACATCAAACCTGGCTCAAATTTTCAAGTTATAAGCTATGTTTGATTTAAATTGGAAGATATAATAGGACTTTGTCGTGATTAGGATAATTTGTTTTTGTATTTATTTCTATTAACATTATGGTGTTAAATGTATAAAGTACAAATTTGAACATAAAAACAAAAAGTAATACTACACAAAGCCTCAAGTTTTGTTCATAAAACAGAAAGTTTTGAATGTAACATTTAAAGTTAAAAGCCGTTTTAATGGTACTTATAGTTCATGGTTTAGCGATGACGCACTGCTAGCACAGATCCTCTTTTAAGTTTGAAATTTTAAGCATTATTAGCTTAATTTGGTGCCAATTAACCATTCAATTTTGATAAAATGAAGAGATTGTTAAAATATGTTTACAAAGACAAATAATAATTTAAATTTAAGATACCAATAATGCAATTTGTGTTAATTTACCGTCAAAGGCAAGTTTAAAAATAATTTTGTGGTTATATTTGAAATAAAAATTTTATATACTTTCGAGTAAATAACCGTCTAGTTAAAAACAATTTTGTATTGTTACAGCTTTTTTTGATACAATAGTAAAGCCGAATCGCAAGAAATCCGTTAGCTTTTCATAAACATAAACAGTTTTATATTTAAACAGTCAAATGTTCCTGAATAATTTGTATGCATATAATTATTTATTTAAATAAGTTAACTATTGTGTCGTAATAAGACATTACAAAAAATAATAATAACGGTTTAATGCCCTAATAATAAAATTGTATTTGGAATATATTAACAAAATATTATGTCCAATTATTACAGCTCTGAATTTTATTGAACAATCTTATTATTGGACACTGAATTCCAGAAATGTTTATTTGTATATTAATAAGTACTCGACTACTTCCAAGTCAAACTAAAATATTTTCAAAATATCTACACTTCTGGATGATACTAAAAATGTGACGCCTTCTTTTGTTTTTTAATTTAATTACGTATACTGAATTTTACACCAGTATGAATCTATTTGTATCTTATTAAACTGTGGAATATTTCAAAAAAATTATTTATTATTATGTGGTTTGTTTCTTATTATTACAATTAAGAATCGATATAGCTAAATAAAGTAATTTTAAAACAATTATTCTTTAGCGTCAAAATGTGTGTTGGATTATCTATCATCAGGTAAAGTGGGGTCGTTAGCGCAGTCATTACGGCAGACGGGTTGTAATTTCTGCGAAAGATTACAGATAATTAGTTGTTTGACCGAAGGGCTTCGTATACTTTCTAAATGAAAAATATGTTTAGTTTGTTATTAGCAATGAATCGGCTTGTTTGTTTGTTTGTGTGTTAGTGCAAATAATTTTGAAATGAAAAACTTTTCACCAGCAAAACGTGTTAAAAGTGGTGCGTTATCTGCTAATGAAAAAATTATAATTTTAAATGTTCTGCAATGACGGGAATATCAAAATCCACCATTTATAAACTAGTGAGGGAAAGAAAAATTTGGGACAAGTGCTTCACCCACTTCCATCTCCTGGTCGGCGCCCGATGGAATTAGATGATGCAATGAGGAATTCTGTCCGTAGAAAGGTTCACTCGTTCTACTTACGGAAAGAGATTCCTACAATCGATAAGATTTTACTAGCAGTAAATGAGGATGAAAATCTACCCCAAATGAGTCGTAGAACACTGTGGAAACCTTTCTTCGGCAAGTAGTATAATATAGGCATGAAGGCAGGCGTATATTCTATTTGGATGAAACCTGGATCAATGCAGGACATACCGAAAAAAAACATGACATGATAATACCGTTACGAGTGCTCGACAAGGATTTATAGAAGGGCTATCGACAGGATTTCGACCGTCTTCTGGGAAAGGTGGCTTTGTAGATGGTGGTTTGTTAGAATTCGAATCAAAGAAAACTGGCGACTACCACGAAGACAGAATTCTAATGTGTTTGAAGAATATTTTGAGCAGATGCTATATTTGATACCCCAAGGATCTATAATAGTTATGGACAACGCCAGCTACCACTCACGAAGATACGAAAATTTACCTACCAGCGCTTGGAGGAAAGCAGACATTATAGATTGGTTATCTGTTAAGAATATAACTTTTGAGGATGACATGGTGAAAAGAGAATTATTGGATATTGTTAAAGTTCATAAGAATAAGTATATACGTCATGTTATTGACGAAATGGCAAAGAATCGGGGCATTGAAGTACTGCGTTTACCACCTTACCATTGTGAGCTGAATCCTATAGAGTTGGTTTGGGCTCAAGTAAAAGGTGACGTCGCTCGTAACAATACCACTTTTAAACTCGACGACGTGAAAAACTTCTGGAAAATGCATTAAACAAAGTAACACCTGAAAGATGGAAGAACTGTGTATCTCATGTCGTTAAGGAAGAAGACAAATGTTGGCAACTGGATAATTTAGTAGAGATAACATTGGAGCCAATTATTATATCAGTAAACACACAAGACAGCGATTCTGATTCCGAAATGGAAATTTCAGACGAGGAAGAAAGTTAAATGACCAAGCGTAATGTGCCTGAAACAGTGTTCTACTCTCTAAACACCATTTATTGTAACCATGAGTGAGTATTGTCAGTTATTTTTAAATATACCTATTTTACCTACTAATGTCTTGTTATTTAAATGAACATTTTTATGCCTGTTACTTTTATCTATTCATTTTGATAAGTTTCCATGACAACCACATAATTTTATAATTGAGCCAAATTTACTTTTTGATGCCTAAAAATCGGTCCCCGCAAATTAATTGTAATTGTAATAAATGTACTGACGATATCTGCATTACTATTTTATTTTATATTTATGTCATATATTATTTATATGTTATTTATTTTATTTGTATAGTAGATCACATTACAAATTTTACTTCTTACGTATTATATACCATTATTTTGTATCTTGGTATAATACCCACATCTACGGCTATGATTCTCGTTTCGTCAGTACCTGGGCTGATGGCAACGTGTTTACACAGATTAAACTATTGTTCTCAGACCCTAGATGGGTCGATATGCTGCAAGAGCGGCACAATGATCGTATTTTGGTTAGAATTTATTGGTTTTTACTTAACCGTAGAAGTACCGCTTTCACAAGAAAATAAAGAATTATTTCAAGCAATTATGATTTATTACTCCGCGCCAATAGTATACAGACTTTAATGTCTGAAATTTTTACTTATACTTTTCACAAGAGGTTTGCATTTTGCTAATTAAATTTGGGGCTACTTAACTATTGCCAGTTTTTCGGTCAAATTGTAGAAACAAGTTAAAAGAAACAGAAACATGTCAAACTATTTATTATTTAAACAAGTTGTTTTTAATTTATTTTTTTTTGTCTATAAGTCTAAATAGAGAGATGCATAATCCCGTGTCTTTTAGTTAACAATATCTTTAGTAATACTTACCAACAATAAAGTTTTTGTAAATTATATTATCGATATTATATTTCAAATATTTCCGTTATATAGGGGAAATGTTAAATAACATTTGTTCAAAAAATGTAAAGTAATCGTACATACAGGATCTTAATTAAGTACGTAGCCAAACTTAAAAGTCAAACGGCAAAAGTCTTAGACGGCTTTGTTTTCGCTATATGAATTAATAAATAATACGAAATAAGACGATGAGCTCGCGTTGAGATGATTTTGCGACGAGATGATTTTGCGAGAACCGTTGACGAGACGCCGACGTCGACAAAATGTTGAATTCGGTATCTAGTTACTGGTCGTTCTGTTTCAAATTTGTTGTTCGATTTTAGTGAAAAACATTATTGAGACAGTTATTTCGGGTAGTAACTAGATATTAAATTTAGTCTACTAATTCCAGATTAGTTTAATATTATATTGATGCTTAGCATATTGATATGTGAAACTGCGTATACACCAAAATTGACAAATAAAGGATTTTTTGTAGAAAACTAGAAGTTGCTCTTTTGATGGAAAACTTGTGACCATAGAATTGGCACAAACGTCGGCAGTATTGTCAAGATGTCGCACAAAGAAAACGCACTATTACCGTGGCATAACCAGCCACTATACAAGATGTCCACGAAGGTAATAGGTGAGAGGAGGAGAAAGCAGTTCTCTACTGTTTTAAACACGTTGCTTGCGCTAAGCCGCTGCAACAAATATTCCACTTTTTAGTTGTCAACTTTCTTTGTTTTTTACCAACAAAATAAAACCAAAATTTTGTGGAAAACTTGTCTCTCCAATAAGTGGATGTGAAAGAATAAGTTGCCATGTATATTCAAGTAAAAATTGCCGTAAGTTCCGCTTCCTGTAGAAAATATGAGATTTACACTCAAGATGAATTCTATTTTTCCTGAAGAGATTGATCACTGCCATCGCTCGTGAGCAAATTCTTCTTACGAAAAAGACGGATTATTCACTATTTTCAGCATTATTGTACTAAGTAGTGAAAGATCCCGACGTATTTGAAACCAATTTGTTTTTTTTTTAATTACTTTATTATTTTAGGTTTTTGTTATTTTATTTTTATTTCGTAAAAAAAATAGTATTTACCACTCAAGATGAATTTCGTGTTTTTGGATCTCGCTATCGCTCGTGAGCAAATTTTTCTCTCACAAAAAACGGAATTCATTCAAATAATAAAATAACTAAAACAAATTGGTTTGAAATACGTAAGGACCTTTTCACTGCTTAGTTTAATATTAGCGAAAAATGACAATGTTACATTGGTAATATAAATTTTTATCAATTTTATTGCAAAATTTAAAAAGTTATACTTTCCCTACTAGAGATCAAAATGCAACTTTTCAAACTATGATAACTATTAAAAAAGCCTACTTTCATGTGTAATTGCTTGTACATTGTTATAAATCCCGAAATTCTATTTTGTCTCTAATTTGATAGTAGGTATAAACAATTTTATCAAATTTCTCGATACAATATTTTCAAGCGAAATTGCGAATTGAGAAAGAAAGTATTACAGGAATTATTTTACGTTTTATGAGGTGTTGCATGATTTATTTTACCCCTCGGGAAATTCAAATAATTTGTATTTAAGGAATTAAAATTGTACATAATTGAAAAGAAATAATAGTAATTTGTCAAAATTGAAAATTCTAGAGTTAAGAGGAATGATTCAGTATCACCTTAGTTCAACTTTTGCTTAACTTGAAACGAAAATATTCAAGCTTGGTCTTAAAAACCGCCCAAAGCAATGATAAGAAAAGCTTTTAAGTGATGTTCTTTGCTATTACACACACAAACTAGAAGGAAAGTAATCTTAAATCATTTAATACACAATTCAGATTTAAACAGCTCTATTTTTGGCCAAAATAATGTTTATCGTAAAATTTTTTTTATTGTAATCCTGAAGGTTGCAAGTATCAATTGATCGATTTACATAACGTTAAAACATGCTGAATTTTAATGAACTTTAAAATTTTTATCAATTTTACAAAGAAAAAACAATGGGTCATTACATAGATTCTGTTCTTAGCAATTTGTAAAAAAATAGGTAAAAATCTTAAAACATTTACTAATAGTAATGGTACCCGGCAAAGAGTTTGCATCAAATGGGAAACATTTTTGTAATTGAGATATCGAAAATTTCTTTTGGCAAATGAATTCAGTATATCAAATGACAAAAAGCACTTTGAAAAATGTCTTGTGACTACTGTCATGGCGGCAAATTTAAAAAATATTTTTTAAATATGTAAAAAGTGAGGTTAGATGACAAGATATTGAAAATACCTAAGAAAAAAGTTGTTCAGAATTAGATTATACATCTATGTGCAAATTTTCAAAAGAAAATAACGATTTTTCAAAAATATCAGTTTTCCGGCATTTTTCCGGAAATTTTTGTATGTTTTGTATGAGGTTATTTTTATCCAGGAAATATTAAAAAAATTGTTTGAAATTAGACAATGGAAGAATTAAATCATTTTAGGACTATTTTACAATAATTCTAAATTTATAATTTCAACCTTTTGTTTTCTTAGGCCATTACAACAAAGTCCGTTCTAAAAAACAATGTTTTTGTTCTTT
Source organism: Abscondita cerata (assembly GCA_030710515.1). Classification (NCBI taxonomy): domain Eukaryota; kingdom Metazoa; phylum Arthropoda; class Insecta; order Coleoptera; family Lampyridae; genus Abscondita; species Abscondita cerata. The sequence goes on from JALBCR010000604.1 coordinate 48,710, forward strand.
ACAAGTCCATTGGTAGACTAATAAATACAAATTACTAGATTGTGAAGTTTATTTGTTGGTTTTATTGTGTGCAAATCAAACGCAAAAATTTGTTTTCTTAATATTTCCGAAAACTGATATTTTGAAAAGTCAGTTATTTTCTTTAAAAATTTGCACATAGACGTATAATTTAATTCTGAACCACTTTCTCTTAGGCATTTTTCAATATCTTGTCATTTAGCTTCACTTTACATATTTAGGAATATTTTTAAACTTGCCGCCATGACAGTGGTTACATGACATTTGTCAAAGTGTTTTTTCTGTCATTCGATATGCTGAATTCATTTGCTAAAAAGAAATTTTTGGATAATCTCATTACAAAAAGTTTTCCCATTTGATTCGCAAACTCTTCCGGTCACTGTATATTCTTTTTCCTATTTCTGTTATGTTTTGTAAATACCGTAAAATTAGAACGTGCTTTTTAAAATTAAACTAATGTATGAAAGAATCTTACAAAATTCTGTAAACATTGAAAAAACTGAAATTGAAATTGAAATAAACAATATTTCAGAATTGGGAAATTTTGTTGTTTATAATTTAACAACTTTCATTTGTGACATTAAAACGACATGCCATGAAAGGTTAAATCCATTAATGAATTAATAACTTTGAGGTAATATAGAATCTATTTGTTAAATTTTTTGCAGTCTGACCTTGAATCAAAGGTATAAAGGCACACGATTAAGAGATTCACGATTTGAAATATTAAATTTTCGGCGTAAATATTTATACATATATGTTTATAAATTTCTTACTAATCATCAAAGCCTTCTAAGTGGCCTGGCGGCAGTTTGTTTATTATAACGAAATTAAGTCATATAATTATTTAATCTGAGTTGATGATTTCATTTAATAAATAATCTTTTCGTACTTATCATAAAATACCGTAACAACCACTTGAACTGTTTGGCTTGGAGCGAGATGTTATATTAATAAACAACGGCTCGAAATATTGATTATAATCTTAATAAACATTCGTTAATTAAAAACTAATCTAAAATGAACAAGATATTGAAAATTTTCCAATCAACATTTTCTAAAACCGAGAAACCAGGTTGCAATTTTGCTTTATCTTTACTCAAATTGGCTCTTACCAATGAAATAGGAAAATACGAGGGGCATCCTTAAAATTAGCAGTACATATCTATTAAAGATCCCGGAATATGCACAATGTCATGAAATCGATACAGTGTGTCCCACCGGGAACGCCAGCTATGGTTATACGGAAAACTATACATAACGAAAATTTTGTAAATTTGGGTGGTTACTAATTTTCTGCTGCTTCCAACCGGAAGCTGGCATCAACTTCTTTGTTTTAATTGAAACACCTTATATACTATTGCATTTTTTAATCTGCATGAAATTCTAAGTGCGAAAAAAAATTACCAAATCCCGATGTCCAAAAAAGTCAAAAACACGAAAATTTTAAATGGAAACATTCATTTTTTAAAACGTATTCCTATTCAGTTTAAAAATAAGGACAAACTTCCATTTAGTTCCTACCATTGATATTAATAACCATTTCGTTATCTAGTTTTCCGCATACAAGGTGATTCAAAACTATTGGGACATAGGCTAAGAGTGGGGGTTATTTTAGACTAAAATATGACCATAGGATCCAATATGCCTTAATAAAATGTTGTCGTGGAAAAAGATACAGAGCGTTAAATTAAATTTTTTTTTTTGTTTGTTAATAATTTTACCGTAAATTTTTCAATTCTTATAAAAAATCGGCAGAGAGACATAACTTTAGACCAAGAATATTATTTTATGTATTATTTTACATTTTTGTTATAGGGGCGACCAACGCGGAATGAATCCTGATGATGATATCGATTGGTAACTTTTTTTTTGACAAAACTTTTTAATGATTTTGATTAGAAAATATACATCATTTCTACACAATGACTAGGCCTGTTCTTTAAACACGATAAAAATTTCATCCGTTTCTCGGGAAAACGCAGTTGAACAAGTTCATCGTCTCAGAAGAGGATTACAAGTAAAATACATTAAAAAGATTTTTAAGACTTATATTTTTACGATAAAGTAAACACTAAAAAAATAATTTAACATAAAAAAGAGCAAACTCATATCAAATGTATTACCGTGGCCTCCTTCGACTTCAATGCCTTTTCTAATTCTTTTAATAAAGGACTTCTTCAAAAAAATATTATTCTGTCTACTTAGAAAATTAGCCGCATTTTGTACGTTTCTCCAGAGTTCGTCTCTTGAATAAATTTCATTAGCATAAACTATGGACTTCATATGTCCTCAAAACTAAAAATCTAGCGAGTTATAGTCAGCTTCTTGGTGGCTATTTAAAATCACTTCCTCTGCCAATCCATCGCTGAGGAAATATTTTACTTAGATAATTTCTAACAGGTAATGGGAAATGGGGTGGAGCTCCATCTTGCATAAACCACATTTTCTTCTTACATCTAGTGATAAATTATCCAAAATATCATTTAAAGTATTTTGCAAAAAAAAAATAAGAAGTCTCTATTTAAATTTGAAGGCAGAACATATGGCCCTAGTAGTTGGTCGCCTATAATGCCACCACCATACATTAAATTGAAACTCGTGCTGAAAATGTCTATCACTAAAAACATGAGAGTTTAGTTCTTCCCAGTAATGGCTGTTTCGCCAATTAAAAACTCCTCGTCTGGTAAAAGTCGCTTCATCGGTAAACATGATATTCTTAATAAAATTTCTATCATCATTATGCTTGTTGAGAATACGTTGACAGAACTGTAACCGTCGTGGTAGATCTCTTTGAAGCAAATTTTGCACAGGAGTGAAATGATAAGGGTGAAATTTCTCTGTTTTTAGAAGTCTAATAATAGATGACTGACTAACTTCTGTTGCTGCTGACAGATGAGGTGTACTTACTGTAGAATTTTCATCTACTCGAACCAACATTTCATATTGTTGATTGGGTGTAATTTGTTTCGGACGACCACCTTGATTTTTATTGTCAAATGACCCGGTTTCACCCAAACGATGAAATAGATTTGGAACAGTTTGTGATTGGGTTGCCTTCTTCCTGGATATAAAAATTCATACCTTCTGGCTGCAAAACGACCGCAAAATTTTTTTGTGCGTATACACAAATCATATCCCGCATTTCTTGATTCGTAAAATGATTGTGACGGGGCATTTCATTCGAAAAAGAATATTGTAGCTTTAAAAAAATGCAACAATCGACTACAATATCACAGTAACAATTAATCACTCACAAGAAATGACATTTACCAATAACAATTGTCTGACAATCCAAAGCACACTCTTAATAAATGAAATAATGTTTAATGCCTTTCTGAGATTACAAACTGTTTATCTGCGATTTTCTCAGAAACGGTCAAAGTTATCGTGTTTAAACAAGAGTACTAATATTTTTGTAGAAGCTATATTTACGTCATATTTTCTAATCAAAATCACTAAAAGTTTTGTCGATTTCATCATCAGAAATCATTCCTCTCTGACAAAATGTAAAATAGTACATAAAATAATATTCTTGGTCTAAAGTTATGTCTCTCTGCCGATTTTGAAATTTGAAATTATTAACAAAAAATGAAAAAAAAATTTAATTTAACGCCTTGTATTTTTACCACAGCAATATTTTATTAAGGCATATTGGGTCCTATGGTCATATTTTGGTCTAAATAAGTCGCCGTTAGACTATGTCCCAATAGTTATGAATCACCCTGTATAGCCGGCGTTCCAGGTGAGACACACTGTATAACTTAGATAATTGACTGACGTAAATAGCTTTTACTTCATATTGAGTAAAAATAAACCTATACAGGTCTAACGGTTTAACGTAGCATAAATAAATGTGTGCAAACAAAAGTTACAGATAATTAAAATATCTTTCATAACTTTTGTTTAGTGATTAGATTGATATTTTGCCAGAAGCAAATAAAACGTCTGAGCATCTTAATGGAAGGTAGCAAATGTTGACAAACTCAAGAAAAAATCTGGTCTAAAAAGAAACACCCACTGTAGAGTGCAAAACGTCACCTTACCCAGAATTTAGCTATTTTTTGCATTTTTCAAAATTCGAGACCAGACGTTTTATACGCTCTTAGGAAAATATCAATTATAATTAACAGAAGGAGTATTGAACTACAGAATACTCTTCTTCTTCTATTGGTGCCCAGCCGGGCCGGATGTTGGTGATCATTCTGGTTATAGCAATTTTGTTTACCACTGCTCTAAAGAGTGCCGCAATTGTTAGGAAAATCCATGTTCTAAGGTTTTTTAACCTTCTACGAAGAAGTTGGTCGCATGGTCTACCCACGAAATTCTGACAATCCGGCGGTACAGCCACATTTTAAATGGTGTTAGTTTTTGGGAAGTAAGCAATATTAATAAGTGACTTATTGGTCCAATATTTGTGTGAGACCTACTTAGGTTTGGTAAGTGTTCTTTGAACAACTACTAATTACAATCACATCATCAAAAGCAATTTTTCCACGATAATCCCACGTAAGATGGTTTTGATCAAAAACTGCAGAATTTTCAGAATCTTGCTTTTTTTCTTACGTTACGCAATTATAATGTAGTTTTCTCATGACCTTAAGTTCCCAATCCACTTAAGTATAGCCAACTTTTGGTCTAATCGTAAAGTTACCAGTTTGAGTATAGTAGTCAAAAAAGATTTTATAATTGTGTTTCCTAAACGCTGGCACTTACCTTTTATTCGCGGCAGTCTTGAATTGTGAAATTGTTTTCCTCAAAATATTCAACAGAATTTAACTCTCTGCTATATATTTGACTCAACTTTGTAGATATTCATCCAGATATTCCAAGTCCGTCCAAGAGTATAATCTTCATATTCGCCTTTGCTCTTTCCTTGGTAAAATTTTGAAAGTATCCGAGTCCAATGTTGATTTAATTTTCTATTCTAATTCGCTTTCTATTTATTCGAGATGTTTTCCATTAATTCCGAATTTTTCATAACTTTTGTTGATTTTGAATACTGTTCCATAAACTTTGAATTTATAGATAATTTGTTTGATCTTGTTTTGCGTGGTCTTTTTTGGGTCTATTTTGCTGTCTTGTAGACAAATTACGTTTTAAATCATAACTAACTATTCCAAAAATCGATTTGTGCTTGTTGTGAAACGAATGTGTGTATTTTCTAGCTTTGGTATCTGTGTAGGTCAATCGGTTTTACCGTCTTTCTTGTTTGATATTTTTGCTAAAATTAATATTAAAGTCGGATTTAATTTTTATCTCTACATTCTTGGTAATTCTATTTTTTACTGTTGTTGTGAACTTGCTAATTATATAATTTTTTGGGTATCTAAATAAATTAGATGTCTAGAAGAATGCAACACTTTTGATTGCCGATACGTCGACGTTTATGAAATAAACGAGTTCTTTTGTTGTTTCCTCACTTATAACGAAGGCCTTTCTCATGAAGGAACCCATACTAACTAAAATTTAAAAGAGTAAGTAATAAATTACATAATTAAAGCTATATTTTATAATTTAAATCTAGAATTACCAGTTTGCACGGAATCGGTGACGAATGAGCGTGTGCGGTTATTGGAGTAGCATGTCTATTGGAAAGCATTAAAGAAATAAAAAATAGCTAATATAGTAACGACGTAAATGACTTTCTAAGTAGATACAATAATAATGATAATAATAATAATAATGTCTATATTTCTAAAATATTGAAAAAAAATTTCAAGCCGTAGTTCAGCCTATTATTGGCGAGAATACAATACAGAACACAAAAATACAAAAAAAATCTAAAACATTGAAGAGAGTTTGACGACTTAGATGTGGTCAATAAAAAACTTTAGCAAATCAACAGATTTCCTAGAATATACAATTAAATGAAAATAGTCAAGTGTTATTAAGAAAATAATTGAGATCATTGAAAACCAGCAAAAAAACATCAAAAAAAAAAGAAGTGAGGGTATCTAGAATCAACCAGTTGGATTTAGGGAAGAATACAGTTGGAGATTCATGACCTCCATATAAACTAGTTCTTTGTCTAAATTATCTAAAGCATTTCAATTTTCAAATAGACAAATTTTAAATACATCAAAGTCATGAATATACCAACTATTTGGTAATGATAAAAGAGCCGTCCATTTAGTATAAATGAATCCCCTAACTGTGGAACGTCGTGATTACTACTTTCTAAATCCAAAACTGATTGGGGAGTAATTAGGGAGCTCTACTATGTGTAAAAGTATTTCAGAACAATAGTCTTGATTGGTTTGAAATTGAAAGAGAGGGTGAAAGAACTGAAAGAAGAAAAAGAACTGTCAACCAAAATCTACTTTTTGCCAGGTTTGAAATAATTCCCCAGCAAACTATGGAAACGTGTTCTTTTCCTAATACGACGGTCATGTTCCGAAATATGTGTACCTACTGGTAATGCTACTAAACTACATGAATACGGTCTACACCTTGGGAAGAAAGGGTAGAGAACTTACCCTTAAGGGAAAGGTAAAGTCCCTTTTTATACTCCTATAGAAGGCTCAAGTTACTTGAGAAAATATCTAAGGGAAAAAATTATAGTAAGGAGTTTCCAATCAAGTCTTTGTTAAATGTTAGTAAGATTGGTGCTCTAAATTCAGATTGTTAAGTTTGACATATAGAAAAATGCTCGAAAACTAATCTTGACGTTCAACAACAAACATATTTTTTAGTAGGCTGATAGTGAGAAAAATGCATGTAAGTATCTGTATGTATGAGTTGGTTCGCGAACAACCGACTGACCTAATTCTCCGTTGAGTTTCTAGGCGACAAACAAGTCACTAAATGGAAAACAATGATTTTCTTCCAATTTCCATAGTGAACTTGATGTCAGCATGCTTTTTTTGAAATATTAAAAAACGTATCTAAAGAAGAACGTCCATTGGGCCAGACGATATTTGTGCCATCTACCATACCTAACCATAATTCTATAAACATGTTGGCGGCAACAAGAGATGAAGCAGCACCCGAAACCTGTTTGTAAAAGTTATTGCGGAATTCGAAATAAATGATGGTGGGAGAATTTTTGAGAAGAACCTTTTTAAACATGAAAACTTACAAGAAGATCATGATGAGAGTTTAAGATGTGTGAAGGAGTATTACATACAAATTCGTTCTAGATTTTTGATAGAAATTGGTCTCATTTATAAGTAAGAATTTAAATTGTACTAACAATGGGTCGAATAAGTATCTTGTTTGTGAATGTTATGTAACATTGGCAATTACGGCTACCTTTTGACATGGTCTAAAATCCGGAAGATTTTTTTGTTTCAATAATGACTCAAACGTCCCAGTTCATACATTATTTATCTCTCGATGAGAACATTTATTCTAAAATATCCGTATTTTCTAAAGTTTGTGATTAATCTATTTTAGCTTTCTTTACTTATTAACGCATTTAATTTGTTGGGGCGTTCCTCTTCGTACGTATTCTTATGAAATGTCTAAAAATTCCATCAGCAAATTCGCGTTAGTGTGGCTGACGTCAAGTGTTCAACTTATTTAAAAATGCTATAATTAATCAAGTTGCATGTATAGTCGGGTCACAGGTAATAGACATTTTCAAATAGTATTTGAGGAAGAAGGTCACAGTCTAAGGAAAGAAGAATCTTTCTAAACTTAATCCGTTTTAATGACACCTCTTTTGTTATATCTTTTTACTTGCACTTCTATCGAAAATACCTATTTCTTGGAAAACTCATAAATGGAGAAGATGTGTATTGATCTAAGTTCGACCGATACGGTGGGCCGGGGGTCAGTTGAAATAGGGTACGGTTGAAACAATGGTACTATTAACGTGTCGGAACTGGCATTCAGTGCAATTGCAAGAACAGAATATTTTGCATGAAAAATTCTCACGAGAAATTTCAAATTATAAAATTTGCTTTACCGATTATTTACTTAATAAAACTCAATTTTTCAAGTGCGGTTAAAAGCAATTTTACCTAACAAGGTAAGTGGATTTTAAACTTTCTTAAAATACTCACCCCTGGCTGTTGGAGACGTCAACTTATTTAAATTAGAAAAACTATTAAATGCAAAAGTAGGAGTCTTCTACTCAGGCGTAGGAAAAAAAGAAATTAGTTTTTTGTAGCTACAAACTGTTTAATGTTATTTTTTCTAAGTTTATTATAGACATCTTAACTAAATAATTTACATACATTTTTTTCAGAGGCACCATACGACACATGTGTTAAAAGTTCAAAATTATTAAAATATAAAATACTTATTTCGATGCCTGTGTTTTATATTTTAAGAATTTGTTATAAAATTTGAGTTAAATTATAAAACATTTTTCTAATCTAATATGGACTGTTTTGATTAAGTATCTATTATTTAATGAATGTTGTTATTTAAATTTGCAGTTTATTATTATTACGATTAATTTTGTAGTTCAGTTTATGTTGACATGGTTTTTTAAATTAAAAATAGAGGAATAAATAATTAATAATCAGTTTCCGTTTGCAGATTCATTTCTAGCACCTGGCTGGTGGAGACGGTAACTTATTTAAATTAGAAAAACTATTAACGGCAAAAGTAGGAATTAGTTTTTGTAGCTACATACTGTTTAATGTTATTTTTTCTAAGTTTATTATAGACATCTTAACTAAATAATTTACATACATTTTTTCAAAGGCACTGTTACCACCATGAATGGAAATTGTTGGCAGTTATTCAACGTTCTTTTGTGTTTTATCTAATGCCGAAAGTATTCTAATTATCCACAGACATGGGAAGAAATCAAGCACAATATTCAAACAAAATTAAGACAATCCAAATTAAAATGTTAGAGCGAGTTGTCCAAAACTGATGCTGAGGAAATTTACTTGCCTCATGTTCTTTGGTGCGTGCAGTAAAGTATTATTAGAGGTCAAATTTAGATGAAATATATTTACGCCTATCATTTACTTTTTGAAATAACTGGTTATCTTTCAGAAAGATCGTAAAAGCAATTTCGTGTTTTTTGATGCTCCCTGGTCAAAGAAAGTAGGTGTGATCCACGATGATAATCAGTTATTTCAATATCAAATTAGACCGCTTTTAGGTTCAATTCAACTCAAATAAATAAATAAAAAAACATAAAATTTCTAATGTTTAAAATAGTTTTAAAATTAAATATATAAATTTTAAAGAACCGAATTTATTCAAATACACAGAACAGTTTCTCATTGGCTGACGTCACAATCTTTATCGTGAATATAGCGTGAAGTACTTGCGAGTTTGATTTATAAAGGGTATTCAAACAGAAAACTGGACTGGGTAGGTCTTGGAATTTTCTTTGACGTCTAAGAAAGTTTTCATTTCTGTCAATTTTTAGGTTATGTTTATGTCACGTTTTAATGAAGATGCCTGAACTGTTCAATTTTTTATTTGGACACTCGTTATTTACTATTTAAATTTTTGTTTAGTTTAGGAGTTTGCCAATAGCAAACAATTAAAGACGAAATGACATTTTAAAATTACTGACATTTTAGAAATTATGAAAAAATCGTTTAAAAGTAATTTGGTCACTGGTCCTGACAACATTCCAGCATTCTTAATAAAAGATTGTATTCATTATTTATCAATACCACTAGCTCATACTTATAAGTTAATACTAAATACTAATGAGTATCCTGTATTCAAATCAGAAAACAGATTTTACATACAAAATTACAGACCTATAACTTTGTTGTGTAATTTTGCTAAACTGTTTGAAAGCATTTTGTCTAAAGTATTGTACTCGCACATATCCAATGCAATAGTAGAAGAACAACATGGTTTTGTAAAAGGAAGGTCTACATTAACAAACTTATGTAAATTTACGGAATTATAGATTATAGATTGATGCAATCTACACAGATCTCACTAAAGCTTTTGATAGAGTTAATTACTGTATTCTACTAAAAAAGTTGTTGCTATTATTTAAAGCATTGATTGGTAGATCACGGTTTGTTGAATACGGTGGTTACTCTTCCGAAATTTTCCAAACAATCAGTGGAGTTGCTCAGGGTTCTAATTTAGGTCCAATATTATTTATTATATTTTATAATGATGTAGTCAAAGATCTGCTTTGCAAAGTTTCTATATATGCTGATAACTTAAAACTTGCGCATATTATGATTGTTTTAACCTGCAACATTGCCTGGATCAACTAAACTCGTGGTGTAAATCTAATTGTCTTGAATAAAATGTTAAAAAATGTAAAAAATTAGATTTACAAAAAAACAGACAACATTAACTTCTATTATAATTTGAATGGCACTGTTATAAACAATTGTGAGTCTGTTCAAGACATAGGAGTTACATTAGATAGCAGGCTAAATTGTGGTCTACATATAATTAGTATTTCAAATAAGGCAATGAAAACTTTAGGTTTTTAATAAGGAACACTAAAGATTTTTCTAATATTGCAAGTAGGTATAAGGCAAATTTTTTAAGCACTAGTAGTCTTCAAATTAGAGTATTGTAGTATAATTTGGAGTCCTTATACCCAAAATTACATATCATTATTAGAAAATGTTATGAGAAAATATTTGAAATATCTTTTCTTTAAAATGTACAAACGTTGTCTTGATCGTCATTGTGATCTATCAATACTGCTTAAAAATACAAATGAATACACTTTGCAAAGTAGACGTTCTCTGTCGTATTTAATTTTTTACAAAAACTTGTTAATCACGGTAAACATTACTGTACATACTTCGTTCATCAAACAGTAGAGGTACAATAGTACTTTGGTTACTTGTTATAAACTAAGTAACACGGTAAACTTGACTTTTGATATTTTTATCAAAATTTTTCGTCCAATTAAGAGGAATTTATTTGCTTTTTTTTCTAATTAGTTACTAAATTTTCTAGGTCTAATTAATAATATACATATAGTATAGTTTTTTGTTGCTAAATAATATGTATTTGATCTGATTTTAGCAATTACGCTTTAATTTATTTATTTAATATTATTTGAACAAAGGATTGTTATTGCAATAAGTTGGTCCCCTATAGGCAATTGTATGTCTGTTGGATTAATAAACGCATAATTAATATTATTATGATTATTATTACGTGGTTCTATACCATAAATTCCATGAATTTTCATTATTATTAGAAAATAGCAAACATACGAATTCTACGAATTTTGGTAATTTACAGCAAACCATTTGAAATAATTTTTTTTTGAGTCAAACAAAATGTTTCAGATATTTATTAAACAACAACAAAAGTAGGTACTACAACTAAATTGGAGCAATATAATCTTTAACGAAGAAACTGGATGACATGATAAAATTTGCTTGTGAAACTTTATACAAATATTAAATCAATTATTCCGGTACTGACTACCTACTCTATTTGAATCTAGGAAAAAGCCTCGGAACGAAAAGCCGGGGAATTAAAAGCCGTGGAATTAAAAGCCGGGGTATAAAAAAACCGCGGAAAAAAGCCTTCAGAAAAAGCCGATGGAAAAAGCTTCGGAAAAAAAGCCTCCGGAAAAAAAACCTGGTTATAAAAAGCTGCAAAATAAAATCGCAATGTGCAAAAAGTCGCGGTAAAAATCTACGAAAAAAGAAAACCGGTGGATGAATCATTTACAGTTCTTAGCTTAATTTATATTTTCGTGTGCCATTAGACTATGAAGTATTTTAGAAAGATTAGTGATTGTGAATACGACATAATTTTTCTATGTAACTAGTCATTATAGTCAAATTTTATAATCTGACCCAATACACTTTTCATAGAATAAGGATTTGTGCTCTTAAGGACTCTCTTTGTCTTTACTGAAAGAGGATTAGTTTTAAGACTAAGAAGTATCTTTCAAATATTAGTGATTGTAAATGATTTCGTTACAATGGAATTTACAGAATTTTTTTTTAGTAACTAGAAGAGAATTAGTTTTAAGACGAATTGCAAATGCATTTTAAAATTACTTGCAAGTTATAAAATACATTTCTAAATTTGGATTTTAAAATGCATTCTAAAAATTAAATTATTTACATTCTATACTAAAGTGTATAATAGTTGTTGTGGTATAAGTGCTAAAGTAGAATATTTTATTTTGTATGACGAAAATAACAATAATTTAGTAACATTCTCCATGAATAAAAATAAATTTAGTATGTCTTCATTCAAATATTCTTGGTGGATTTCCATATCGTGTATAATGTGTCACGTCGACGTTTACAAGTTTGATAAATAGGGCACATTGTTTTAATTTCACAGGCCACTAGTCAGAAATTATTTAATCAAATAGAGAAATGTTGTGTGTCAAATGTAAATACATCGATAGCAGGAAAATGGTAACAGATAGATATAGGGAACCCTTATGAAGATTGAAAGACCACTTAATTCTCCATCATAGAGATACAGGGTGTTCCATTTAAAAAATTGACTTTTGAGCAGTTGAAGTTTTAGCCAAACATTTTGAACACTCTGTAAATAATAAGATGTCAAAGTACACATCAATTAAAAACTTAACAGTTCTCCTAAGTATAGCCCAAATTTTGTTGCTATAACTTTCTTTTTCAATCATTGACAAGCGTTTGAAAACAATACTACAAAACCAATTTCTCTCAAAAAATGAGAATATCTCAAAAACTATTGATTTTTCATATAGGTTGTGCTACATAAAAGTAACTCAAATTTTAGTGTGGAATCCAAATATACAAAAAATATATCATTCCATTTAAAATAAGAAAGTTGGTAGCCACTTCCGGTGTAACCGGAAGTGCTAGAAGACCCAAATTATTTTAATTAAATAGAACTTTTGAGCAATCCCTTATTCCAAATTTTTAAACAAATATTTCAACGGGAAGTCCATAAACTTCTAATGAACGGGTTAGCTGAATCACCCGGTATAGTAGGGCGAAATTAAAAAATCAGGTTACAGGCCGGGAAGATAGCTATGAGATATGAAGAAAAAATGAAAGACAGAGAGGAAACACAATATTAATGGAATGTTGGAAAGAGGTGAAGAGAAGAGAATAGAACACGGACAGGATGAAAGGAGAAGTTATTACGAAAAGGTGGGTTATTCGACGGAAGAAGTGGGGAGGAGAAGGGAGGAAGGATGGAGTATAAAAGAGGAGATAGTAAGGAGAGATAAGGATACGCAGATGAAAGAAAGAAGGGAAAAGATAAGAAAACTAATAATAGCAAGGTTTAGGTGCGGTAACAAGGAAAGGGAAAACAAATATTGGAAAGAACATGAATGGAGGAAATGCAGAATGTGTGGAAAAGGGTGGGAGAACTTGAGGCATATGATGGAGGTTTGCTAGGAGATGAGAAAAGAGATAAGAGAAAGAAGGGTAATTCTGGGAGAAGATGGTGAAGGGAGGATTGGATGAAGGAGGTGTTAGAGAGGAGAACATTTTTAGATGGGAGGGTTTAAAGGGGAGGGAGGGGAGAAAGAGAAAAGTTTAGTTATAGGTATGATAATGTAAATAAGATAATCGAATCATTTGTTAATTTTAAAAAAGAACAAATAAATTATTTCATACACAGAACTTTGGTTTTTATTTTTTTACGTTAATCTCACGTGGTCTTTATTTAACCATCTTTTCAAGAAAAATAATTACACAAACAAGTTATAAAAAAAAATTGTTGAATGTGTTATTTTCGGATAGTTTTGTTCGAACTATTTCAACTCCAGCCTTAAAACTTTAAAGCGCGGGCTCGTTTTGTGCCGAAAGAGATAGCGGTCAAACTAATGACTCACCATAGTCAGGTACATTTAAAGTGTTGATGACCGTTACTGAAAGTTTTAATTCGGTTTTCAAATTACTTTGCTGTACACTTGCTTACACGTTTATTCTTTTTTCTTTTTTTCACTTTTACTCTTTAAATTTTCTTCTATGCTCTCTTTATTATTTTTTGAGCAAAATGTGTTGTTGCATAATTTTCTGTACGCGTTTACATGTTTATTACTTATTAGCATCAGGTAGATGTGGAGTTCTGCGCAAAATACTTGTTTTCAAATTTTACAACTGGAATTGAAATTACAGATACCTGTATATTCATAAAAATTTTCTTGCGCATTGTACGTACACTTAACAATATTTTAGTAACAATAATAGAATAAAACAATTATTGATCGCCGAGCGACCTCGGTGACCGGTTTCAAAATTATTGTATCTGTCTTAAATAACTAACTACAACAGAATGGTTGCATTTAAACACAGATATAACAAAAGAGGTGTTATTCAAAAGATTAAACTTAAAAGATAGCGATCGCTTCTTTCCTTAGTGTGACTTCCTTCACAAATACCATGAAAATGTCCATTACATGCGACAAAGACTGTACCTGCATACAACTAGTTTTGGCCCAATCTTAATGCAAATAGGAGTTAGTTAGCAAAAGTACTGGAAAATGTCGTGTATTAAATAGTAAATGTTTAAGGACTAAACATGGCAATACTTATTTAACTTGCAAAATCAGCTATCAACATATTCATCGGTACAGTTTCTATACAAAATTGATATTGTAAATTGATTTTATTTAGAAGGCATATTCTATGCATACAATGAGGGACGATATGTATTGGTTCATAAATGTAACAACGCTAGTTGATGTTCAAAGTTTGTTTAACCGCTGCGTTTCTTCGTCTTTTTTGTTGAATCGCTTTCATCATTATATATGTAAAGTTACAAAAGGGCAATTTTCAAATCAGGTCAGGTTAAGCTAGAATGCTTTACCACAGAACAAAAGCTGCTTACTAATTTCAGGCAAATTTCAAATATACAGCTGTGAAGTACATCTTTACTTTAATTATTTCTTTAAGGGTTTCTGCAACTTAATTCAGCCACCTGTTACGTACTTACAGGTGAACTAGTATGGGGGTATTTCTTCAGTTACGAGGATTAGGGGTGCGTTTTCGTTATCAATTAATCGTTGCTGGACTGTGCATTGCAAAAGTCCGCATTATACGACATTAAATGGTTAATTTGCGAGATGGAGAAATAAAGAAATTTCGTTTTATTGTACAAGGTTTAATGCGCTAAGTTCTTTGTTTTCTCCGTTATGCGGCACAGGTGGTACTATCAGTTGTTTATGAAGCAGTGGTGGCGGTCTTCTGCCTCGGGAGCACTCGCGGGGTGGAGCGCGCGCACCACCCGGCTAGAGCACTAAGTGGCGGACGAAAGAGCGCCGCCGCCGGGACGTAGTTTGGAATCGTTTGCCGCTCGCGTTGGCACGGAAAGTATTGTCCTGCCCCGCAAACTGCCACCCCAAACGTTATGAGACGAACTTGCGGATTGCAGTCTTCGAGTTGCGGGCCGCGCGCCCTGGTGTGCTAGCCGTTATACGTATGCTCGCGGCGCCGCTCACTTAACGTCAAGTGATAGTGTAATATTTCGGTGAATTTAGAAAATATTTATTCAAACAATCAAAGATATATTTATACAAATACACAAAAAAACATATTTTCGTAAATACTTATAAAACTTATAAAAAGTCGCGAAGATGTTGACCATGTCGACTCTGATGATGCCGGCCCCGCCGATGACCACCATGACCACGCCGGCACCACTTCAAGTTCCAACAAAATTAGAGCCGAGTCCGAAGCTATCGTTGAACCATAATAGCACCTCCACGAACAAAGCAGGTACATGAGAAAGCTCAACATGTGGCTATCGCATGATTGTCTA
The DNA here is from genome assembly GCA_030710515.1 of Abscondita cerata. NCBI lineage: Eukaryota > Metazoa > Arthropoda > Insecta > Coleoptera > Lampyridae > Abscondita > Abscondita cerata. Next base: position 64,370 of record JALBCR010000604.1, read on the forward strand.
ATTTTCGGGCAAGAATTATCTTAACCTGAAATTGCAATAAGTACTTGCAATAACTACAAAGTTGTCTACTTTCTAACATTTTACTGTTGTTTATTTTGTTGTGTGCGTTGTTGATGTCTGTGGCGCGAAACGGAACTTGAGACGCGCTGCGGATACTTCTTACGCTAATGCCCAGATTAGAATGCGGCAAAAAGAATTGCGGCAAAATTTTATAATGTATTTTAAAAATTTGAACTTCAAACTCGCATTCTATAATATATTGACGTTGCGACAACTAACTTTAATCCAACCGTTTGTTTGGGTAAGACTTTCTTTAAAAGCATAATTTTTTTCGTTTTTCTTTGTTCCTATATCGTTGAGCGAATTGTGGAGAGTTCAATTCAGTTCTTTGTTTCGATCAATAATTCATTCATAAAAAATATATTTCCGAGACAATTCATCGGTTGTAAAATATGTTTTGGAATTTTTCTTGTTAGTTTTATTTCGCAATTTTATTTCTGCTCTTGTTGACCAAATATCGCCAAGAAAAGCGGCGTTAATTGCGGTGTCGTCTATTCTAAACAAATTAGATTCGCTTATGTACAGTTTTGTGAATTATTTGTGTATCCGTTTTATGTGTTGAGATAATGGAGAACCCAACGAATTTGGTGCTGACCGAATAAAATTTTCATTAGAAAATGTACTTAACGCGTGTACAATGCATCGCGAGAACGAAACATTGTGAATTATTACTGAAGTTCTATCTGTTTTATATTACTGTTGTATTTGGGACGGTAACTGTTCTTTGTTCGAATCGAAGGTATCCTTTCTGAGCATTAATTTGTGCCCCTTTCTAAGCATTCGAAGACAAAGACGCAACAGCGCGTTTCGGGAAAAATCATTATCCGATTTTCTCGTGTGACAACAAAAGAATTACCGTTTAACTGGTCAACGAAATGAAAAATTTTGACGCTTTGCTCCATTTTTCATCGATTAAATTTTAGTTACATGGTGGATCTACGCACGCAACATATTTCGATTTGATTACTTTTTCCTAGACTGCGTTGCCTCTCATGGGATTGCGTGATCTATTTTGCACAATTTTGTGTTTCCATCACATTGTACCCAATTTTCCGTATAGATATTTTACTGTTACGATTTAGTTTTCCCATTAGCGTTTTGGCAGTTATACTTACCAATTAAATGACTACGAAATTTAAAACAGACAGCATGAACGCATTTTTGAAACAACCAATATCAACCTTCGAGTCCGACATATTTTATTTATATATCGAATGTATGCTTAATCAGGATCTAATACGAGGTTACTTAGAAAACTGTCGGAAAATTAAAATGCAATTACGTTTGATCGATTAATAATCACTGTAAGTGTTTCAACCGTAATAACATAGTAAATGACTCATAATGCTATGGTCATAGTTTGGAAAGAAAATAATTTATTAACGCATTTTACGTTCGATTTGGGTCAAGTATTTTAAATCTATACGTGCGTAAAAAATTTTGTACCGATCGCCCCTTTCCATCAATTTGACCAGAACGCAATTAAAGAGAGTTCATATGACAAATGCGAAAGTAATGCACATTGGCGTGGGTGTAAAGTTTCGTTTACTAATAACCCTTTACTATAATAGTGATAAAGTTGTTTCAATTCCGATATTTGAGTATGATTTAATTAGTTAATTAATTAATATTTGTTCAATTTTTATGAAAATTCGAGTACAATAGCAACTAGACTTGTCACTTAGTGAAAATTCAAAATTAAAATAAGTGGCTCAGTAAAAATATACAATTACTTTACCTAGCGTATGTGCTGAATACATATACGGACACATTTTCGAAAAACGGCGGTAATCGAAAATAGACAGGCACATGAATTACATGTTTTTATGTGCTCTCAAAATAAGCAATGACGTCTGTTTGGAAAATAGTTTATTTTGCTCACAATACAATCTTATTGGTTTTTGAGCGACCATTTCCTGAAGACCAATAATTACGGTGTTTCTACTTCATTTCTACGAATTGAAATAGAAAATATCTCTGACAATTTTTACACGATCTATTATTATTAATATGCAAATTATATAATTTTTTAATATTTGAATGTTTAATTTGAGAGTAAACCAAATGGTTCATTTGATAAAGTTTTGTATATCAAGTTGTTTTCTAAGTATTGTTTTGAAATCCAAAGCACACAAGTTGATTTATTGTATCCATTCTATTGACTTGTAAATGAAACCGTATTTAGATTAATTTTCAACCATTAAGACAATTTGCCTAATTTTGATGCAGTTTCAATTCCGAAATGTCATGGGCTACCAAAATGTCTTGAGTTTTCTTATTATGGTTAAAATCGATAACATGCGAAACGCTTAAGGACAAGGTAACGCCTAACACACAAAACAACTTTTAATAGCTGGCTTATTATTGCATCTTTAAGTCTTGGGTCTTGTGAATAGCATTTACATTTAATAGTAATTATATTGTTGGAAGAAAAAAAATTAATTAATCAGTTCCAGAAATTACCGGAAATTACGCATATTTTACTTTTCTCTCCGACAGCAGTATCAAATTTTGATCTGACACGGCAGTAGAATATTGCTGCAACTTCTTGCTATAAAATGACAAAGTTTAATAATTGACAATTAAATATCATAGTAGATATTTACAAAAAAAACTGGATATTAAACAAAAATCATGGTTTTCTTCTGTGTTTTACATCCAGTTTTTGTAAATATCTGCTTTGTTGGCCCAATTGTCAACCAATAGCAGCTTTATCATTTACTAACGCGATACCACGGCAATATCTAAGCCGAAGTTTCACTATCAGGATGGCTCGCGTCGAGGAAGAAAAAAGCAAATCGTAATTTCCAGCAATTCTGAACCGTTTGAGTAATTTTCTTTCTTAAAATATAATTACTATTAAATTTAAATATTATTCACAAGATCCGAACTTTAAAAATCACAATAATAATCAAAAAGCTTCAGATGTTAAAGTATTTCTTGCTATTTAGGTGTTACCGTAACTGATAAACTAGAAGTTACCTACTAATTTTGGATAAATAAGCTTTATAGCAGTTAACAAGCTAACCGATTTTCGTTTTCTCACCAACAGTTTCCTTTACAAGCGTCAACAATAAGTTAAGGTTTGATGGTTCTGGTGACACTGTGAACATAGCCAAGGACAGGCTCAGAACAAGGGCAAGAGCATCCTACAAAGAGAAAATTTCAATTACTATATCTGCCTTAAAATTCAGTTTCTGTTAGAAAAAGAATCCTCTCCAGGATTACGATCTCTGTTTATATGTCCCAATAAAGTCCATAAAATTATTATTTAGCGACGATTATAGCAAAATTGAAGGGTTTACCTGATTGGAATCTCAACGATAGTTTGAAGTTTACAATTCACAAATACGCCCAAAATGATTTGTAAAAATGTCAACAATTTATGAAATTAGGTATTCTTTGTACTATAACACTAAACAATCAATTTTTAGAGAATTTATAAGATATCAAAGCACTTACGGGTTACATTTTTCGACGAGCAACAAATTCGGTGCTTGTGTTTTATCAATTCTAGGAATTATTACAAACTTTTTAAAAGTAAAAACAGCGTCCACAAAATGGTTTGTATGTTTATATTGTAATGTATCGTGATCCGTAAAGTATATGAAAATTGAGACACCAACGCTCCAATTCACATCACTGTAAACTTTTGATTTCGATTTCGCTTTACATGATAATTTTACACAAACTGTGTTCCCTTCTTCTTTTAATAAACTTTTAGTTCACTTCAATAAAAAAGTTTGTTTAATTAAATAAATTCAATATTAATTTTTTACATTCCAAGCCTGACTTAATGTCACCCGCCAACGTTTTTTTCTGTACAACTGGTGCCATAAGCTGAACAACATAAAATAATTAATTTCTTAAACAGCAAAATGTATATTAAAAATATTATTGATGCCAGTATAACATCCACATTACTCCCTTTTTAAATAGTAAATATACAATATGTAACTCAAGTAACTTACCACTATAAAATTTTAGCATTACTTTTTTCATATTTAATCAAAGACATTACATCTAAATCTTTTTCTGTTTTATACATTAATTTGTTAACTGGTGGAATCCATCATACTGATTTAATTCATAGCATCATAGCATCTAAGTAATTCTGACTTTTCTCATCAATTTCGTATTTATCAACATTGTCTATGAAATCTGCCTCTTATTTTTTTGTTTTACATCTTCGAGTTCAATTGTTGTATTACCGAAATTTTTCGTAATACGATACGGTCCCTCATACGGTACCAAGAGCTTTGCTGCAATATTTTTATTACCGTCCGCTAATCTCAGTCTTTTTACTATAACTTTATCACCAATTCTAAACTCGGTCTTTTTTTCAACTTAGTGTTTATTTTTTTTTTTCACATCTTGTTGCACTTTTACTTAATCTTCGACTCACTTCTTCTTTGTTTAATTGTTAATTATTGCTTCATCTGCTTCTTTCATGTTTAATTTAGTTTCATCTTTCATACCACTTCTGAATTGCGCTTCTAAACTCCTCAATGAACGCTGCATGGGTGACTCGTACGTTTGTCCATTAAATTTTGGTCCATCTTGATTTCCCCATTTAAATATTTTTTCTAAGTTTATTTGCTGCGTGTTATTTTCCATAGTGATCTGAAACACTCCTATATCATTTGCCGTTTCTTCTTTTAAAAGCGCCACTTTGCTTTAAAATTCTTTGTTAAATTGTCTACTCTTTCATTTAACTTTCGACATGTATGGACTACTATTCTTTTATTACTTTCTTCTAAATTGTTTTTAATTTGATTAAACTGTTCTGTTTCATTTAATCTCTGTTTGACTTCTCCCCTTAATGTAATAATTTGTTGTTTTAAGTCGTTTTTTAATTATTTAATATTTTCATCATTCCGATTAAGCCTCAGCTCTATATTTTCGAATCGATTGTTTATGTTTTCATTAGTTTTGTTTAATTTATTCTTCAAAAGTTTATTGCTTTCATGCATGTTTTTATAATAATTTCATTCATACTTCTTATGTCACTCAAACTTTAATTCACATCTTTCATCATTTTCATCAAATCTGCCATTTCATCTTTTCTCTCTTGTCTCACTTTTGGACGTGTAATAGTTGGACTACTTTCTGCCATAGTATTTATTTTTTTTATTACATATTTCTAGGTATTTGTTAACCATTAAATGCAATTTAACCCTTATTAAATTTCTTTTTATTGCTTTCAATCTGCCATACGTTGTGCGAATAATGCAAACAACGTAGATGGTACCACGTTGAACACGCCAAAATATGAAATGTATCGTGAGCCCGTAATAATTATACAGTGACCGACAAAGAGTTTGCATCAAATGGGAAAAATTTTTGTAATTGAGATATCTAAAAATTTCTTTTGGCAAATGAATTCAGCATATCGAATGACAAAAAAGCACTTTGACAAATGTCATGTGACCACTGTCATGGCGGCAAATTTAAAAATATTTCTTAAATGTGTAAAAAGTGAGGTTAGATGACAAGATATGGAAAAATGCCTAAGAGAAAAGTTGTTCAGAATTAGATTATACGTCTATGTACAAATTTTCAAAAACAAATAACGAGCGTTTATCGGCTTGTCGCATGCGGTATATAGATAACGGCACGGTTGATATTAAGCCAAATAATTTTAAATTGTTGCAGGAGTACCAGTTACCCATGTTCATTGTTATTTATTTACATTAAATAGTAATAAAATTATCACATTAAGTAAAGCAACATTCCCGAGAATTATTGCATTTAATCGTTTACTCGAAATTAAAAATAACTTCTAAAAAGTTCAGATCCATATCTTTAGAAACATTTTTCCGAGCACAATTAGATGACAATGATGTTATAGGTTTGATAAGTGATTTTGCACAGTTTGAAACCGAAGATAAAATTCGTTTACAAGCAGATACTGCATTTTGTACCATTAAAGCCGCCCTCTTTACAAATGTTAAAAACAACGAAGAACACTTCTATCGTACCAAATTCTAATAGTTTAAAGTTAGTAAAAATTACTTTACCACTTTTTAAAGGTGACATAAAACAATGGCCCACATTTATAGATTTATATCATTCATTAGTCCATAATTCTAATTTAAGTAAAATTGAGAAGTGTCATTATCTTTCTACCAGCTTGTCTGGAGAAGCTCTTAATGTAATTAAGGGTATTCCTATAACCGATGGTAATTATCTCATTGCATATGACACGTTGTTTAAACGTTATCAAAACAAGCATCGTCTTGCAACTCATTATTACTAAGAGGTTTATAATACTCCTTCTGTTTCTAAATCAACGTCAAAAAATTACACCAATTAATGAAAATCTTGCAGCTCTTAAAAATTTGGGATTTCCAGTTGATCAATTTATTTAACCTGCTGTTTAAAAAATTAGATTCGTACAGTTTTGAATTTAAATACAACGACGTAGAAATTCCCTCGTACGAAAAATTAATTAATTTTTGAATCAAAATTGTCCAGCATCGGTTAAACATTCAAGCAGTGAAATTAAAATTTAACCAACTTTACCCATTTCAAAAAATTCTTCTCGTTCTTACAATAAGAACGCATCTTTCGTTTTTGTCAATGGTTTCATCGACCGTAATGGTTCATAGCGTCACCCGATAGGTGGCCTTTATACAATACGATGCTGAAAGGAATATTTTCCAGAAATCAGCTTGCAAAGAAATAAAAACAACTTTAATGACTACAACGGAAGTCACTTTATAAATACATTGTTTCATAGGTATCCTTAACTCCTTAAACATTCAAAATAAATAAATTTTTTGTTCCTTACAAGAACTCCTTTAGGTGCAGGTGAGAGAATAAAACAACGTCCAAAGTTAAATTTCGCCGCTTGTTGGGCGAAACGTCGCCTAAAATTTAACTCTAGACTTGGAAATTTTTAATTTTGGAACTCTTTAAACTTAATCTTCTTGACCCATAAATAAAAGATAAATCGTCTTAATAGGTGGCAATTAATTCAAAGAATGAATTCTGAATTTTGAAGTATGAAACAGAAACACCCCAGCATTGGCATTTAGGTAGGATAGTTAAGTTACATTTTGGTAAAGATGGCGTCTGTCGCGTTGTAACGATTAAAACTTCAAAAGGGTTTATTTCAACGACTGTGAAACTGTGTCTATTACGTAATAAAACCAATTAAACCAATCATTTATTTGTTTATACTTATTTGGTTTAATGCTAATTAAGTTTTATTTTACTTAAATAATCACAATCTAATTGTTATTATTAATATATATATATATATATATATTTTTCTCTTTAATTGCTTTTTGGCATATGGTTATTTATTTTCTGTAATTGCGTATTTTGAAAAATCTTGTGTTTGGTGGACTGAATGTTAACGCAGCATATAATTTAGCTAGAAACACGATTTACGTTTTAAATTGATTTTGTTATCACACTCCAGTTCAGTTCGACTTAAGCCTTCAATGCGCAAGCAGTGACAATTCCTAGTTTTCTCATTCGGAAGCGCGTGTGTTTGTTAATGATGACGCAATTACCGGCCGGTAGCTTTGATGATTACGTCAATTCAGGTGAGTCCTTACTTTCCTTTATAAAGAAAAATTGGCTCTTCAATTAAACCAAACCAGCGACCGTGACCAACACGCACACTTCCATTTTCATAGAATTCCAGATTAACATGAACCACATGGTTAATTTGACAGTGTTGGGTTATCATATCTAACGCATTTCTTCACTTCTTAAAAAAATAATTTCTATGTATTCCTATTGATCATGCAGGAGTACACACATAGATTTTATTATTAAGTGCATTTTTGAGTTTATGATCAAAAATTTTAAACCAACCGCTTAATGTTTATTTTTTTATTCTATTTTTTCTTTTCAATCAATTGTATCGCGTTCTCCACTTATAGATAGTCCAAAAATTTATTCGAACGCTTGTTGCCTGTTAGAATAAATTTTTCAAAATATTTTACTTCATCGAACTCTCGAGTTATATTCGATAAGAATATTTTTTTTATCAAGTTTTGCGACGGTTTCCAAACCAAAAATTTTAACACCCCTTTTCCACTAGTTAGGCTATGTCATATATAATTATAATGTAAATATTATAAAATATCAAAGAATGGTGAATATATGGGTAACATTTATAAGAACACAGCTCTGGGTATAATCTGTGAAGCCAAAAGGGCCGGATTAATCTACATAGATTTTTTATATTTTTTGGTATATTTGCTAAAATATTCATTTACATTTTTTCAAATAAAAGTTATTTATAAGTTTATTTTATAAAATTTTATACTATTTTTTGATCCGATAGGTAATTACTGAAATGTGACAGTTTACGTGACACTAAGCATCTTTAAAAACATAAGTTGACACCAAAAGTTATGATAGGAAAGTTGCCTATAACTTTTTATTTGAATTATTTTTTTCTAAAACTGCATTTTTATTCCTTTTTTGCGAGCATTTCGAGTTTTGGTCTTATAGGTTCAACGAAGAGAAAGCCGAGAACGCGTCATTTGAGATCAAGGAAACGATATAAAAACAGATACCTACGCTCTGTCAAATCTGTCCAAATTGTATTTTGAGACGTTCATTTTTTCGGTGACTTCAATTAATTGTTAAACTACATTTTTTTTAATTTTCATAAGTTTCATATTTTTTTTTCACATATTCTGAGCAAAACGCTCGTTTAATAATTTTGCGGTACACCACCAAATGTATCGGGAAAAAGTCAAAAAGCCAAAGTAACGACCCCCATAAAGTTAGCCCCGCCCCTAATCACTCAAAAATGGTTCAAATTTATGTGCTAATTAGTGGTTCTAATTTTAATTGCTTCAATAGTTACGATGCACGAATTTCAAATTAAAATGGAGGGTCTAACTTATATCAGCTAGACCCACTCCTATTCAGATTCATAGGTTCAATCAAAAAGTAACCATTTCATGGTATTGTGCTATTAATGTTCTTTCAGAATACAAAAATCATTTAGAAAAATCTGCCAGATTTTTAAAAATCGATGTTGCAATATGTCGCGCAACATACCGATGTATTCAAAATATATAATATAACATTGTCGCAACACTTATTTGGGGTTAAACATTTATTTATTGCGTTGTTTTTGTTAAAACGTTTGTAATAAAATAAAACTTTAATTTACAACAACCACCGAATTTCTCGACGTTGAAAAAAGTGTAATAAAGATGACATGAGATTTTCATAACTCAATCGATTTTTTAAAAATGTTTTATAATGCAATAATAGCACCCAATAGCTTGTGGTTATATACTTTTTGATGAATAGAGGGCTCTTGCTTAATATCCTTCTATACCGTATTCCATACATCAGAGTCAGCGTGGCTAGGATAGGGCTATGCAATCCATATGAGAGATTTCTTGCCGACGTTGCCGGTTCTCGGCGACAAGCGATGTTCTAAGTTTATGTATTTGGATGAAATCGGAGGTTCCCAACAAGTTTCTCAGCCGATGGTCGATGCCCGCGTTGAAAGATATCTACTTACAATAAATGGAAAAATTATATTAAACACGTAATAATGAGAGAAACCGAAATGTGGAATGTGGACAATTTGCTGGACGATGTCGACCGATTATTATAAATGTTAACAATGATAGTGATACTGATACTGTTAGTGTTGATAGCAGTGACCACAATGAATAACAACAAAATATTTGTTTGCCCTATATATATGTAAAAATTTATAAGTTAAGCCTGTAAATAATTATATGTGTAATAAAACATATTTTTGTCTTTTATTATAAATACATGGATTTTTGTTGTTATTATTATTATTAAAAAATAGACTCTCAGCGAGGAATGGTTTTAAAATGGTAAAAACAAATTTAAACTAATAAGTAAATAATTTGTTTGAATACCGCTGACAAAAATGGTTAGTCGAAGAAAAGGCATTACCATCTCATTAACTACCTGCTCGGGGCTCAGGAATACAATAGAAGGATTTATTTATGATTGACGGGTTGTAAACATTTACAAATAGTACAAATTGAAAAAACAAAAAAGCCAGAATTATGTGCTTTACGAATAATCAAAAACATTTTTGGAAAATTTTGTAAATTTAACAATTTGGAGCTACTAGATATAAAAGTGTTGCAAATGTATTCCGAACGCGTTCTACAGAAGCTTACGTTGTGAAAATATTAGTTACTCTGAATTTTTGGTGTCAAAATGATCTTAATGAGTCACCGGATTAAATAATCACAAGCACCGAATTTGTTGCTCGTCGAAGATGTTGAAAAAGTGTCGTCTGTCGCTTAATATACAAGATATGTTGATATTTTCATAACTCAAGCGACTTTATGAAAATGTTTTATAATGCAATAGAAACGAGTAATACGGTAAAATTTTGTGCTATTTATGTGCTTGTATTGCCTTATAAAACATTTTCATAAAAGTCGCTTGAGTTATGAAAATATCAACATGTCTTGTATTATTAAGCGGCTGCAAAAATCCACCAGGGTTTTAAATTAATTAATTAATCGGCCGATGTTGAAGATGCTTACATTACTGCATAGAGGATGAAATAGTCTTTGCGAAAATGTAACTTTTCACCCCATTGCCATTTCAAATTTTTAAGTTGCCCCTGTTGCGCCGCCACTGGTGGAGATAGAAAGGGTTGATTTATACTAAAAGATGGGAATTTAAAAACAAAAATTGATTTGTCCGAGAAAAATTGCAAAAAATAAGAATAAAATTTTAATGAATTTTATTCCATACTTTACACTCACACTATATATTATTATTTGTGTATAAGTTTTCAATAAAAGCATACTACGCCATATTTGAATTTCTAAAGTAGAGCATATGTGAAGGTTTTTAGTGCATACATGCATGCATATTTTGAATAACTATCCTCGGCTTAAGTTGATTACAAACTATTGCATGAATATAATGTCGGACGCGCATTTCGATTGCTAGGTATCATCAGAGATCCCCAATATTTGACTCATTGATGATGGTGATAGCTTAGCTGTTGAAACAACTGTCCGATATTGTAGTTTCTCCGTGAGATGTATTTAAAATACATATTTCCAGTTTTAATAAAAATTTTTTAGTTGATTAGCAGTTTAGCTCTAAAATAAACTTTCTTTTGTTAGGATATTTCCACGACAACGATAAATTAAAAAAATAATATATCTAATAAGATTAAATTTGAAATATTGTCTATTGATGCGTCAGTGCAAGCAAATTTAAACCACTTTGTTAACGTACATGGTAATCCTTTGAATTGAGATGCATATTCGACGCAACCAAAATATGTGTACGAGATTGTTAACAAAATTTTTATTATTAAATTCCTCTTAGAACGTTATAGCGATGGGAATTGTTGTTAAATTATAAAGCCAACTGTGCTTTATTACAATTTTAATGTTTAAAACCGGAAGGAAGACCGAATGCTTTTCTTCATTATACGTAAGAGAAATCGCGCCGAAGGCTTTTTATCAATAAATATATAACGTTATTGTTAGTGTAAAAGCAATTCCTCTGTTGTGCTGCACACAAAGAAATTCGCAATTTTCACCTAGAGGTGTAGTTGGCAATATTTGCCGTCGGTGTCGTAAATTTACATTTTGCGTGGTAATGTTGTTCGAAGAGATTATAGTATTAAAACCACCAAATAATAGTTCATTCACAATGTTTTTATTATACACTATCGAAAACTCAAACTAATTAACAGTTTTACAATTTACATTAAGGTTGCGTGTAAATCTGCTTAATAATTACTTTTTCGAAAAACCATAATAAGTTTAATTTTATTTGTCAAATCATATCATGTAAAGCCAAATTTAAATCCTTTTAAAACTTGACTGCTATTGACGCCGATTTTGGTGAAAAAAAATTCTTTCCCATATAATATATTCCATACTAATACTAATAGAGTTTCACAAACTTAATAAGAAAAAAACAAACACGAAATTAACTTTAACAAATAGATCTTAGCTTTCACGTCTTTTTTAAATAACATTCTAACTTTTTTCGCTGTTTCCGAATAAATTTAAAGTAATTTACCCTCCGTTACATTTCTAAACTGTCTTTAGGTTTTAATTAATTTTTTTGACATTTTTGAACCCTTTTTTGTTTTCTTACAAGAAGTTTTGATTTCATAACAACAAAAGGTAAAAAATTGATTTAACCAAATTAATATACTTAAGAATTTCTTAACTTTCGTTTTGTTTAAGGATTATTTCAATGTTAATGTAAGAAGTCGAGTTAACCTTTTTTCTGTGATTAAACAGAAACATGGTTTTACCATTTCTTTAGAAATTAGTTCTAGAATTAATCAAGATTGGTTAAAATTTTTTGGAAGTTATGCACATACTGTACCATTTCTTTTTTGTTAAAACTGAAAAATTGTTGAAATTTGTGCATTATCGCAAAAAAAAATTGTTTGCAGCTGGAATATTGTACTTATAACTTTTACGCTCCAAAAATATGAATTCTTGATTTCTTTTATACCTAACGTCAACTGTAAATTTGTCAAAGATGAGGTTATTGCCTACTTATTTTTTTCTTTAAATGGTGAAGTGATATTTAAAGATTTCTAATTAAGACTTGGGTGTCTATTCTGTAACGTTTTCCGTTAAAATTTTAAGACCTCTAAATTCATGTTGGTATTCAGTATGTACGTTTCCATTAAACTTTTAGACAAACTCTTTAAAATTGTTTATTGTAAAATTTAATTTAGCGGAATGTTTAAAATTACCCTAAATTTTTAGCGGATGACAAAATGGCAGTTTTGACGCCGTCGTTGACATTCTTAATCAAAATATTTGAATTATAGCGCTACATTTCGACTACATCAAGGGCAAATCCGAAATATTAGTAATCTTTTAAATTTACTGCATCGCAGTTATTGATATGATCAGTGAACACATGAGACATTGGCATAGACCTACTGGAATACCACCTCATATTAAGATTTTGGCGACATTACATTTTTATACACACACACGAACATTTGGGGCATTTTCCAAGAACAAATGTCGAGGAAAACAAAATTAAAGAAGATTTTTTTGAAAATTTTAAATTTCCGAGGTGTTTGGGTGCAATTGACGGCACCCAAATAGCAACCATTGCGCTTCCTGTGAATTATCCAGCTTTACCTTATTATTGCAGAAAAGGGTTCTATAGTATTAACTGCCAAACCATTGTAAGCAGTGTTTTAAAAATGTTGAGTATGGACATATATTTCCGAGTTTTACCCATAGTTCAGGGATTAAAACTATAATGGAAAACTTATACCGTGTGTCCTAGGTAATCTGAATCATTATGTTTAACACGGGGAATTTGAATAGTATGATTTATGTCTCCAAAGTGTTTTTAGGTTATTTTCACTATCAAAACACTTAACAATGTGTACTAGAAAACGTTTTGCGTAATAATTTCCTAAATTTAACCAATCATATATTAAAAATATTTGAATAAATATTTAATAATATTTCAAAACGTGCGATGGTTCAAATCCCAGCCTTTTTCTTTTTTAATTGAATTATCATTTTCAAGAACATGGTTTAATTTCCATACGTGAAGAGACATAATTAAAGTTTTACTTTTTTACTTGAACTGGTAATGGATTTATTAATATAATATTCAATTAGAGTTTTTAGATATCGTAAAAAAACTACCTATTATTAAACAATTAAACTAAATAAATAAAAGTAAAAATAATTATACAACTAAAAAAAAATCGGATTGGGATTTGAACCCTTGTACGTTTTGAAATATTATTATTGGTATTTTTCAAATATATTTAATATGTCAGTTAACTTTTAGAAATAATTACGCAAAACGTTTTCTAGTACACATTGTTAAGGGTTCGGATAGTGAAAATATCTTAAAAACACTTTGAGACATATAAATCGAACTTTTCAAATTCCCATGTTAAACAGAATGCTTCCAGATTAATCCGGACACACGGTATATTCATGGAGATTCTGGGGATTCTGAGTATTCCTTTCAACCTTTTTGTATTAACTCCATTCGAAAACCCAGAAGATAATAGCCCAGAGTGTCGTTACAATTATCACTTTATTAGAGCCAGGAATATAATCGAGAGATTCAATGGCGTTCTGAAATCTAGATTTCGTTGACTTTTAAACTATAGGGTCTTGAATTATAAGCCTGTATCTGCCGGAAAAATTATCTACAGTAGTTTTGGCGTTCTTCACAATATTGCCAGGCATTTTAACGACAATTCACGTGAAGATAAAATAATAAACCAAGACATTGAGAACCATGATGATAAAGAAATTGCTATAAGAGTTCAGAATTGGCACAGAAGAGGTAAAGAGATGCGGAATCAAATAGTTTAGCATTTTCTAAATTAAGCAATATTTTTTCTAATTTTTTAAACTTATTAACACGTAATTAAATAAATACTTAAATTTTATAATTTTTTAGCAATTTTATTCAATGCTGTAGCTAAAGTTACAATCTGTTATCCGGAACTTGCCACTTGACGAAGAGTTTTATCATGCTCCTGAAGGACTAGATTTTTACGTTTAGGTAGCATTTTCCTCGTGTCCAAGCGCTTCGGCTTCATGTTTTTTTCTTAAATAGTCAAATCTTGATTAGCAGCAACTCTCGCTTCTGGCAAATCTTCTCCTTCGACAAACAAATATGGCAGAAGGGCTAGTCTAAAAGAGATTTTACGGCAGCCCTCTACCAATCCCCTTTGTACCGTAACAGGCGTCCCTAGCCCTTCTACGAACGTTCGTCTTCATTTTCGCTGATAGCTCTAAAATCGGTAATTGACAGTAACATATCAATAACCACTATTACCTTAATATAATGTAACTATTTCGGGGCAAAGTTCATTAGCAGCCTTTGTTAAGTTGTCTTATTGCCTATTTATTCTTGCAAGCAAGCAAGATGGATTAATTTTCCGCACAAAGAAAACTTTTTCACTCAAAATTAATAATAAATTATTTTTTGTTTTTGTTGTTCGATGGAACGTGACATTTGACGTTATTTCACGTATGTAAATTTGTTAATTAACTGAATGAGTTTTTTGATTTTAGCTTAACTTGTACACATCTATGGCGTTGTTGTCACAATGAAAAAGAACCCATTTTAACGGACCCGCTAAAATCTTGCTATTTTAGCTGCCCTCTAAATATATCATTATACAGAATACATATTCCGCGAAATTGGTTAGAGGACTTCTAAAAGTTAAATTTTTTAGGCGCTTTAGAATTTTAACGGAATGATTACAGAATAGACCTCTTACTTTCTAAAATCAGGAAAAAGTCGTGACTTAAAGAATAAATCAAGCAAATAAGCGAAATAGTTGTTTTGTAAGAACAAACTGCAAACAGCATCTATTGTTGACAGCTAATTAAACATTAAGTTTTCAAATTTCTGAATAAAAATGACTCGAATTTCAGAACCAATACCAAGATTCGATTCAATATTCTTCTGAAATTAAATTGTGATGATTCACAATTCATCTTAGCCTTGCAAATGTTAGATGCATGAATAGGTTGTAATAACACATTGGCCAAATCAACTGCTATTCTAGGCAATGTTAACTGTATGATTGAGTATGTAAATGTTCCCTCTGTTGTTGAATTTATACTATGTTCTAATTACGATATTGAGTGTCGCAAATGATAAGTTTCGGTTACATTTTCAAGCATTATCTATAAACTACTGTTACATTTGTATAATGTTTTTTAGATGCTTACTATATCTTACACACTAAGGTTATTTAAGTATTCTCAAAGTTGACAACCATTCTTTCCTGTAACTATCATTAACTTAATTTACTAGTTTCCTTTTTAATATTTTTAATATTAAATGAAAAAAACTCAAATTGTCTAAATGTATTCCAACTTAGAGCATTCACTACTAACGTAAGTTGACAACATCAAAACACAACAGATCAGCAGATACAAACAGAATGGTTGTTTTTATTCTACAGAAGAACTTCGTGTTATTATAACACATATGAACTATTATTTTCAAAAATTTTGGACAGATAGTGTAAACAATTTACAAAAATTCATTCTTTGATCCATTTAAAGTACCATTATGTCAACTAGTAAGATAATCAAATTAATTACACTAATGGAATAAACAATCAAAAATAGTTAGCTACCATTAAACATCATGTGACACAGACGTAACTGGGGCAGACCGAAGTTGGTTCATGATGACGGTAACAACTTGGATGTACAAAATTAGCTTTGATTTCCTAACTTCCTTTACTAGTAAAAAAAGCGCAAGGGCGCCAAAGTGCCCCTGCGACAAGTTTGACCTGCACCAAATTGGACGCGCCAAGATGGTTGCTCCTAAACTGACCGCGGTAATTTGGCTATACCTGAGCAAAACGAATTAAATTTTAGTTTTTAGTCACAGGAAATTAATACTTTGAGCTGCGCTCTCTGATTTTTGCGATGATAAAATGGGGTTTAAAACACTATTACGAAGATGCATTATCATAAAATAATTAGGTATTGTGTGATGCATAGTTTCCCACAAATATTTTTGTCTTCAAGATTTTTGATATTTTGTGTTGGTCATTTCACCTTTATTGTCTATCATTTTAACCATCCAATAACAAAAAATTTTCTCTATCACCACATAAGTTTTGATTTTTGCTGATATTTGTATGTAATTTATCAATTGCAATATTTCCAAATCAATTGCTGTATAAAAAAAATGTGAGGAAATACTTTTCGTCATTGTTTTTGCTTTCAAATTTTTATACCAATCAATTCTCCACAATGCGTAACTCAATTATTTTCAAGAACCTCTTGGAATTACCATCCCCAAAATTGAGAGAAAATCGCACAGTGTAACTGTATCAAGAGTGACTTACATTATAAGACGAGATATCATATAACAATATTCACATTTTTATTATTACTAAATTTATTTTCTAAATATTTAAAAGCCATTTTTTAAACATTTCTTTTTAAATTTTTTTTTTTTTCCGATAAATGCAATAAATTTTTAAATTTGGTTTGTTGAAGAAGACATAATACTACATTTTACAGGATAGAGTTTCAAGTCTTGCAAAAAGAATGCCATCCAAGATTTTAGCGCCGAAACTGCTTTACCAAAATGGCGATGCCTAAAAGAGCGTTTTAATTAGGTACAACTATTACTGATAGTTGAACAATATTTTCAAGCAACTTTTATCGATAGATATGTAAGCAGTTACATAAGTCAATTTTTCAATTATTATATGTTGACGAAAATAACAATAACAATTTCAGATCGCCCTACTGTGTAAAGAATTGTACCAAAAGATGGCCAACTAGAATGGACGCCGGCTATATCTCAGGAATTATAAATCTGACAATATTGAAAAAAAATTTTAATAGGTAAGTCTGCTACGAGAAATCGTGGGAAATTATTTTCAGCGGTCAAATTTGTTTTATTGATATCTTCGGTTTGAAAAAGATAGGAAGTTGCAGTTTGCGCCGACTGTTTAGGAATTTTGTCCTCTATTTAACTGTGTAAAAAGATACATAGGGTGCTATTTAAAAATCTCATGATAATGCGCAATAATTGTTGTAATGTTAAACAGCGCCCTCTAGCTATCACGTCAAAATTTATTCGGACTATCTTTATACTGCATATTATTAAGTAAGAAGAGCTCTTTTAAACGATACCTAGTTTGTTCAATTCCATTAACTTATACGAGGTGTATTTGCATTTAAATGAAAACATGTTTGACGTTCTACCAACCACTACATTTCTAAGACAGAGTAAAATACCTAAACAAAAAATCTAAAAATTTAGCAGTCTTTACTACGGCAATATTTAAAATATATTTATATTTGGATATTTTTGGAGAAAGAGCCAATTTTATGATCGGCTATAACAGTTTCGCCACCTAGCGGCCATCTTACAAACTTGAAAATAATTTCCCGCGATTTCACGTAGTCGATTTACTTATTAAATATTTTTTAATATTGTCAGATTTATAATACCCGAGATATAGCCGGCGTCCATTCTTAGTTGGACACCCGGTACAATAACAAAGAAACATCGACAAACACTCGACAGCTGTTTCGTCGCTTTTGGAGACTCGAGTGTAAAGTTTACTATTGTATTACTGTCGACTGTATTCCCCACATGAGGGCACATCATGTCGCGAGCTAACATATTTGTCCGAAAACGCATTTACATCTGCAAACAATATTGCTTTAATGCAAATGCATTTCGGACTTAATGTCGCAGCATTTATTAACAACACAAGTAACTTTTCAAAAAATTTATTGTTTATTAATGTTACTTTACTTTTTTTATAACTTCTAACAATCTGTATAATTTTATAAGCCATCATTTTCTATATTATTAAATTTGTATCAAACTACAATAAAAAGTTTTTAAATTGTGCATAAACTTGTATTCAAAGGCTGTTTAACTTGAAATACAGATTCACCCATAAGTTTAGGGGAGACCAAACCCTTAAGGCACTGTTTCGTACAATAATAATAACAATGTTATCGATGTTTATACGTATTGTTTAGGATGCCGAAATGAGTTTCTTTGGGTCAATACAAAAATTAAACATTAACATAATATACTCTCAGTTCAAACTTTCTTATGTTTTTTTTGTGCATGTTGGTGTAATTTTCGTTTTTTTATAGCAAATATCCAGAAGAAATTTTTAATACGCTATGTTGTATATTCTTAACATAAATAGATAATTCAGACATATTTTAAGGTAATTCTATATTATAAATTAGAACAACCCCAAAAGCATGTTTTTCTCTTTAATAATTGGTAATAGCCGTAAGATATACTAGTTGATAACAGGTACTATGTTATTCAATATCTTGTTTCAGGGATATTCGCTTCTGATTTTGTGTATCTGTGTTTGTATTTTTTTATAATGAACTTAAAACATTGTGTGTCAGTGTGCTATTTTCATAATGGATTTTAAATTATAATATATGTTTGATGGATTGTAAAATTATTAAGAAAAACTTTTAATTAATTAAAAATATCTAGTGACTTGATTAAAGGTTACTTTGCATTTGCTCAATTAAAATTTGACGTGATGTAGGTATGTTCATTTCACATCTAGCTGATGAGGAGTTATCTGAAATAGAAAATTTTCACACCTTATTTTTTCACATTTCTCAGCAGATTAGAGTTAAAGCTGTACCAATACCATTACTTGAGTATGGATAATCGTTTTTCGATAAATGTCGTTATAATAATAAAATATTTTATTTGTCAAGGCATTATAGTATAATCTTGGTTTTGCGTAGATTTCAAACTTACTGTAAAATAAAATATACCTATTTGTTTGTGTCAGTTAGACGCTTTAAAGAAACTAGACGTAGTTCAAAACTAAAAGCTTGAAGGGTAGGACCGTTTTTGGATATGTCCAATCAGTCAAAAATATTCTGGAAGTTCTAACTACCCTGCACATTATTACCTATTTTCTACCTTACAGGGTAATCAATACTCATATTTCAAGATTTCTCAATTTACCTTAAATAAACCACTCTACATTTAAAGTTGTTAAAACACACATTTATTATTCTTTTTATATCTGTAACATGCGCAGTAGTATGTCGCATACCATTAGAAATAGTGCATACAGACTTTTTAGTTAGGGGTAGAAACCCTGATTGACAATTTACGCTTACATCAGAAGTGGGATAGACGTGTGCTCAGTGTGTGAATTAGGTTCTTAAAGTAAACTAATAGTAAAGTTGAATCAAGATGGCTGACGCAGGAAAGAAGTAGTTCAGTGATTCAAATGAGAACATTATCGTTGATCCGATGGAAGAAATTCTTCCAGAATCTAAACGTCCAAGGGTAAAGTGGCAAGAAAATTGACTTCAATAAGCGAGTTTTTAAAGAAAAGTATCCGTTACCCGTTGTGCAAAATCACATTTATTGTCTGTCGGACTAGCATAATCAGAAAAACTTTCTCATCTCATCTAAATACACCTTTCGGGTATGTTAATTCGTCTGCTGTTTACCAGCCTGCAATCGACAACGCACTAGGACACCTACTTGTCTATATTGATGACATTTTGGTACCATCATCTGCGATCGATGAATGATTGAAAAATTTAGAAACTATATTGAATGTCTTCTCTAATGGTGGATTTTCTCTGAATTATAAGAATAGTGTGTTCTTTACCACAGAAACCAAATACTTGGGTGTAATTTTAAGTGCCGAATCAATTAAACCGAGCCTTAGAAAGGTAACTGCTTTAACTCAGACACACCTCTTCCAAAGATTTAAACACTAGCCGGTTATTTCCGAAAATTTAATAAAAACTTTGCCACCGTAGTAGCACCGAACGACATAATTGGGTATAAATTAACTATTTAAATGGTCAATATAGTGTGAAAGTGCTAGACAGTTAGTTATTAAGAAATTAACGAGTTTTGCTGAATTTATAATCAGTTACACACCGATGCTAGTCCAATCGGAATAGGAGCCGATCTTTTACAAAAAGAAAAAGGCATTATGCGACCAATCGCGTATTACAGTCGTCGAATCACAGATTGCGAAGCCGAGTATCATTCCTATGACTTAGAGACTCTAGCTATCGTTGAAGTTGTAGAACATTTTTGTGGGCCACTGCTTTAATAAAAACATTTACATTCACGCGTAGCCCGTAGATGGATTAAATAACAGGACTTCGACTTTACTATCGAATATCGGCCCGGTCGTAAAATAACGTGCTTTAAAATCATAAACATAAACAAAGTGTTGAATATCCAAACATTTTAAGAATTTCAAGGAAGTAATCTGTTTTGTTGCGATTTGTTATGTAATCCAAACAGTGACCTGAACTTTACAGTAAGAAATGGTGTTGTGGTGACTAAAGTTAAATACCCTAAATGTTTCGTACCATAGACGCTCGTTTGTTAATAATGAAACTTTATCATGACGCTTCTTCTCATATAGGTTGGGAAATGTGCATAAAAAAAAATGAGTGAACATTTATTTTGGCCTAGAATGGGACAATGCTTAAAAAAAATGTATTAGAAATTGTCGAGCTTGCGTTCTTGAAGAATCACATATTGGTCCTCAAACTGGTTTATGGCAGCATAGTAAACAGCCGACTGATATTTTAGAAACGTGGCGTATTGATCATGCCAGACGAATTATGGCAGATCGAGCTGCTATCTTTACTTCCATAATTTCAAAAATTTTTTTGTGTGAACAACAAGTGGAACTACATCATATTGCAACAGGTGTCCTTAGAGGAAACTCAAACGTTGAGCGACTTATGCAAAATGTTTTCAACCAACTACGGGCGACGCTGATTGCCGAATATGAAAGTGAAGCTGAAATTAGGACAACCTTAATTCAACAATTCATTCGATGACTGACCAAAAATCATCTGTGCTCCACCTTGGATTAAATCTAAAACTTAAAGCCAACTCGATAATTTTTCAAGAAGATACCAATAGACATCTTTGTTGACCCAGAATTAGCAGTTAAAGAGTAATTTCATGAAGCCATCCCAGCGATTCAATGAGTCACGATACTGGTCAACCCTCTTTCACGAAAAGGATGTGGTAGCAGTTGGAGATTCTCAAGTAGCTAGCGGCGGCAAACTCAAGGACAAATACAAGGTCCGTAAGATTCTCCCTAACGAAAGGTATCTGCTTTCAAGCAAGGGAAAAAAAAGTGGCTTCACACGAACAGCCGAGCCTTGGCCTTCGGAGGAAAGTTAACGGCACAAAATAAAAAGGTACGTTTTAGTTAAAAACTGGACTTTATTGAAAAATAGAGTCCAAGACGACAGCGACAGCACAATGCAGTTCAGCGGAGTATGGAATAAAACTTTTATAAACTTTTGTTTAGGTAGAAACCCCAATTTTCAATCAACGCTTACATATCTAAATCAAATCGTTTATTGTGAACTTTTACTTTCAATGAATTTGTAAAGCAAGTATACAGGGTCGGATTTAGGTGTAGGTAAAGGTCAATTAAACTTCTGACCTAAACTCCATTTGGAGAAGTGATCAAATGTGCCCGGGTACATCTCAGACTCTTCAACAGCTAACAAGTGCCCTAATCGACAATGGAGGCATATACCGCAAGAAGACTGCTGCTACAAACTATACCTAAGAGTAAGCAGTAATTCCTAATACCAAATCTTCTTAACAACTTTACTCTGCACAGAGAGAATATTTGCTTGCTTTGCTTTGTTTCTAAAGTAGATTTTTGATATGGTATTATTTCTTTAAAAATTGGTAAAATTGGTTTTTGGTGTTGCAAAGCTTTTCAAACAAAACCTAGATTTTTGATATTAGGGGTTTCTATGTTTTTGGACTATGTGTGCTAGTGGGCAAAGTGTTCTGTACTCGCTTAACAATTTATTCGAAAATGAAGATTTTCATATCATCAACCGTTGGAGGTAAAAAGACAAAAATAGACAGGAGGAAAGGAATGAGTGGAGAACAAAAAATGTATGGACTGGAAGATAGTGTTGGAAGATACAAAAGGAATGTGAAAGAAGAACAGGAGATGTCGAAAAAATCTAGAAGAGAAAATATAGATAATATAAAGAAGAAAATGGAACATAGTGTAGAAAAAGAAGATATATAGAATAAGCATAAAATGGTATAGGGAGTAAAGATGAAATAATGGAATGGGGAATGTAAAAAAGAAAAATGAGAAAAGGGAAGAGAAAGTGGAGAAAAGGTGAAATAGGCATAAAAGAGTACAAAATTCTAGAAAACAACATAAGGACAGAGATGCAAAAGAAGAAAGAAAGAATACAGAAAGAAATGGAAGATAAGCATGGATATTTATAAATAAAGGAATAAAAAAAAGAGGTGTAAGAATACAGATAGATGAGGAGAAATAGAGAGGAATACACTGTATAAAACTTTTTAAAAGGAAGAAGAGAAAAACAAGTGATTGAACCATTAAAGATAGACGGAAAAAGTTTAGAGAAACCGAAAATAAATCAGGATAAAGTGTAAAGAAAGAAAGAAAAAAAAGAAAAGCGGGAAAGATACTGAAGGTACACAAGAGGAGCAGTGAAAGTAGTTATAAGAGAGGATTAAAGAAATAGTAAACAATTTATTTAGTAGAATACGGAAAGGAAAAGGTTTTTATAAAAATGGAGGGAAACAATCATACGTCCAATATACAAATGAGAGGAAAAAAAAAGAATCGATAGTTATAGGGGGTGTGAGCATAACAAACGCAGGTTAGAAAGTTTAAGGGGAGATAATAAGGAGACGATTAGAAAAAGGGATGATGGAAAAAATGGTTTGGCAGACTGGTAAGTAGACTTTAGAAAAGGAAAAAGAACGGTGGATAATATTTACATTTTAAAACAGATAATAAACAAAGAAGTACAGGAGGAAAATTGTATAAGCGCTTTTTGTATATATAAAGTCAGCTTTTTGACAATATGGGAGGTTTGAATAAAAAATATAAGTGAAAATTTTTTGAATGCAATTAGAAGATATATCACGAAACGAAGAGTAGAATAAGAGTGAAACAGATTTGGGTGAGCCATTTTGGACGATAAAGGGTTTAAGGCAGAGATGTCTGCTGAGCCCGAGTCTACTTTCAACATAGGTAAAGTAAAGTAAAGTAAAGTTTGAGGCCTTTTCTATCGATGTGTAAATAATTAACAACGTACTATATTAAAATAATGATGATTTTAACCGGATTGCTGTATTTTCCAGTTATTGGCTGTGAAGTCTAGTTACTAGCACCAGATATCTTTCAGTTATTGGCAAGACATATCCAGTTATTAGCAAATTGTCGTTCTAGATATTGCCCTATTACCAATTGTTGTATCTCATTTTATGAACATAAGAAACAGAGAATAATTGATGTTTTGGTTTTTATGTACATACAAGACAAAAATTACTTGAAATATGGCTAAGTAGGTACAATTTGCGTTTTTAAAAACGTCAACATTTGTAAACATTAGTAAGAGCTTTTGAATAGCTTATTTAACATTAAAATTAAATAAATTGCCAAAGTGTGACCTGTTTGAAAGTTTTTAGATGATTCTTTCATCTTAATTTTTAGAGTTTCTTCATTTCAACTTATAGGTTTTTTTTATTTATGGAATGAGGAGTTTGGTCATAATATTACATTAATTGACTTTGACTTATTTTACTCTCAAATAATTGAGAAGAAATAACTATTTCAATTCTTACTTTTAGGGAAACTCAAAATGTTTAATGATGGGATGGGTTGAAATGTTCATCGTATAACTGTATTTTACTAAACTGTTAGTATATTTAAAAGATTGCAACAATTTGAATGAAAACGATCGAAAGTTTATTTTATATCACTCTTGAACTACAGTATCGTCGTGAGGTTTGATTTGTTCGAGGAAGTTAGGGTGTTTAGGTCAATTATTCGAAACAGCGTAAATCAACACTATTTGACAACTTGTAATTATTTCAATATAGATTTACGTTTACGTCAAATATAATATTCTGGTAAGTAATAAATTTTCCCGTCAGATTTCCCGGTCGCATAAACTTCAGTCGTGCTGACACGTGGTTGGCATGAATTGTTATTCCCGATTCTATTTCTACTAAGTTATGGTCAAAGAAATTCGACCAACCATACTCACACATCGTCTATTATGCAACTCATTTTAAGCCCTTCAATCTCGGTTTAGTGCTATATCTTCTTTAGACCCTTACATTCAATACTTTTTGGTGCATAATATATCGCCTACAGCTACCAACTTCGAACACACGCACATAAACATACGCGATTTTCTAACAGATTGCATAGATTTAGTTTAATTTATTATTCTCACGCTGCAGCAGCAGTTAAAAGAACTGCAAATATTGATATTTATAAAAAGCTCTTATAAAAAATTCATAAGAAAGGAACACCTCTCTGCATTCTAATTTATGAAATTGCCACTTCCCTAATTTATCAACCCTACAATTCAACGCGTTGTTAAATTTGCAATTTTCAAAATCAATTTTATGTTCGTTTCAGTTATTATGGGCATCAAATAATTACATCACGATAGTATTGTTTAATGTTCAATACAATTTGTATTTGCAATCTTAATTTAACCTTGGTCATTGTTGTGTAAGGATTCATTTACTGAAAGGGTTCATCAACGCACCTATTTAAAAGGTTCTTCCTAGCTGACAACAGCTGACAAATTAGTTCACAATTTGTATGTAACCAATGGAATAAAAACATCAGATTTTTATCGTGAAAAGAGAAAAATAATCCTTTAATTTCATTAGGTACAGATTTCAATAAGTTTGAAGAGAAAATCCAATACAATAAAAATGCAGGACTATTTTGATAAATCAAAGCTTTTTATACAAGGATTAATAATTTTTGAATACACAAAAAAAGGTTTAAACAAACTTGTATAAAATTAGAACAGCTGGGCCCTTTATGGGAGGTGCGAATGTTCCGAAAGGGTTTTAGTAGAGCGACGTTTTGTACCATCTTCTAAGCCATTAACCATAGTAACTTCATGGCAACTCTAACCACAACTTTTAAAACAATTTTAAACCGATATTTTATATGGTTCCATAAACTAGAATTAAATTATTTGATTAGTAGTTAACCCTTTTCTTGGCAAGGTTTGTACTTGGCAGAAACTACCTATAGAATTTTAGAAAAATATTGAATAAATTATTTTTTTATTAGTTTTGAAAACCGTATGTATCTCATAGGATACATTCTCAAGTTTATAAAGATAATTAGCGTATCTACAGGAATACACTGCCTAAATACAGTTTACACCAAAACGTGAGTTGCATACTTTCTTGCATTGTCATACCATTCTAGATACAAATCTTATTGGTGTTGCATACTACTTGTGAATGTGCAAGACCCCCTACCTTGCATTTTAAGTTTTTGGTCAGAAGGTGTCTTCAGTACCACGTATTTGTTTTCCTTATAGTACCTAGTGAAAATATGCCATATGTATAGGAAAAAAATTGTTATAAATTCCAGGCTGGTAAAAAATTATTAAAATACACTTTAGTACAAGTCTGATTTGTAATGCGTTTATACAAGAAAAATCACTTCCTTTCCGAATACACCTAAACCAGCCTCTAAATCCAAAAATGTATTTGAACGAAAGTATCATCTCCGCTATATAGTATTATTAGCCTGATACTCCTGCTCTTACAAACATTTGATAGCCCTATTTTGGGGATTATTTTAATGTGTTGTCTTGTATTTTTACTTTTTTTTCTTTATAAGGAACAAATTTCGTCAACGCTAAAACGGGCTTAATGCGAAATTTTCAGGCAGTTTTGCCGAACCTTCTCAACTAGTGCTCGTATTTTAAAATATCTGTCACTGTCATCTAAAGTATTGTTACTGAAGTGAATTTATTGGTTAAAATTTTTCAATTGCATTATAGACGCAATAGGCTCATAGCTAAATTCTTTCGACCAATAATCGGTGTATGCTGACAAATCTACTATCCATTATTTTCACGAAGATATATCTTAAAAAAATAAGTTGAAATACTCTCAAGATGTTTTAAGATTTCCCATTTTATCATACTTTAGTGATTAACTTTTTGGTTTTCTTTTTTAAACTTTAATTATCGGTACTTCAGAACGGGTAAAAACATTTGGCAAAGCAAGAGGAGACGAAGCAACAAGGGACGAATTATTATTCTGTAGTTGAAGAGCAGGTGATTTTCTTGATGTCTCATTTATAGTCGTATTATGTAAATTAGTAGTAGGAGAATGTTTCGTTGTTCCTCTAGCTAGAATAGTTTCTTCCTCATCAGATCATATGCAAAATTTTCAAGATAAGGTGATACCGATGAGCTGACGATGTGTCATTTAATCAAATAATGGAGGTCATACGTTTAACAATTTATTAAATAAATATTTATCTGTTTGACAACTTGATCGAAGATATCATCTGAGAAAAATAAGTTGAAATACTAGCAAGGAGTTGTAAGAGTTATCATATTATCACATTTTGGCGATTTACTTTTTTGGTACAACTTTTTTTTAAACTTTAATTATCGATACTTTAGAACGGGTGAAAACATTTGGCAAAACAACAGGGAACGAATTATTATTCTGTAGTTGAAGAGCAGGTGATTGTCTTGATTTCATTTGTAGTCGTATTCTGTAAATTAGTAGTAGGAGATTGTTTCGTTGTTCCTCTAGCTAGAATATTTTCTTTCTCATCAGATCATATGCTCAAATTTTCAAGATAAGGTGATACCGATGGAGCTGACGATGTGTCATCTTCAAATAATGGAGGTCAGTTTAACAATTCACTAATCAGATAAGTCGTTCTTTCATCTTCCGATTTATTATTGGCTTTGGCCACTAAAGCTAATATTTTTCGCCCCTTGGCCATTTCACCAATTTGCTTTATATCATTTTTATAAATATAAACTGATTTAATTCCATACTTTATTATTCTGTTCATGATGACTTTTTTCACAAAGTTACTTTTAAAAGTCCCCTAAAACACAGAATATTCCGTTACAAAGCCCAACTTTAATAACTGGACTTTGGTGAGGCACTTAGTATATTTTAGACCACCTCAAAGTGCTTTTTGTAAGAACCTTTTTATATGTCTGAACTTGTGTCTAACCCTGTATATCGTATTATCGTATTATATTAAGTCTGAAGTAGAAATAAACTACATCAATACTATTTTCTTTTATTTTATTATATCTTGTCGAAGCATGTTTATCTACGTTGATACTAAAGTCAGTGTATATGTAGATATCGTACCTTAAAAAAAAATAAGGTAGGAATTTTTATTATTTTCATATTCACCCACCAATTAATCATAAAGATTGCTTTAATATTGTTCGGGTCGTTTCTGTCTCTCATTTAAGTGTTGCCAACGACAAAATTATTTCTGCAGCAGCACAAAGCAAAAATAAATAATCCGATTGCTTTACAAATCAATTGCAACTCGAATTCATTTTCTTGACACTAAATGATTTCAAGCTTACCTAGATTCGAATTATAAATCTTTAGAAAATAATTAAATTTCGTCCAAACATAACAAATCAAAGTTCAAATTTAAATTATATTAAATATATACCGTTCTGTTCCTCAAAATATTGAGCAATTTTGAATGCGCTTTGTTTACATAAAGTCGTGCATTATAACCGTATGTTCCATGGAAAGTAGTATTTAATATGTTAAATTAAAATTAACGTATATTTTTTCCAGGCACAATTCGAACACTATATAACAAAATATATTATTTTCGATAGACAAAATAAATTGATGTGTTAATAATAATAATAAATTTAAATTACTAGAAAATCAGTAAATAAGTTATTTTTGGTAAAATTTTATTTGTTAACGGAATGAATTTTGATTAATCAAGCGGTCTCGTGGACAAATTGGTTAATTTCTTACCTAGTAATTTTTTGCGTTTTCTAACTAGGGTTCAATTCCGATTGGAGTATTTTTTAATTAATTTTATTAAAGTGAATTTAACATTTGAAAAACTCATTATAAAATTTTACGGTTTTTATTTAAACGCGCTTAAACACTTACAATGCCACATAAATTTGTTATCGTTTATCTATCTAATAAAATATATTGCTTTATTGTGCTCAAATTGTGCCAGAAAAAAGATACGCATTAATTTTTGTAAAACGCTTGTGTCAACTTTTCCATGGGACACACGGTATATAAAAGTTTTTTAGGTCCAGCATGGATTAGTTCCATTTACATTCACAAAGCCGTAAAATTCTCATTTTAATAGTTGTGGCGCGACCAGGAGTCTTTTTCTCCACAGTATACAAAAATTAGAATTATATTTTTTCTAAGCTGTACCTGTACGTAATGCAAAAAAATGTAACCAGCATACGTATACGTTTTAATTTGTAAATGTATAGATTATAAAATCTATTTGTGTGCTTAATTGCAAGTCGCTACAATCCCTTGTCTTTTTGATCGACCAAATCGTTGTCCACCCAAGAATGTGTCACAGAACCGATGTTTGAGGATACGTGGAAGTAACTCAAACTGAAGTATATCTTGAAAATTCTATCAAACACACAGCTCTCTATGTCTAGAAATCATTTTTTCTTTGCCACCAATTATGTCATTTCTTCACAGTGTTCACAAAACTGGATTTGCCTTAAAACGTCATATAAATACAACTATAAGTTTTTGCGACATCTAGTGTGTCGACTGTTAGCTATCATTTACGAAAATGATATTTTAAAAAATTTTAAAAATAACCGGTCAGCAAGTTCTAAAAATAATTCACTTGGTTAAAATGATTAATAACGTCTAAAATTTGAAACGGAAATATCGAAATAAAATTAAGAGAAACTACTACAGTTGACTACTTTGTTACAAATTACAATTTAATCCTTCAAAGAATTCCGCATTAATCACATGGAAAATCTATTTCGGTCAAATCAATTGGTTTTTACATATGTTGTAGCTTACGAGCTACTGAACAAAAGATGTAATGGGCACACAGCTCAATAATGGACAGTTATCGAATGCTAATCAGTTCTAAAATTCGAATAGTCAATTCCCAGAAGGTATTGATTTTTTTGAAAAATGTTTGAGACAAAAACAGTAGGGTTTACAAGATCTGTTAGTTGGTAACATTATTTGTGAATTTTGAATGACCTTGAAAGCTCCGCAAACAAAATCTTCCACAAAAATGCCTATTTTTGATTATATTTGTGTAGCTAAATTTGAGACGTTTTCAAAATATTTGACTATTCGGCAGCCCAAATTCTTTATGTTTGACTCTATAACTGTCCATTATTGATCTGTCTCATTACATCTTTTGTTCAGTAGGTCATAAACTACAACATATGTAAAAACCAACTGATTTGACAGGAAAAAAATTTCCATATGATTAGTGCGGGGTTTTTTGGCACATCTGGTTTTCACATGTGCCGAATAGGAATACGCTATAAAATTTTCATAAAAAAGCGGTAAATCTTTATCTAAACTGTCATCTTCTTGTTGCATAAAATCAGACGAAATGATTATATGAACAATATATGGTCGTAGTTCCATGTAACGTGAATTATACCGTATAATGCGATGTCAGATAAAGATTTAATACTTTCACGCTTTATAGCTGTATTTTTAAACTTTTTAAAACTTATTAAATTTAAAAACTGTTATATGGTACATTTTCATTATTGTATTGTGATGTAAGGTGCCCCAAAAGATCAGTATAAACCTATATAGTGTGGTGACGAAACCACTAAAACCTAAACATGCCAACCCTTACCCACCTTAATATTCATAATATGTAATAATATTAATTAAGTGTGTAAACATTATAGAAAGTAAAATAAAAACATAAAATATAACAGTACAGCCAATGCATGATGACATATAATGGACTGGTCCAAGCGCCAGTCACGACAATGACGAAAAAGTATTAGGTCAAAGAAATAGCAAACAAAATATTGGAAAAGAAACCCTCCTTTGATGACCTAAGGAGAAAAGAGATAGTTCAAAATGTAATTCAATAATGACGGTTGTGTTCTGCATTTATAAATTAGTGTTAGTTTACCCCAACTATTTTTATTTTAATTTTTACACTGTTCAACGGAAATTCCCAATTACGAAACAGGATTATTCTACATTCGTTGCAAAATGTAGCAATACGTGTATGGTTCAGGTTAGAGAATTAATTAAAGAAAATTTAGCAGTTGTTCTATCCCTAAACAATTATTTCACAATGATCTCTTTTTTAAGATAACTATACATAACTTAATCACCAAACCATAATAACACAAAGTTGCTTTACAAAATTGTATTCAAATTCCAAATTGATGTAGGATATTGGACCAACTGGATTATCAACTTATACAATATCAAATCATTTTAAATAAATTTTTTTACGAAGATGGAAACATCACTTTTTTTTTGTTTTTCCCCAACCAATTTGCCACTTTAGTGTTCAATTTTTGATTAAGGTAACATAATTATCTTGATGAAGTGATTATTGATCGTCAAAATGCCATAACTTTCATATCACTTCTTCCTTTACTGCGATCGGAAAGCACTGAATCTCTTTACAAACGAAAATGATGTGATTCAATAAAAGAAGAGGGAGAAAAGAAACATTAGAAATTGAAAGAGCTGAGGATACAAACTATGACGGAAATGAAATATTTAGAATATACATTACATATGATAATAAGGATGAGGCACATGTAAACGATATGGGCAAGAAAGGGGAAAAATCTTAGGGCTGGGGAAAAGAATGTTCGCAAAAAATATGAAAAAAAGATGATATGATATTTGACAGAGATGTATTAAAGGCGAGAACTGGAAAGATGCAGGGGATGCGTGTTGGGATTGGACAGGGAAACGACTAGATATAGTAGTATTGCCAATATTTTTTAAAACAATAATAAGAATAAAGTTTAAACAAATAAATACATACATACTACTTCAATAGCTAAACAACTGTACTCTCTAAATCAATGATGATTTTCAAAATTGCATGAAAGTATGTTTCTATTTTTTTGGTATGTGTACAGTTAATCTATTCATTAAACTATTATGTTTTTGTGCAATTGTGTTTCAATTGGTTTTATTATTGCTAACGATTACGATATATGTAATTTCACATTAGTGATAGAAGCTTATTCATTTTTTTTAATTTTTTCATTCCCAATTTATTATCATTAAACAATAACAAATTTAAATCAAAAAACACATGTATTGTTAATTAGGGCAGATACTTTACAATTAATAATTTAACTGAAATGAACTCAATGTTGCCGTTTTAAGCTGCATTGGATATCGGTAACATTTATTAACCACCAATTTCCGCTCATAATAATACGGTGTTAATTAATATTTACTCAACAATTTTCACTTGTTGTATAAATATGCATAGTGAACATGAATTTTGAAAGCAGCACAATTGTTCGCATTATTTAACTTTTAATTTTAATTTAAGCACGTGCTAAAGTGTTCAAGTCTAATCTAGCAAAAGAAACAAAACACATCTCAAGCGAATGCAGTTTTATGTGCAAACAGAATATATTCGCGTTTAACGACTTCATAGCAATTTCAGATGTTTAAATTGAGAGTAATAAATCACTGAATAAAATTTTTTAGTCGAACGGTTGCAGCTTACAGAAGTGAACGTTATAAATGCGTCATACTGCACTTTTAAGCTATCAGCTTTAAGCTGAAATCGTATATTTTTATTTGCACTACTTGTTGTTAACATAGGATAAACGGTTAGGTATTGAAATGTATCTGAAGTTACAACGAAAACTTGTGGTAAAAGGGGTGTTTAAATACATAGTGAATTAGAATTTGAATATATTGATAGTTAACTGTCCAAATCCAGGAAAAGATCCGAAAATAGTTTTACGAAAGCGGCTTATAAAACTCTTATCTATTAGGCAAAGATATTCGAAAGACTTTTACTTTTGTAAACTAAAACTTAGACAACGCTTTCGACGTGCTCTAGTCACCAAAATGAAAGAGTTCTTTCCTAATGTTCTCTGTCATAGACAATTTAGAATCAAAGTTAGGTAAATGAGGCGTAGCATATATTTAGCAAACGTAAGCGGTGCTTAAAAGCCCCTGCGGTTTGGGCGAGCACATCGTTAATACTGCCTCTATAGTAAAACATACAAACCTTGGAGTAAATACTAGAGACAGTAGCAAAGCAATATATTATGGGCATGGAATTGTTGTGGTGCTTGAGGATCTTTTTCTTGGAGTGAAGGCTGAAATTTTTAAATAACTTGAATGCTCGTTGGTGTATTACCAGGATTTCGTGGTATCACTTTTAAACAAAACGTCGTGTAGTAAAGTTTTAACCAAAACTAGTATCCTACTGGATATGTCCCAAAGGGAAAAATCTCCTTTACCTGAGATTCGGAACACAAGTTCAAACCCTGGTACCGGTGACTATTTCAGAAGGTTTCTTATTCTTATTTAATTTTCATAATAGTATTCTATCATCCTACACTTGCAACGGGAATGCTGGATTAGTAATTTCCTCATGTTTCTGACTACCTTTATGCCTTTCAGTTTCCTATCCTGATCAACTCCATTCCGAAGCACTGTATGCCTAACAATAGTATGACTGAAAGATAGTCAGATTCAGTTTGTGCTTGTTTACTAAATCTTTTTTTGACATATACTACCTATTAAATATGCGTCAGTTCATTTGTTTAACTGACCTATAAGTAGATGACGCCATCAATATCATCATCAATAAAAAAATAAATGCGCCCTTATTCTGTACATTATCGTACCAAGTATGGTCTAAAGTAAATTTTTAAAATTAATTTATTGGAATTTATACCCAAATAGCAGATAAATCAACCACTACTTTACCACATGGTAGCCGTACTATACCGCATAGTAGTGTGTGAAAAAATATTTTTACATTATAGGTGGTAATCCATACAAAATAAAAACAAAAACAAAAAATAAAAAATAAGATTTTTTGGTTTACTAACGCTTAAACTTTAATGTTCATTAATAGCCGTTTTAATTAATTAATTTAAAAGTAAATTTAACATTCCATTTTGTTCTCCTTACTACTCCAAGAAGACCAATTTTCTATTTTCTCCTGTTCTTTTGAGCTGGGGCAAAATGTATGTAAAAAGTTGGATTGCTTGGTATTGTAGGTTATGTTGTTTTGTTTAATTGAGTCTTTTATAATATAGCCACAAGATACAGCCAAAATAGTAAGATGGTAAAAGTAGTGTAGACGTGAATATTCTTCCTTTTCTGTATATTTCGGTAATGTGGTTTCAAAAATAAAGGGAGGAGGGTAAAAAAAGAATGAAGGGCGAGGAAGGGGCTAAAACAGTGATGTTCTTTCAGCCCAACTTTGTTTTATGTATGTAAGAGTAATGGAAGAAGATCGACGGAAGCACCAGATACCAGGAATAAAGACCGGAAGAAAAATATATAACAAAAAATACAGAGACATACAAGAACTACAACGCAGAGAAAACAGTATATTACGACAAGTATGGGGAATTGGAGAAGGAATATTTAGGAAAATCATAGTTATGAGAAAGTGGCTGTTTGAAAACTAGTGAAAAGCGTATTGATGTACCGGACGGAAGTATGGGGATAGAAGGAATAGGAAATTGCAGAGGATACAGCAGAAATACTGGAAATAGATGTTGGAGCTTTGCCGACACACTCCTGGATACCTATTAGAAGAGGAGTTAAAATTAGAAAAAAGCCTAGAGCAAAGAATCAAAGGAAGAAAGAGACCGGATTACTTACGTAAGTTGAAAGAGATAGAAGAACAGAAAGTAAAATACGGAAAAAAAAGATAGAACAGCAAAGAGGATCATATGCAAGAGGGGAAATAAAAGACAAAGATGTAAAAGATAGAAAGAAAAATACTAATCAAAGACAAGAAAAACCAGATGCAGGAAAGAGCTAAAATTATATAAGGAAAAATAAAACGACAAGGTACAAAGATTTAGTATTAGACAGAATTCCAAAGTACTTAATAGAGATAAAAAACATGAAAGAGAAAAATGAAGAAAATGTGGACAAGTATTGGAGAAAGAATGAAGATAAAATGTGCAGAACGTGTGGAAAAGATTGGAAAAACCTAAAACAACATTAAATTCTCTGGTGTATAGCACCTTAAAGTCCATCCTCGAACGTACTCTAGTATTTGTTATAATCTCGCGGTTATCACTTTGAGATGAAATATTTTCGTTACAAAGATATGTTGATGTTGATATGTTGTTTATAATTACAACAAATATTGAATGCTCAATTTCCCTAAATACGTCAAATTAACCCTACGTACTCTACGTACGGACTATAATGTTGCGCGTAGCCGTAACTTTCAGATCAAATATTTTTGTTTTAAAAAATATTAGAATTTCTATCATTTGATTTCTTGTATATAATTATAAAAACTATTTATTGTTTAATTTATTAAAAATTTCATCTAGTCTAACACTTTCATATTCACCCTCGAACGTAGTCGACATTACGGACTATAATGCCGCGCATAGCAGTAACTATTTTTGTTTTAAAATATTATAATTTTTTTCCTTTGGTATCTTGTTTATAATTATAAAAACTATTTATTGCTAAATTTACCAAAATTTTGATTTACGCTAACACGTTCATATTTACCCTCGAACGTACTCTACGTACGGAATATAATGTCACGCGTGGCCATAACTTTGAGATCAACTATTTCCGTTTTAAAAATATTAGCTAAATTTGCATAACAATAATGCACGCGAACACTATGAAAAGCTCTTAAAATTCGTATAAGTGTACTTTGCAAATTGTTTGAACAAATGTTAAAATAAAATTATTTGTGTTGATTCATTGATGTTTTAGTTGTTATAGACAATTAAATCAATATAGATAATATTTACATTACAGCCTAACAATAAAATTCATTTTTTTCGCTGGATTTATGGCTAAATTCATATGGATCAAAAACGGATCTAATTAGTTCTTATTATAATTTTAATATCTTACACTGTTTTACACTAGTGGAATCTCATTCTTCAACTCCTTTCTTTGGGAAGATGCAACTGTAATATTTGTACTTAAATTTTGAAAGAATTTCACAAATGCCAAACAAATTTTAATAATTTTTAAAGTTCCAGGAATCGTGTCATACAAAAAAATTGTTTTAATTCGTTCTTGTGAACATTAAATTTTTTTACTCGTTGGCTTTGGGAACAACTCGTGCTTAATAAAATGTTGGTCAGATAGTTAACGACTGCACTGCAAATTCAAATACGTATATAGTAAGGGTTCAATGCAGCCGCAACTAAAAGTAAATAATCACGCAAAATTTCCTCTCATCCCCGAAAACCAGTTACCATGGTAATTGTTTTTTTTTGCTGTATAAAAGATAGCACTCTATCTTTTCAAAATACATTATTTTAACACAGTTAATACTTTTATCGACAATTGGTCAAAATAAATAATAAATAATAAAAAAAATCTATTCTGTTAATAAAAACAATATAATTTTATTTAAAAAAACATTTGTAAAATAATAAAAGGAGTTTAAATTAAACTATTTTCAATTGGGTTGCGTTTGTTTTACTGTTATGAAAAGCACATAGCTAACAAAATGTCAGTTACATTCATTAAAAACTCGGTTAACAATAATATGAGATTAATAAATAATGATACATGTATGACAAGTGTGCGTAATAAAATTGAACATTGCTGTATTTTTCAATTGAAAGTCAATATTATACAAACCCAAATAACTTCAACAATGAAATTTTACGGTTGCAAACTGTTGAATATAAAAGCTCAAATGCAGATATAAAACAAAAAAAAGTTTAAGGCAAATATATATTCATAGCACTTTTCAATTTCACTTCAATGTGGTGAATTTGAAACAATACCTTAATTATTTAATTTGTGAATTTCAAATTATAAAATCATCAATTTTCAACGGCGATTGTTTGTGAAAAATTAATTGACTTAAACGACATAAATTGTAAATTGTTTTGTCATTTTAATACCGATGTATTCGTAGTAAAATTTTTTAATTATTTGCTCACGCTTTATAAAGGCTTTTTAAATCGAAAATGTAAAAGTGTTATTTTTTTTTTTAGTAAAAAAAATTACTTTGAGACGTATGTATTATTATTTAAATAATTCAAATTGTATTATGAATATTAGTTAAGTTAATCTCGACTTTAAGGTGCTTTCGTTACAACTGTGTGGGCATTTTTTAAATTAATTCACAATTATTATGTATTTGTAGATGTTTTTGTACTTACATATAATCCTTGAAAAATGCTTAAAATTGAATCGTGAGTCAGTTTTAGGTCAAACCGAGGTGCGTGTGCAGTGTTGTATTAATTGTACGTCATCCATTGCAAAATAACACGATAACACGAACGAGTGAAATCGAACCAAATTTTGCAGAATTAATAAAACTTTTAGGTGGATTTTTCTAAAATTAGTAGTACAACCTATTCCTGTTAATTTATTTGTTTACACGAGAACATGTACATAGCATTGAAAAGTACAGTCTTTCGCGTCTATAGTGACGCGGTTAAGAGCAGGTACATATATTAGTTGTTCCCCTTAATTGCACACATATAACCATAATAAAATGGGATAGATTTTGCTATTGTATAGGTAGGCTTAGTACAAACTGAGGACCTGAAGTTATAATTTGGAACTGTAAACTACTATGCATATGATGATTTCATAAAAGTTCAAGTTTTTTATTCAGAAATTAAACGTTTTCTGATAAAACAATCATTTTTGTCATCACAATAGTTTAGGAGGTTAACAATAGCCATTGTCCAAAATAAATGTATTGTTATAGAAAATATTCGTTTTACGTCAGAAAAGTATAAAAAACATAACGATTGTTTTTTACTTATTAACAATCTGGTATTTGCACATTTAGAATAAGGTTTTGTTTATTTAAATGACATTTAATTTCTAATGCTTCCAAAATTTTAGTTTTTTATAATTGGTTAATTAATAGTTTGATTCCAAAATGTGTTTTGCAAAATTTCATTTCTTGGGATGTTTATTTCTAAAAGCGATCAAAAGTCTCCTTGAATCTTACTTTAAAATTTCTAATATATTGTTCTATGAATTATATTAACATGTTAAATTGTAAAAATTCTGGTTATTTTAAAGCGTTAATTTTGTCTTTCCCATTGAATACTAAACGTTTACCTGTTTTAAATCTGCTAAATTTTATGAATCACCTTTTGCAATAATTTACAGTTTCAGGTTATACTTTCAGGGCATAAGTTTTGTTAATCCGGTATCGAGTCTACCTATACAATAGCCAAATCTACCCCATTTTATTTTGTTTATGTATCTACGCAGTTAAAGGAGAACGACTTATTCATATATCTGCTGTAAACTGAGCCATTATAAACGCGAAAAACTGTACATATTAGGACTTTAACTATAATCTTTAGAGGTCATTGAATGAGGTTTGGAGAGGTTTTCTTAGAACCGATAGTATTGTGGTATGCATTTGTATTCTTTGTAATTGCTCATTTTTTTTCAATTTTCTATTCTACGTTGTTTCTTCTTATTTATCGTTTTTCTTTTGCTCTATCTAAGTACAACTCTGTTTTGAAAATGTTTTCTTTAGTTTATCCTAGGCTGTATATTTATCCAAAGATTCCATTTAATATCTTTCTAATTGTTTTAATTTTGCTTTAGTGCGTGAAGCTTAGTAACGTCTTTATAAATATTTTAAGATCGATTAGCCATAGTCAACAGTATTTATCACAATTCAAAGTAAAATATACTTATTTATAAAAAACAAGGTTAGCACCAAATTAATGTTAAACGTCGTGTCTTTTTGCCGTATTGCATAGTCTGTGGCACACATACCATGTTCGTTGAATAATACACCACTGTTTAATGTATAACTATGTTGTATGTAGTACTCCGTCATATATAACTTTCTTGTATGATGGGCTTCATTTGTAATTCGACTTTGACCGTAATTCTGCTTCGATCAAGAAAATTGACTATAACATATTAGTCACGTGAAGTCAAATTTAATTTTTTCAAAAATATAATAATACCTAAAAAGGTATTAGGATAAGTTCATCTTTAGCCCATATTCAAAATTTCAGTATAATCAAGTTTTTGAACGCAGAATTTTAAACTTAATTATCCAAAAAATGTTAAAAATACAACCAAATTTAAAAAAAGAAGATTAATTTCAGATTGTATAAAAATTGAACAACACAAATGTACAGTGAATTTTGAAACAAACGTTAATGGGTTAAACAGAATATATCATTATGCACGGGTGACTTTTGGTAGTTTTATTCAAATAATTTATGACATTAAGATATAATACGAAATACATGCGTTTTACGGGGCCTGATTAAAATTTTATAGGAAAATATGAATAAAAATTTGCACGATGTTTATAACATTTTATATATTTACTTTTATTTACAATT
Organism: Abscondita cerata; assembly: GCA_030710515.1. Taxonomy (NCBI): domain Eukaryota; kingdom Metazoa; phylum Arthropoda; class Insecta; order Coleoptera; family Lampyridae; genus Abscondita; species Abscondita cerata. The sequence goes on from JALBCR010000604.1 coordinate 103,312, forward strand.
ACGGATTATTTAATTACTGTTGAAGCCTATCTGTATGGTGAAACCTCTAGTTATACAGTGTGTCCATTTAGTGTGTAATTGTCCGATATGGGCCTCCAGACTACTGATCCGAAAAAGTGTGAGCAGGCTTCCCAAATAGTAGTCAACCATAATTGATTTTTTTTTAATGGAACATCCTGTATATTTTTGCACCGTCGAATAGCTTGTGAAATTTTTGGTGCATTTGACTCGTAATATATATCCTTTAGCTTCAGCGGTTATCAAATTGTTGGCATTATTTCAAAATCTTTTAATAGATGCTCAAACTGCTTAGTATATCAGGTATACTACATGTTAGATACTTTACACTAAAATAGTGGTTACCATTTGAAAAAATTGAGTTTACAGGTATTTGTGATGCCAAAGTTTGAACCAAATTTCTTGGACATTGAGAATGTTTCTTATTAGAATCGTACTCAGACTTTAAACATCAGAAAATAATTTTTATCTCTACAATAACTTCTACGCTACACTAATTTCTTTGATGCCGTATATCTATTAAAAAATTTGAAATAATGCTAATAATTTGAAAACTGCTGAAACTAGGGTTATTATGAATTACGGGTCAAATGTACGCAAAATTTCACGACTTATTCGACGATGCAAAATGTACAAGGTATTCCATTTATAAAAATCAACTTTGGTTGACTACGTTTTCTAAATCACCATGTATTAAAAATAACTAACAAACACCGAGAATTACTCGACAGCTGTTTTGTCTTTTCGGACTGGAGTGAGAAACTCGAGTGTAAGTTCACTGTTGTACTAAACAGCTGTCGAGTGGTTCTCAGTGTTTCTTTGCTATTGTATGTACAACCTCTTGGGAACTTACAGCAGGAGATTCGAAATTGTTATTTTTAATGGTAGTTTCTTCTACCTTATGGAAGATCTTCTAATCGAAGAAAAACGTAATAGAATTTGAAGACCTCATGTTTTTATTAACCCAACGTTTCGACTGATTCTCAGTGTACGATCTTTTGTTCGTGAAAGAAACTCAACTACGAAAAAAAGATGCATTACTCCGTCTGTTTTAGAGCTGGTTGGTTTAATAAAAATTATAGTTGGATGTAACAATTAAAGGATCAACTTATGTAACTACTAATACATCTGTCGACAAAGTTGCCTTAATGCAAATACTTTTTTGGACGTCTACCGCTACACGAGCGACACTACATGTCGCAACACTCATTGGTCTAATTTAGACTATAGGTACACTAAAATTAAATTGAAAGCAGCAATTAACAATTTTAGAGTAGTTCATTTTTGTAAGTTTGTAGGCTGACAAGTTTTCGCTATTATTAGCTATTTCTACAAGCAACCCATTTAGAAGTTGGATATTTGTTAGCAACTAATTTAGACCAAGTAAGCAATTAACAATTTTACAGTAGTAGGTTTCTTAGATCTTATATAATATACAAAAATACGAACATATTTATTTAGTAAGCAATTAGGAACTAACTATTAACTTTTACTACATTTATTTATTTTGTTGTAAACAATTGTTTCGCTAACTTAATCTCCTGTTAGTGTAACCTGAAAAAATACATAGAAACCGACGGAGCAACTAATTTTTTTTGTCAAGTTTTTAGTAACTAATAATAATATTAATAGTAATCAATTCCGTCCACTTTGTTTCCTTTACTCTCTTACAAGTAATTTGTTTATTAATGTTAATTATGAAATAATACGTCTGATTAATAAAGAATACAAAAATTTACAGTACATTTGATTCTATAATTGAAAATTTGTTGACTTTGCCTTAGGTACTACGATGTGACATACGTCACCTCCGGCCAATACCACTTGTAAATAAGGTTGTAATTCCCTAAATGCTGCAGTGTTTGTCAACAATAGTTTATAACTTTGTTATTGGTTTTTTTTAAGATTTTCTAGGTTTTGTTTGTCAAACATTGTGACGCCTCAACATTTATTAATTTGGTTAGAAGTTGATGTTAAAATTCTCATTTTGTAAAATTTAAGATGAATTCTCACAATCATTAGTTTAATTTTTATTGCTCTTGTGTTCTTCTATATATTATTTTTATTTGCGTTAAGTTTGCTGTTGAGCTAATTTTTAGCTATTGGATAATTTTCATTCGCCAAACTTTAAACCCAAAATCTAAAACCACTCGAAACTGATGATATTTACCCCCTACGATTAGAATTTGGATGTGATTGAACAAATCGTTTTTTAAAAACACTGCTTTCAATCATCTGATTTGATCTACAGCTTGAAAAAAATTTGAGCCAACACTGGTATAATTCTCTTGCATTGGCATTTTTGATGATATTGAGTACTCTTTATCAGTTTTCTGTACTATTGTCACCTTGGAAAGTTACTATCTCCTTATTTTACTATTTATATTTGTTTTTAAAGCTAAACCTTCGCCATAGTTTTGTTATAAGTGGATTTTATACGCCAATTTAATACAAAATCGATTTCTTTACATTAATGGTTGAAACTTAGAAACAACAATGCTTCGCATAACTCTGAAATTTTTTAGAAAAAACGGTTAAAATAAAACGCCTTTTGTTTCAATTTTTGTATAAGTAATATAAATATTTAAATTAAGCTTTCCACAGCAGGGAGTCATTATTGTAACTAAACAAACTAAAATATTAAGCAATCTACATGTACAACTAGATTACTTGACTACTGGTCAACCATTTGCTTCTTCAAATCTTCACCCTACTTCTTACGATTGTAGGTAAAACGTTTCATGTGTATAACTATTTCACTTTTGCTACTATATATGTTTTTATTGAAACTTTTACAAGTCTGTCTTAGCTTGTGTTAAATTTTAAAAATTTTTGAACGTCTGGTGTTTTCTTTGGCTTCTTTTACAACTTGCATATTTTGGGTATCGAGTTAAATCATCAATTTGGTACTTTTTAGTTTACCGTTTTTGAAAATCTAATGTTCTGTCAAAGTTTTTAGGCCTCCGTCCAAAATACTAGCGTCAAAATCGTCGCAAATGACAATGACAATTGTTGATAATGTAACATTACCGGGGTAACATTTAATCATCATATAAGATTTGGATCAAATTAGACCAGAAACAAAAATTCAAGGGTTTGCGCTTAATCACGAATCATAAAGCCCAAGATGTTGGAAATTTTGCTGTATGTAACATGAAATTTTTAATTGTATATTTATACACTTTTAATATTGTAAGTTATAATTATTGCTGTTAATTAAAACATTGTTCCATTGGAGGCACATAAGTTCCATTTTGAATATTTCAATTCAATTTCAATTTATTTGTCTTATCACATTAACAATAGATTTGGTATTTTTAGCCTACAGAATAATATACATTAAGCAACAACAAAAAACATAAAATTTTTTTATTTGGCTCTTCCTTTAATTCGGTTCTTATTACTTCTTTTTTCTTTCTTTCATCCACTTTCTTTTTCACCACTTTCCTCATCACACAATTCCTTCATCTCTCTCTCTCTCTCTCTCTCTCTCTCTCTCTCTCTCTCTCTCTCTCTCTCTCTCTCTCTCTCTCTCTCTCTCTCTCTCTCTCTCTCTCTCTCTCTCTCTCTCTCTCTCTCTCTCTCTCTCTCTCTCTCTCTCTCTCTCTCTCTCTCTCTCTCTCTCTCTCTCTCTCTCTCTCTCTCTCTCTCTCTCTCTCTCTCTCTCTCTCTCTGCTCTCTCTCTATCTCTCTCCAACAACACTTTTATCTCTCTGTAACTCTTGCTTCTACCACTTTCGAATACCCATTTTCCCACCCTCCCTACACACTCTACACTTCCTTTCTTCGTCCTTCCACCACTACTTATTTTCATTTTCTTCATTTCCTACTCTAAATCTTGCAATTAGTCTTTTATCTTACAATGCCATTCTTCCGGTTATGTAATTCCATCTGTTATTAATTCTTCTTACTTCGTGTTGTATTTTCCTTCTAATTCTTGCTCTTGTTTCTTGTACCTGTGTCTCTATCTTTCTGTACTATTTTTTCTTCCGTACTTCTTCCCCCATCTTTTATCTTTTTTATTTCTTTCTTTACATATCCTCTTCTTTCATAATATCTTCTTCTAGCATTTTCACCATATTTTATCTTTTGCGCCTTTACTTCCTTCCAACATTCATATAGTATTTATTTTCTTTCTTGATTTCTATCTTTTCTTCATACCGTATTGCCCTTTTTTCTGTCTGTATCCTTATTTTTTCCAGTTTACATTCTTCTTCGAAAGTTCCATTTTAAATAGGTAATCCTTCATCTTAAAATAAAGTCTCATAAGAAATTGTTGGCTAGAATTTGCTTCCTTGTTAAACACACTGGTGCAACTGCAAGCAATCCTTAATCAACTCGAGAATTGCCAGTGTAGTAACGTGTCTACCCAAGTTAAGTGTTGACTTACAAATGACTTGGATTCTATTTCTTGGTGTCTGAGTTCAATGCATTTGTTTGATTAAGATTCTATTTTTTTAATTTCTGTTTAATTTTGTGCTACAGATAAGTCCCAAATGTCGATTTAACTTTACATCTTTGGTTTGCTATTTAAAATTATAATTCATAATAACTACAATTTGGTAAATTAGTTTCATCATATAATTTAATTTGTAGATTCCCACAGGAAAAAAGAACAACCTCGAATTTGACGAAAATTTGTGCATTGATATTTTTAAACCTCAATGAATGAAATGAACTTGCTGTTGTGGTAAGAGAGAGTTACTGGACATACTAATTGATTATCAATTTTATTATAGCACCTACAGAATCTTGAATAATATTTTTTTCAATTGCATTGCTTTTTCACCCCCTTGTTAGTGTACCATGTATGTATCTTCCATTTATGTTTTTTTATAGGAATAAAAAGCAATTATAAAAAGTCGATTTTTGAATTTAAATCAGAAATCAAATTTGGCAAATACCAACCCCAAAAAATAATTCTTTAGTGTTAAAAATTTAGATTAAATGATTTATTTTAAACATTTAATATTTGTCGACCTAAAAAATTTTGTGTGACGCACGTCAGAGACTGTTTTGCGAATATTTGCACTTATGGGGCCTCGGCTCCGCAAAACACTTGCAAGTAGGCAGTTTCTAGCCTAGTGATACAGATAACTATTACCACTCTGTGCCTACTTTTTTAAAACGTACAACTGGGTTACGTTAAATATTCAAACAACTTACTACATTTTATTGAACTCTGGACTTCCAGGCACTTTATTCCAGAAATTGAAATTAGCGAAAAATGTAAAACGGATACAAAATCATACAACACTATAGTGTGCAGATTTTGAATAAATCCTTTTTAATGAAAATTATGAATCAGTTAACGATCGCGTGCAACAAATTCGGCTCTAATTGCTTTTATTAACCAAACAAAGGTGTCACATTTCTTCTGAATTTGAAAGTAGCATAATGGAAAATGGAATATTGTTTTGGAAAGCATAACGTAAACTAAATTTTTCTTAAAAATCGCGAAATTATAATAAAACCAAATAGTATAAAACGTAGGTATACTATAACGCAAGTGGCGTGACTCTATTTCATTTATTCACTTGATATAAATGTCACATATATTAATGTGTTTTTTTCTATATCCCAACAGTAAATGTTTTCTGAACTGTATCACAACGACCTGAAAATTATAATTTACATCCATAACACGATAAGGTTGTGCCGCGTTCAACAATCAATTTTTTTAATAATTAATTAGCGCACTTTAAAAATACTTTTCAAGAATATCAAAGAGGATAATGAAATTATATTAAAAGATGCTCCAATTTTAAAGTTATTAATCGGTTCCATAAAATTTCATTTCACCCTCATCTGTTTTGTTATTTTTATATAGATGGAGGTTTGGCAACTTGCCTGATTGCAAACAGATTATTTGTTGGTCCGACTACTATACCAAATTCGTAGCTGTGCTGTATTATCTCGGTAATTTACAACCGACAATAAATTTTCTGTTTGATATATGCTAGCTTTCAATGATAAGAAAATTATAATATTCATGACGTAATTAGAGCAAGGCTGTTGTATATGCACAAAACCTCCAGAAAGTGTTAATGAGAGTTTTTATTGATATTCACATACACTGAAAGCGAACTAAATCCAGCTAGCTTCGAAATAGAAACAAAATAAATACACTCAATCTACCCCGAATTAAGTAACTGTTTCGTCAAGCTCCTTTGTATTCATTAAATGCTTGTATTTATTTTGTCGAATCAATCTACAGCGTTACAGTTTGTCCATGGAAAGTATTCCTTTTGGCTTTCATCCAGGAAAACAATAATACAGGTTATCTATTAAAAGCACGTACATAACCACTTTCTCCAGATATGAAACAATGATTTACCTCTTTCGTACAATGGTTATATCCCTTTAATATTTTTTATCTCTTTCTTTCTATCAAGTTGCCACATGATTTCATGCAATTTTTTTCATATCTCTTCTTTTATAGCATTTCAAAATTTTTAATACATTCAGTGTGGTATTCGTACGAATTATTAATACAGTAATTTTTTAATTTATTTACTTTATTAGCAACTTACATTTAATTATTTATATAGGTTATAGGGATCTAAAATAGTTTTAATACTCCATAGTATCTTTAGGCACTACGTAGGTCTGCTGGACAGTTCTTCTTTAATCTATTTTAAGTAGCAGTTGAACCAGAAGATTTGTGTGATTTTGATTCTGGTGTGGTGCTTATACTGACAGCTGTAACAACTGCACATCGTTTTGTTTGGTTCGGCCTGTACTATCATACGAATCATTGTAGACTGACATTCTGTTAAATCTATATTCGATTTGTTAGCACAGACCCACAGTTCTATGCAGTTCTATATTGGTACAATGGGATGGTAGTTCATTTTAGAGTTTTTACTCAGGAACTACTAAAATTATTCTTAACTAAGTGACTTCTACAAGTAAGTCTAGAGGCAGACGTGTAGAATTTTAAATATTTCTCGTTTATCTACATCTGTGGAAAATTTTCATCTACCAATTTGATGGTGACTTAATTTGAATTTGACATAAGCGGAATCAGTTTCGTAAATTAATGTAGATTATTCTATGTGGCAACAATAATACACTCAGATCTGACATTAACAATAATGAAAGAAACATCATTGAAACATAAAAATCCATTTACACCAAAACAGAAACTTGAATATTTATTAAAAGAAAATACGACTTAGATCGAATAAAAGAACAATCGTGTTTCCGCCACGAAGCTTGAATCAAAGCTTTCATTCTTCTCGGTAGCGCTCAAATTGTCTGGTACTACTGGGAACTTTTTGCAGCATGTCCCAGACATGCTCAATGGGTTTCAAGTCTGGGCTCACGAGCGGGCCAGACCATTTAAGTGTTGAACTACACACTACGCTACATGTGCGAGCCCGAGCATTATCTTCCATAAAAATAAACTGTTCACCTAATTGGCTCCCGAAATTTATAACATGGAGATCAAGTACCTTCGCCAATGTATCCATTGTAACCCATACCATGATAGACCCCATGAAAATGCTCTACTGGAATCATTGTACATAGGAGAAAACGTTTTCCTGACCTCCTCCATACTTTCTTACGTCCGTCTAGAGAATAAACACAAAACCTGGACTCATTTGAAAAGATAATTTGTCCCCAATGGTCAAGAGTCTAAGCTGGTGTTGCTTTGCAAATTCTATCCAATGCCTGCGATGATCTGTGGTAAGATTTGATACTTTTGCGGGTCTGCAGCAATCCAAGTCAACCGCCTGAAGACGCATTTCAGCAATAGATGGCGATTTCTGAAACACTGAGTATCAGAAACGATCATCTCGATTTATTGCTGCTCTTTTCAACCCGATTCTTGTCTTCTCGAATGAATTTTTTTTTCGAAATCGTCTGATGGCTCGGTGAACCACTGTAAGGTGGCCATCTTCAACTTCAGCCACTACTCAGGCAACGCTGTCGCTGTTTAAAGTCATTGATACCCGTTTATCAACACAAGGTATGTCAAAATTCAACTGTCATTGAATAATTAAAACACCTGCTTAATTTCTAAATAATTTTTTAAACAATGAAAAATTTTAAAAAGTGTAACAAGACTATTTCTTCGAAAAATGAAAACTTGAGCTCAGATATGGATGTCAAAAGCGTAAAATTACAATTTCCATAATGAAATATAAATAGCAGTAAAATAAAAAATTTAGTTTTAGTAGTGTTCCGCTATATTTTGCCGATTGAGTGTAGTATACTTCGCATTATAAGGTATGTAGAAGACTCCTTTATGGGAGATAGTTCTGTTCATGGATTATGAGACACGTTCCATTTACCATTGTTCTAAATTCTAAGTACTTAGATGTTAGCAACTTTTGATTAGAGTAACACTACTCGCCACTTTGTCTAACATCTACGAAGACCGTTGTGCAATATTCTATTACCTGACATATTAACTTAGTGGAATATTCTAAATTCAAACTGACGACGAGAAACACAATGTTTGGCACGTGCTATCCAAAAGTTTTTCCAATACCATTGGTATGACATGTAAGAAGCTTATACGGCAGTGTGATAAATATGAGTATGATCCTAATCTTGTTTTTACGTTTAGTGATAGTATTTAGATAGTAGACACTAGTTTTTTTGAGAATTTCTTTTGGCGCAAATATTGTGAATAATGTTATATTAGATATTTGTGAGTTTATTACTTCATTATATTCCCGATGATTAGGTGTAACGACTTCAGCAATTAATCAGCAAATAAACTTAGATTCTTTTTATTTCTTTTAGCTCATTTAACGAAATAGAGGGCGACTGGATGTATCCGGAATTTGAGTTTGGTTCTGATTTGATTATCTTCTAAATTCAATTGTAATAGCCTTATTAGAATAGTTTCATATTTTTCTCAATTTACCTTAAATTCAATTCAAGAAATTGGAAAAGGAAAGTGCAACTATAGTTTAATGTTAGAATTGAAGCTTTCACGGCCAGAGTCTTCTGGGATTGCACAGTGTCAAAAAGGTAACGGTAGTTGCCAACGTTTCCCACCTATCGTAAGGGGCTTCATCAGGACGAGAAACTTGAAACAAATACAAGAAAGTTCAAGGTAGACGACTAAAAGTCAGGTATTCAACTTGCCAACCAAGCTAGATTCTAGACTTCTGTCTTTTTATTTCGGTTGAGGTAGTGAGGTGATCATCTGGTGTTGATGAGGTTTGGGTCAGAAAGGACTAGATTTTGTTCAACAGTAGGTGCTTTGGTTTTTGTTGTTTATTGCCTTTGAGGTCTCCACGATGTTGATTTATTTTGTGGATTTATCTTTCATGGGGTTTTTTGCCTAGCTTGTTGTTTTATTTCTATCATTTTCTTGTTTATTGTATAGAAAAGGTCGTTTGTTTGTTTCTTTCAAAGTCTGTTCTTTTATTTTGTTTGTTGTGTATCCCTGAATTTTTGTTGGTTTTCTTTAGATTCAGTTTGGTTTCGTGGATGACTATGATGCAATGTAGTTGAGGGTGGTTGTTAGTTTGTTTGTTTTGTGTTGGATACCTTGAGCGTTACATGTCATAATTTTAACGTTTTTCTCATGTTTGAGAGGCATTTTAATATTTCTTGACGATTTCTGCTTGAATCATTATTTAATCCATGTTGTTGGTGCAGTTTGCCAGTTTGGTTTTAATTTCACGTACCATGGTTATTTAGTGTTGTATATATCATTCAGTTCTTTGATTTCTGTTAGTAGTATATTGATGTCGCTTGTTTCGGTTGTTACATTTTGTTTGGTTATTTCGGCGTACATAGGTTTTGTTAAATTATGTTGCGTTATTCTGGTAGTGGGTGATGGATGAGTGTGGTCCTAAGCAATTGCAGCATTGGACCGGGGGTAAATTGACGTCGCCTTTTCTAATTGGACATTCTGATGTTAGGTTTGGTTGTGTGCGTTTGACGCATCTTGGCTTCTGGTTGCAATTGAAAGACCCGTGGCCTAATCGTGGGCATCAGTGGCATTGTGTTCGTTGTTGCCGTTTGTAATAATGTTCTCATTTTACTTGACTTCAGGTAGAGAAGTGTCTTTGTTGAGGGCAATTAATTTGCATTAGTACAATTTATGATTGTAATGTTTTTGTTTGCTTGGTGTCGTGTAATTTTTTCTTCATTTATGAAATTTTTGATTTTTTGGTTTTTTTTGGTGTATATGTGAAGAAATGGATGAGGTTGTTTGATAGCTCTTCCTTTAGTTTATAATGGTCTGTGAGAATTTTGATTCCATTTGGACTGTATTGAATTCTTGGGTTTGAGGTTGATTTTTTGATTTTATTGTGAAATTTTTATTTCATTTTTAAAGTTACTATTATCGGTGGTGGTTGTTTGTTTGACTTACTTATTGTCGGTTTATCCTTATCTTCTTCAATTTGTAGCATTTCGAAACGGTTAGTTGTTGTGTAATTAAGGTTCATTTTACACCTTTGTTTTTGCACATTAAAGTGTTTTGTTGTTACTGTCTCTAAGTATTTCTTGAATTTATAATGGAAAATGTCACATACTAAGGATCTTCATAAAACCCCCGCAATCTGAACAATTTTATTGCAGAACAAGTTTTTGAAAAATCTAGCGATCGTCATTCACGTCTTCGCTCTCAACGGCGCTTTTTCTATTAAATATTTCCAAAGTTGAGCAAGGCAACAGGATGAGCATCATTTCAATTCTACATAGATCTTAAAAATTCTTTTTTCAATACCAAAATGAGAGCTAGTATTTAAACCTGAATCAATTAGCATTGAAGTTATCGATCAGTGACGATTTCCCCTTATTTATTTGTCTAATTACTCAGTTTTCTAGTCTAGAATTTTCCTCAGCGTACAAGTTTCTTTTAGTATTAAGCTAACTTGAACTTTACCATAAAGTTGGTAACTACTACGGATACCATTTTGACCCAATTCAATCGGAGAAGATATTCTTGTTTCAGCAATCACTTCAGCCGTTTTGTTTCGTTTTTTTATTATCTAAACTATTCCATAGATAATGAATTGCAAAATATAGAAAAGGGGCACAAAGAGTTCTTGTGGATGTTCAGCGGTTACTGTTAATGTCGATGGAAAATCCGGAAAAACGTTTTCTTCACCTGCGCAACTTCGTCCCTGTGATTTTAAATAGAATGAGGGTGTTGCGATTCATTATTTTTGAAGATCTCCTCGAGTACTATATAACCCTCTAATTTGGTGTCAAAATTTTCATCCATAACGAAATGAGAGATAACATAGTGGAAAAGGTAATGTTAAAAAAATAATCAATGAAAAGGCTACTAACTAACGTTCTCATACATTACGCAACATTTCGGGTGTAATTTGACGACATTCATTAATATTGGTTATTTTTTTCACATTACCTCTTCCACTATTTTGTCACTCATTTCGTTATCGATGAAAATGTTGACGCGAAATTAAAGGGTCGATGAGATCTTCAAAATAATGTACCGCAACACCCATCATCCTGTTTAAACCAGAGGGCTTCTTTCCGGTAGGACGCAAATGAAGAAAGCAGACAAGTTGACCCCTCTCGAATCAGAAATGGACGGGTCCGAACTTTTTCCGGATTTTTATTTTAAAACCCTAAAATCGGGATGTAAGTTTTGGTTGAACCACTTTGTATACAAATATTTGCGTTTTTAATTTATAATAAACATCGCACTCGCAGTGTAAATGCTTTAACAATGTAAACTTGTTAGGTAGAAATAACTTTTATTGACAATTTTTGTTCCTTAATTCTTCTTACCATTAAAATCAATATACCGACCTTAACGTTTAATATCACGAAGTAGTAAGATTTAAAAAGAAGAATGAAAACTGTAAATAAATACGAAATTCTGATGAAGATGACATGCTATGTCGAAATTCTGAAAATAATATTCATTCATATTCAGATATGCTAGTGCCTGATTTAAATCCTCATATAGCACCTTTTTTTGAAATTTTTATGCTATTCTCGAAATACAAATTTGGGGTTAACTATTTTATTAGTATAATTTGGGTATGAAAACCCCCTCGTTCTTATCAAACGAATCCGTCAAATATGTTAAACGCCAGTTTTTTTTAAAATAGAAAATAAAGAGTAATGCGTGATATTTGATCGTTTTGATTAGGTACTATTTAATTACGTGTGTAACCGCAATAAGAATATATTATCGTGCGTAATATTAAAATATACGGCAGTCATATTTAATGTTGGGGTTGTAAAAAATTACAAACCATTAACAATTTAACAGTAGAGAAATATTAATATTAAGGTCGATAACAAGTTGTCAAACTTCAAATGCTAATATTTTGTTTAATTCCCTAGGAAGACGAAATCCTAGTATAAGTAGTACCTTCGACAGTTTTGTAATTCAAATTCCTTAGGAATAATTTGTATTCGTTAAATTACTTCGAGAGTTATTATTATTATTTGCAAATTAATCGAAAACGTTGCATATTTGGCACAAAACAACGCTGGTTAAATGCAGCCGTAATTTAGGAAAACGATAGTCTTAAAATATAAATTAAATAAATGACCGTCATTATTTATATAAATGGGGAAAAAGACGAAAAACGTCAAATTGCCCGTGATTGCCGAATTGAAATTAGTTGGGAAAAACATCTGGAAAATGTCATCTGCAGAAATTTTGTAGTTGTAGTATTCTAGCAATAGCAATGCGAATAGAAATATTTTACATTTGTTTGCATAATGTTTCAAGTTTATATTTTATGTTGATGGTGAACGAGAATATGTGCTGTGACGTGATTTACTGAAATGCTTTATTTTATAAGGAGTCTAAGAATATAGAGAACAGTGTATGGAAACAAATGGTAATGTTAAAACATTTTGACAATAGCTAAATTTGCATGCGGAGAAAATAACATTACAAATACTGATACTAATACGATGTTTGTTTTATGAATAAGCCAACATCCCGTTTCATATTCAAAATTCTGCAATCACGGCTTATTCGCATAAATTCAAAAGGAAAATGATTAAGTTGCACGTAACCGGAGGAGTGGTCGTTTGACAACCTCTGGTTAACGGACTTACCCTAATAAGGCCTTTATATATAAGGTGATAGTACGTGCGTACATTTAGTAACCTGCTTGCCGCACCATGGGAAGGCTAAGCTTGTCAGGCTGGATACAGAATTTACCTAATATTACGACAGTCATCTTTATCATCATATGCGTCGTGACTATATGCTCATAAATTTCACTCTTGTTTTACTGCCCTATATTATGTTATTACAGCAGTATTCAACATTTTTAAGCATCAAACTTATCTTCATATTAAACTTCGTTATTTAACAGACATAACGCCGCATTTGGGTTTACGTGATTACAACTTATTTCAAAACATTTTTTGACGCGTAATGAGAAAACACAGCTACAGCACAGGTGTGCACATTCCAATTTCTTAAATTTATCGATTCCTATACGACGGAGTTGTAAAATAAACGTCGTCTTTATTTAATAACCTGTGACGATACTTTAATATCCACTTTCGTTGCTACTTTACTATCGTATGTACATTCGTCCTTTGCTGCAGTAATTACTGAAATAGTTTCTACATCCGAATAGTACCTACTAAACACGTTGCAGTGTTTAATTTAAGAAATTTAAAGTTTTTCTAATTTAAAGAGTTACGGATTGTTTGTCTTGTCTGGATCGGTTTTCAAAAATTAAAAGTTTGTTAATCTTAAAACTTAAAAAAAGAACAATTTTAAAATCAAAGATTTAAATTCTATTTCGCTGCTGGGACAATAACATGTGATTCGTAAGAATAAAATCAACGCTGTTACCGTCAGCCACAATTTTTAGTATTGTATTAGGTCAATAAATTCAGTCGACCGACTGAGGTCATAAAGGTGCGATAGCGAAAATTACATAACGATAGTAAGTGGTGATATCGTCTGTGGAATGCATAGCTTCGTAATTTATAATTCTAAAAACAAAAGGAATAGTTTTCAATCTTTCCTTTTGAAATTGATCTATTTATTTTGTCTATTTAAAAGAATCTTTTCTACTATGACACGCTTACAAAAACAAGTTTGATAACATTAGTAAACAGTGGTTTTGTTGCATGAAGTTTTATACCTGATTCTAAAAGTACTTACCTCACTGATTTCAAATTTCAAGTCCCTTTTCCGTAGGAGCTTTAGTTATTCAGATATGAAGGTAAGGAATTTTTCCAAGAAATATTCCAGTTTTCAAGCAAAAATTTGTTATTATCAAAACTACTAAGAACAAAACTTTCTCTTGTACGATTTCTTTGCCTGAGTACTACTCTGATAGCTCCAACAGTAATCAGCATCATATTCGCATTTCAGTAACCCTGGTATCGGTCTTCTATAGTGCGAATATCTTGATGAAAGCGTTCTCCCTGTTCTTCACTCAGATCACCCAGATTCTCAGGAAAACGGTCTAAATGGGTGAAGCGAAAATGTAGCTTAATGCTCATATTGATTCCAAGTCCTGGAAGTTCAGCATTAGTTTCTGAATGTGTTGATGGTAGTCAGCCAACTTTTGATTTCCCAAGAAATTTTCACTAACCAAACGAACTCATTCCAAGCAGATTTTTCAACAACTGTTATGCAACTGGTAAAATATGGATCATTTATTAATTTTCTGATCTGAGGACCGTTAAAAATACCAGATCTTATCTTTTTAGTACTCTGTCTTGGAAACATTCTTGTGATATACTTAAACATCCCCCTCATTCTTAGAGCTTCACATACTGTTTCATTAGTCCTAATTTGATATGGAGAGGAGGTAGTATTATGTGATCTCTTGATACTAGTGGAACATTTATCACATTTAGCATTCCCGGAACTAAGGCCTCCCTAACAGGCCAACTTTTTTAGTCAGTGCTCAGTTTTAGCTCGGCTGTCTCATAAGCAAATAAAACAATGATATTTCGTGTACCCCCTTGGTGACCCAATAGAAAATTTAACATGTTCAGATTTACGCATATAACCCAGTTATGTTCTTTGTACTTTATTTTCTCACAATAAATGATATTGTAGGATATTCTTCTTTCACTTTTGAGGAATGCGCAATAGGCAAAGAACCGAGTTTATTGCCATTATGCAAAAGTACACATTTAAGACTGCGTTTTGAGGAATCTATAAATAGACGCCAATCATTTGAATCATAGGTGTGTAATCCCATTGTAGTCATTAAGCCCGAAATATTGTTGCAAAGTACTGCAATAAACGGATATAATTGTGTCAGGTGTTACGAGATTTCTTTTTTTCAACCGAGAAACTAGAAGTTCCGACCCTTGTTTAGAAAGCCCAAGATCTCTGATCAGGTCATCTAGATCATTTGATTGAAAGGTAGAGGTTCAGAAGGGCAATACAAGCCTAATAGTAGCAGATTTCAAGCTGGGATAAATCAACTTAGAACGATTTTTGCGAATTATTCCAGTAATGTTTACAACACAAAAATAGCAGTCATCGTGATGGTTTGATGGTTCACGCCCGATCATGGGACTTCTGAACATAAAAGTACGCATTTTCTATTTGCCCACAAACGTAAAAACTCGTCAAAACTACATTAAATTTGGGATCCAAGGTTTGATATTTATTTCTAATGGCTTCCCAAAGTAGTCCATGTAAGAGTGTTTCACAAATTCAGACCCATTCAAGCAACATTCTTTGAACATGTAGTTGCCACAAATTAAACAAAACTATTTGGATTGTTTACACAAGTTCTTCTTGATGAAGATATCCCAATTAAATTAAACAATCTTGTTACTTACTTCACCGTTTGTGACAATTTTCTGACTAACTAGTAAAATCTATTCGTACATGTATTGTCTAAAACTGAGCTGCTAGATAAAAAGTGAAAATAGATTCAGTTTCAGCAAAGTCGATTAGTAAAGATTAGTTAAAAAACTTCATGCAACAGACAAAAATGCGATTTTGGTAACCAGTGTAATTCGTTGGTGTTCGTTCACTATTCGGAGAAGTGTATACACCAAGCGATTTGAAAGTTTGTTGTTTCGTAGACAAAATGAACACGAACTTCTGTGATTATCTCCGGCGGCGATATAGTTATTTCAGCAGCTTATGTTATTATATTTGGTCATCACTAAGAAGTAATTTCTCTTCGATTTTTAGCAACAAGTTTGATGTACCTTTTTAAAATTTCAAAACAAGTAATTTCGGAAGTTTCTTTAATAATATTACAAAACTATTATTTTAATTAATCAACAAAACATTAATTAGCTGGTAAAGTTGTGAATAACTTACCATCTTCATTGATAGATTATCCTGCATTTCTGGTTGACGGAAATCGTACGGACGTCTGTGTGTGATGTATGTTGATGAAGAACATAGACTTCATATTGGCATATAGGAAAATATTTGGGCGAATATATGATCATGTGCACTGTATTGAATACAATATTATTTATCAAATCTTTCACTACACTACAGGTTCTAACATCATAGTGTCGATGATTATTCGCAATTGTTCTCCCTTTCACTAAAAGACTCTTAAAGACAATAATTTGCATAAATACATTTTACATGCTTGTTGCACTAAGTATTTGTCATACTTGACACAATTTTTTTTTGTTTTTCTATTTCTTCGTCGTGGAGACAATGAACAAATTTCTGTTTGTGACCTACTAACAGACTGCGGCGTTGGCTTTACCTTGTTTACCTGTTTTATTATCTATTGTATCACTGGAATGTAGAGTAGAAAGTAGCAATATGCTTTTGTTTTTTTTTTTAAAACATATGAAACGATAGTTGCATTATCTGAAAAACCAAACATACTAAATTGAGTCTTTCTTTTAGTAATGTGCAAAAATTGGGGGTAATTTTTTCACATTATATACCTACAGTTGTTGTTCTTAGTTTTCGCAATTCTGTTGCTAAAGATATTAAAATAGTTGTCCATAGTGATGTTTCTTCCGGTGTTCAATATACGAGGGTGAATCTTCTTACAACGCTACCTGCTTTATTATCACGTTTGTAAGGTCCTTCTGGTTGATTACCTGCATTGATTTCCATGTTTGAGGTGTAAAACGTTTGACAGTCCACCAAGGTGTAAATTTTTATTTCAGACTTTGATCGCTTGTTTGCAATATTTTGTCTAAATTTTGCAACGACCCTTAAATACTGGTAACGTTTCATCTATGGTCAAATATGTTCCAAACATTTTTTTATAAAGTCATCAAACATTGTTCTAATTGGTGCGAGATTATCTACAAATTTATGTTATTCTCTGACATTTACATCGTCAAATCGTAAAGCTCTCAAAACGTGTAGAACCTTCGATATGACATGCAAGTTCTGAAGCAATCGCCATTTGTTTTATCGTTTTCTCATAATTCGCTCAGGTTCAGATGTACAGCTTTCTTTACTCCAGCCATATACGAAAGACCAAACAGAAACATTATTTCTTCAGTACTTGTGGCATTGCAATCTCTTTCGCGTATATATCTTATGCGCACCTTTTCCAAATAGATATTTGTACATACTTTTATGTAGGTACTGAATTGTCTCGCTATTAAAATAAAGTAACCAAAGTCGATAATACTTTTTGCATTTTTATATTTCCTTTCACGCCAGGTTCATTTATAACTATGATTTGTTTTTAACTCTTACGTTTTGTTTTCCAGGATGCATGCGCCATTTTGTAGAAGTATCACGACCAGTGTAGCACAGGTTTAATTATGTTTTCTTTAGGGATTTCATATGTCGGAGTCTGATCACTATGATGTTCACTACGTTCTCAAGGTTCGTCTGTTTCAACATCGTCACACAGTTAAAAAAACAAAAACCGCTAATGTACGGTTCATAACCATACTTACAGCCAAACACCTGTTTGGTTCAAATATCTTGAAAACTGGTTAATATATATTTTAAATTCTAGTGATTTTCTCAATCAGCATATGACTCACAACTAAATTTCTTTTCGAAATTTTCGAACTTTAAAGTCGAATGTCTCAAAAACTGTGTAAGTGAGGGCTTATTGGGAATCAGCGTTATATAATACATAAGAATCACATGTCAAATTTCAACGGGAACCCTGCAACGGACAACGACGATGGCGACGACGATGCACAGAATAGTATTTGTTGTGCAAAATGCTCATATAGCGACCAATGACGAGTTAAGCATTTGTAGGCTTCATCAATTCTGGAAATCCTCTGTTGTTCTTTTTTGTAACTTTTTGAGGTCTGAAACTATTTTGGAGTTTCTTGGACTGTAGATGTCGATACTTCATTACAACTATTATGTTCCATAGTATTTTCTTTAGAATCTTTTTCAGTAGACATTAATTCACTTTCCTGAAACAAAGAAATTTATTTTAGGTTTCTTCTACGCAAGAGGAGTGGTACGCTTTCGTACATGAATACAAAAATTAATGGCAATCATTACTTGTTACGATCCTCTATTAATAACGGAAGCACTTTCTTTAATTATAAATCGACATTTAGTATCATACTTTGGCAGATACCAGTTATTGCTTCTTATATGTTGACATATAATGACGGCGACGGTGACGATTATAAAACTCAAGAGCCTCTACAGTAAAACCTCATATATTTTCTCTTACTAGGCTCGGTCAAAAGCTCCTCGAAATAGCAATTTCATTAGAGAAAAATTGCTGAATACTTTGTTACAGAGACCGAAGTGTACCTTCGCAAAATAAGTATGAATAACAAAAAGTCATACACTTATGCAAGTATTGTTGTACTCATACTACTAATTTGCTTCATAGTTATTCAAATATTGAACAAAAAGCTTAATACATGTCAAATTTAATTTCTTGCAATAAATAAAGTATATATTAAGTAAATTTTTTACTAAATATTATATGAAATATCATTAAAAATTAATTTGACGTTTAATAACTTTAGACATGTCTATGACAAAATATTTAAATTTTTCATAAAATTAATATTCACAAATAAATACCACACCACTTACTTACATTTTAGGACAACTTTGTATATTATAATTTACTACAATAACATGTTTTGATAACGTATAAACAAACATTAAGTTGCAATCAAATTGTGTGGCTAAAGAATTCTAGGCGTCCTTTTTCTTCAAATTATTGTGATATTGCGTATCATTTGGGTTCTATAGTAACTACTTGTTTTTCGTATAATATGATTAAATTAATTATTAGTTCTTCCATCCACTGTATTTCGTGGTCCTGCAGGTCTTGTTTTGGGCCGAACGAACCTTACTCTTTTTTCGTTATTTATCTGAAGCGTTTTCATAAAAATATGTATTCTAATGGTTAATACCTCTGAGTCCAAACTTTCTTCTACGTCGCTGTAATCTTCATCACCACGGCTGTACTCTGTGTCTTACTCTTTTTTTTTGGAAATAATTGTCTTCGCCGGTAAATTTTTGTTTTCCCTCTGATAAATTTTTTTGTATGACATCCAGGATTTTAATCTGTTACTGCCTTGTGAATAACACTTTAAAAATCGGCCTACTGATTATAAGAAATGCTAGCATCTTAACCTCCATTGCAAAATAATCACATTTTTATGTTCACCAAAACATTTTCAGTTATTTGTTTTGTTGACATGAAACATTTTGGGATCTTTTATGTTTTGTAGCACTGCCCACTGCTATTCAAATCAGTAATGATAGGAAGACCTTCATTAAATTTTTCTACGGAGTAAGGTCCTTCGGTTTGAAGACACTACTGGCACCATCTCCAACAAGACACTTATATTTTACTCCAGGAATACCATTACTTTTCTTAAATCTCTCTGAAATAATGTCACTGTCTATGGTAGTAGATGATCCATTTCGATTTTTGAAATATAAATGATCTTGTTTTTCTCATGAAATGCGTTACACAAAATTTATTTTGCATCCCCAAAAATATAAGTTTGCCAGTTTTTTGTCCAACGATGTAAGCTACACGAGAACGTGAATTATAGAGCGACCGATATGTCCTTTTGTACCTTACGCCTTCAGCAACTACCGTAATTGAAGGGATATTGTTTCATTATTCTCTCTATCCGTCTGTACTTCTTTCTTCCGAGCTTCAATTATGCATCTCCTTCACTCTTTTTCCAATGTGAATATTTTTTAAATTTTTGCTCTTCTCTCAAAGTTTTTTTACTTATATTTTATAAGTTTTATAAGTAACATGTAGTAGTAGTTTGGAGTGATGTTTACCATTCCACAGGTCAAATATTTTAGGATGTTGTTTTTGACGTTATTTTATGAAAATAAATTATATTAACATATCCCTAAAATGACTTTTCCAAAATACAGGGTGTTAAATTTAATTTTTTTGTTAATACTTTGAAATCGTTACCTAAACTAAGGTGTAATGGAAACAATACTAAAGTACAATTTATGATAGGGGGTTATCAGAAAAAATTTAAAAAAATTTAAATAACCGTGACCTACATATTTTTTGTATCAACATCTTGAGTAAATAGCGCACATCGACTCATCCAACGAAAACTGTCGTAACTCATATTTTATCTTTTGGGAGCTAGGTATGTACACTAATGTTTATATAATATATAACGTTTATTGTGAAACAATTAAATTCTCATTTCATTTAATTTGTGCATTTTAACTTTATTTATTATTATTTTATGTAAAATTTTTAACAAATCTTTACCGAATAATCAGGTTAGTCTTGACTTGCATTAATTCTTTTAGGAATGCGATTGTTGAAAGATGTGAGCAGATAAAACCAACGAATTAATAAATTTAATAATAAAAATAAAAACTGAAGTTAAAATTCATGCATTTTAGTAAATTAGATGAATAATTATATTTTGATTGGTGTCATTTTAAGTGGTGAAAGTTAGTTTGGGAAGCTACAGTATGCGATAAACAATTTCCATATGTTAATATCCAGATTCGGTTTTGAAGTATTCACCCGGTATAATATCTTCAAATACTTCTTTTATATTTGAATCAAACTTAGAACCAGTGTCCTGATCAACTTCGGGGTTGGATGATTAATATTGTAATTAGATTTTAGTGGTATTCCTTAATAATAAAAAAAATGTTATAAACTAATAACATAACATAGAATTATGAATAATTAAAATTTAGTCAAAAATACAGGAGTGTGTAAGTCTCAAAATAAATGTTCTTGTTCTGTTTTAAGTTGATTACATTCTGTTTACTCCAATTGACAGAATCTTTGTAAGTAAGTTTAGTATGGATACTGCAATACCTGTCTCGAAAATTACAACAACTAGTGAATTTGAAACATTAACTCTTTACCGCACTTCTGGGATCGTACAGCATCGGACGACTGATGTATATATACTTGCAAAGACTGTTATTGATTATTGAGATAATGTATTTATAAATCTTCTGAAGTGTGTAAATACGCTTTTAGATCCCATATTACTCTGCGCTAGGGTCAAAAAAAATATATTTGTTATGGAAAGAAAAGCAACTGTCCATACATCAAAACAAAATCTATTTAATTTCTAGTACCCCAGTTCAAGTTTTGTATTTTTATTCGTTTGATCATCACTCCTAACAATAATACGAAATGTTGATAATTAATTTTTTTACTTTGCATTATTGTTTGTATTTTATTCGACACTAAAATAATTAGTACAAAATTTTTTGTAAAATACCAGAATCTACCAACGCATTATTAAAACTATTTTATTACAGTAAGCTGCTAGTGTAAAACTTTACGAGCAACAAATAAGTTTATTCTGAAACTATTTAATAGTTGAAATTATAAGTGTTTTTAAAACATAAAACGGCAAGTTATCTTTGTGTAACTTTATCAAAGAGATTACTTCTCGAATGTGAAAACTTTAACATTTACTTTAAAATCAATACAACTCAAAGTTGTTCCACAATTATTTATAATAAATTATTATAAATAAATTGATCAATAAAATTATTAAGAAAAAACATTAGCAATCTGCTATTAAATTGTAATTTTACCTAAGATTAATAATATTGTATGTTTAAGTAAACTTTAAACTAGCCTCTTGCAATAGAACTCCACTCACCAACCGACACGTTGTAAAAAAACATTTAAATTATTTCATAATTTATGATTAATAAGTGTTGCGACATCTAGTGTCGATTTGTACCTCAAAATAGTTTAATCTTTTTCGATAGTAATGCTATTATAACCAACGATAAGAGTAAAATCGGACCACAACTGTTATATAGCACATCAACAATAAAAATAAATTATTTACACGCATTCATGTGTAATTAAAATTTAATTGTTTTATAATCGACTAAAATTGAACTCGTTTTACAAGCAACTAAACGAATTAAGTAACAAAGATGGACAATGACATCTGTCATAATGAGTAACAAATGACTAACCACAACATTCACATTTCAGCTACGGTTTTTATCTAGAAAATAATTGGATGCTAATTATCTAGTTGATTCTATTCAGTGTTTACATCGTCAAAATAAAAAATTGTGTATTTTCGCTGATAACCACAATAATAATATTGCTGCAAATTATATTGTTTTAATTCGTAGCAATAATTTCATTTTTTATTCCTGAAACAACAAATCACCGCTTTACGTTGTAGTGCAACGTGCAAACCAGTTTAACAATCGAATCTTACCTGTTTTATAGTGGTCTAACAATGATCATAGGTATGTACAGGGGTTACGTTTTTACAAATTTTATTAAATGTTTATAATTTTTTTTCACATGAATAAACTTGGGAGTGAACGCCATTGTACACTAATGAAATTTAAATGGTAACTACGGCATGACAACTATACCGGGTGTCCCACGGAAAAGTTGACAGGCGTTTTCTGTGCTAAATTGAATATTAATGCATTTCTTTTTTCTGACACAATTTGAGCACAATATAGCAACATATTTTATTAGATAGATAAATAGGAACAAATTTATGTGGTAATATATAAATATATAAAGGGCATTTTAATAAAAAAACGTAATAATAATAATAATAATAATAATAATAATAATCCATTCAGTTAATAAATAAGAGTTCATAAAAATAAACTGTTTTACTGATTTTTAAGTAAAATACGTTTTGAATACTCATTACCAAATCAATTTGAACTATTTTTTTTATCCAACATAATATGTTCTCACATTGTGTTTGAATTGTGACAGAATAAAGATAAAAATAAAGATATTTTAGTTTAACATAGTAAATGTGTATGCCAACTTTTCCGTGGACACACGGTATATGGACTTACTGTTAGTATGTAATCGCATTAACGGTTAAAATTTTGTTATATAATTTTTTGTTTCATTCAAGTAATGCTACTCAACTTGTCATTTTCTTTAAGGCCATCCGTATGTAAACACGATTAACTTAATACCTGAAACTTGATTAGATTTTTTCTGTTTATAGTGCGATTAAATTGTTGCTCAACCGAGTTCTGTATTAGAAAGGGTAGAATGAACGTAAAAACTTGAACGGTGTGACGACGGGTATCGAAAGTTACGTGTGTTGGGGACGATGAGGTGTGGCAACGCGTGTCCGCAATCTTCCACTGTAGAGTTGAAGAATGTACCGTGGTTCATTAGGTGATATTGCAGCTATGGCTTCGTTTCATCTTTGTAGTGGATGTTTGTTGGGGATAGAAATGACGAAACAATTATATATTTTCGACGTTGGCGATACTTAGGAAGTCTGTAGCCAATATGTAATCAAAGAGCAAAATATTTTGTTCGGGTTGGCACATTACTTGCGATCTTTATGATCATTTTGTTTCATGATTCAAAGTCGGTTGGAGTGTTTAGTATCCATCCTTAAAGGTGCGTTTTTATTTTGCCAAGTTTGACGGATATGACGCACAACATGTGTCCAAGACATGTTGCAAGTCTTTATTCTTTTAAAATCCTTCAACATTTTGTTGACAGGTCTGGCAGACAATACTTAAATGCATTATCTATACAGATTTTGAGTTGTCCAGTTCAGAAGGAACCTATAACTCATTGATGAGAGACTTACGTTTTCAAAGTGACTATGAGAATTTTGTGAGAATGACAGTAAGTGATTTTATTTTGAACTAAACCTTGTTGGGCCGGAGATTGTGACAACCAAGACAAGAGAAGATGAAATGTTAGCCGCCATGGCCAAAGAAAACATGAATTTTGTCACAGTTGCTGACGATGCCTTGGCTCTTTCTGAACGTATTATGAAGTCATTTATGGGAAGACATATTAAAGGTTCTATTAAAAAGTACTTTTAATTATAGACATTCAAGAGCGAGACGGGTTATTGAAAATGGGTTCAGGATAATGAGTATGTATTTAAAGTTTTCGAAAATCTATTTAATACAACCTGAAACAGCAAGGTGGATTACGTTGAGCTGTGCTTATTTACATAATATTTAAGGAAGTATTCATCTGTCTATTGTCCTGCTTACGCATTTGATTCAGGGATAATAACGAAAATTTTACCAACGGAACATGAAGAAATGAAGGAATGGAGCTACCTGGACTTCAATGGTGTACAAAAAGTGGAAAACCCTGGTAAATTTGTCCCAAGGAATTGCTCACATTTTAGCACTCACTCACTGTCGTGGTTGTATCGATATTGGTCTCCGTTAAGACCTCAATTAAAGTAGTGTGTATATACAGTGTGTCCCACGATTGATGTTACAAGAGGTGTAATGGACTAAAATTTTTGAATTTCATTTCAAGATTCTGGAATAAAGCCCTGCTTGGCGTGAAACGAATTTTAAGAACTTTTTCGTTTTTGAAAAACAAAATGGCCGTGACGGTGAAGCAAGAACTATTTTCTTTTCAAGTAAAGTACCCTTTTGGTTTGCGGTATAGAAAAATGTTACTAAGAAAAGTTGTTCATATTGACAAATCATGGCTGTATACCTATATACTTCAGGACAATGTACCTACTTTCATTAAACTGTTTGTTTTAGATTGAACAAAATAAATTGTAGGTATCTAATTCATTTATTAAAATTTTTATTTGTAGACCATTGAACGAAACAAATAGTATTTACAACTAATTTAACTAACAAAGCTTAATAATATCATTGATGTACGATAAATTTTTTAAAAATTACTCAGCGTTATCTGCGAATTCGGAATTTACACCAAACGGCGTAAAATAAAGAAAATAACAATGGAGGGCCATGAAAAAACAATATTTGAGTATAATATTAAGTACTGTCAGATTGCAATTTGTAGTAACTGCCTTTAGTTCAAAGTATATTACTGCTAGATTATGTTATCGTTACAGCAGAGAATTTACCTTGTTCAGTGTTACGGGCTTGGACCAACGGCCCTAAGAGTAGTGGTGCAGCGGTTTAACGAAAAATTTCCCAACACCAATCTTACACGTATGACTGCCATGCGAATAGTTAAAAATTCGACAGCACGCATAGCTGAGTGGCTAAATTCTGTGTTTTCAGAAAAGTGGATAGCTAGCTAGAAATGGTTCAATTGAGTGGCCTCAAGGTCGCCCGACCTCACCATATTAGATTAAATAAACCACTGGTTTACTCTCAACCAATACCCAACAGTCGAGAAATCCTTAAGAGAGTATAAATAAAAAAAATACGCATAAAGGAAATTCGGAACAGTTTCGTAGGATTCAGACGCTGCATAGAAAGATGTGTAGAAAATGGTGGCGGTTGCTTTGAATAGATAATTTATTGCAGTACAATCTTGTGTTACGTTTTGTAAGTTAAATTTGTAGTAAATAATATTTGTTTCGTTCAATGGTCTACAAATAAAAATTTTAATAAATGAATTAGATACCTACAATTTATTTTGTTCAATCTAAAACACACAGTTTAATGAAAGTAGGTAGATCGTCCTGAAGTTTGGTATACGGCCATGATTTGCCATTATGAACAACTTTTCTTAGTAACATTTTTCCATACCGCAAACCAAAAGGCTTTACCTGAAAAAAAAATAGTTCTTGCTTCACTGTCACGGCCATTTGTTTTTCAAAATACGAAAAAATTCTTAAAGTTTGTTTCACGCCAAGCAGGGCTTAATTCAGAATCTTGAAATGAAATTCAAAAAATGTTAGTCCATTACACCTCTTGTAACATCAATCCTGGGACACACTGTATACTTAAAAAATGCAATATTATTTAGTTTTACCAAATTTAGTGAACTTGTGTGTGCAATCCGTTCAGTATAGGTCAGGTACATAAACATCTTTTACACCAGCTCCACTTGCCTTACTCTTATCTATTTTAGTTTTTTTATTCTTAAATATTAAGACCTCAGTGTGTGAAGTTTTTTTCTCAACTTCTCCAACAGTGCTGTGCAATACGTTAGAAATACGTTGCAAGGCATTGGTTCTAGTGCTAGAGTTCTTATGGCTTAAGTTTTTTGTAATGCACAACACGTTTTTTGATCATATATTTCAATAAGTTTCTTCACTTTACATTTAAACCATTTCATCATGAAACAAATAACACTATTACAAAACTGAAACTAACGCAATAGAAATAGAGCACAAATGAGGCTAACTTGGCTTCTGCAGTGAGAGTATCAGAATGATCTGTGCATGCGCGCATATGTTGCAGACTGTTTACATTGTCGTTTCTTTTCTATTGCACAATGTGAAAAATAGATCATATAGTAAATATTACCAAATGAAAAATAGGCGTAGGATTTTTCATTTCGGATAACTATGTTTTTGCTAATTTTTGTACAATTACTTGAGGAAGTGTTACTTTTAAGTCAAAACTAATTTAGTAATCAAGGTTTACTAACACTTTGTTGTCTAAATCAACGTGGAAGTGGATAATTCAGGGGTTAATTTCTAAAGAGTAAGATAGATAGTCACATAATTCCGAATTCATCCTTGGTATGCGATTCATAGAACACCTGTCAGTCAAAATTTCATATCCTACCAGACACGGTACGGTTATCGCGTAGGAGCTTGTGCATAGAAAATATGATTTTGGAAAATCATTTGGCGCCATTTGTTAATATGACGCTAGACACAATCTATATAGTTATTTTATGGGTAATAACAATGATCTGATTCTCCTAACCCAAGACGTTCTGCATCAATTTAAAGCGCTCAAGCGATGGACCTCACCGAAAAACAGTTAGATATAGATAGCAAACCCGACATCAAAGATTTCATACGCATGCAATTTTGAGGGAAAAGACGTTGCTCGCACATTGAAATAACGATAACAAATCGTTGAAAAGTTTTATGAGCCGTTAGAATATAAAACATATTTAAAAATCTGATTAATTGTAATGCAAATAAAAATTTTAACTGTCGTGTACATACTGATAAACAAAGTCGTGTATTAAAATTCTTTGCTAAACAATCTGACATCAGAGAGTTTTATATTATGAAATTTTATAGCTTATGTATATTTTATGTCAAATTTCCGGTAAACGCGATGCAAAAATTTTTTTATTAAACTTTCGTAAAGCGGTCTCAGTTTCATAGTGACAACATTAAAGTTAGAAAGGTCGACATTTTCTAATTTATAATTTTTGTTTGAAATTGGAAGTTATTATTGGTGCACGTTTCACTTAACGTTGAAAGCGTTAAAATGTAAAAAACTCGAAAATTTGTTGAAAAGCTACTATTTAATTTGTACTTCTTTCTTTAAGAGGCGGTTAAACAGGTCGATAGCGTTGAATGTACGAACTTACTCGTTAGTCAAATAGTTGTTCAATGAAAATGATCACACCTTTCAGATTCCGAAACGGTAACATGCCTAATAATCGTCTAGTAAATAAAGTGAGAATTTTTTAAATTAAAGACCTTGCAGAAATGCCTTATTGGGTTACATTGACGCCATTTAATATAATTAATTGTTAAAAATCTGTTGTTTACCTCCATCTATTTTTAAATGCCAATAACGATTTATGTAGCTATTACAAATATTTTCGTTGGCATCGTTAGCTTGTTTATGCTAATAACTCTATAACGATTTTATGAGGAGTCATCAATTTTAGTCGTATAAATAGGATACCTTAATTTCTTGAGCACTGATCTATTTTGATTATAAGAACACGCAACACTAATTACTGCCATCTTTTAAAGCAGATGTGCAGTTTAGGCGACGAGATCAAAATCAAAATAAGTATTTCAATTTTCATAGGTTTGCATCTCAAGGGGCCTATGTTGCTCTTACATAGTGGTTTGTCTATATAAAAAATTAATACAAGAGAAAAAAATAATAACAAACAATGAAAACATTAAAGCAAAAAACAAATAATAACAAATGTAAAATATACCCCACAGAAGTGCAAACTAACAAGTTCGCTTGTAATTTCGTAATTTTCTAAAAAGAACCTCTATAAACTATATATTGTTGAAAAGCTTACAAAATAAGGATTTTAATGAAGTCAAAGTCAACTATGGTTTCCATTAGAAAAAAACTAAGTTTATGTGGCATCTCGACTATTGGTGACCAAAGTAAAAAATTTACTACTCCATTTGATTCTACGCTAATAACTGCACAAGAAATGTCTTTACACTTTTTCCTGAATATTTATCAGCAGATGAGATATGGAACCCTATCGAAATATGGAACAATTCAATTTGGTCCCTGCATCAAAAATGAAAAAAGATAACAAATTTTTTATTTCGCTGTTTAATTTCTCTCAAAAGTTGGCCTAATGCTACGTAAACAGTTTTGCTCTAACAGTAATAGTCGCTGAAATACCCTGCAATCCCATCGAAATCAGTTCACCCCGTACTTACACATTTTTAAATCACTTTACATTTTTTAATTTGTTGTTTTATAGTTTTTTTACTGATACTAATATTTTTGAAACTGAAAACTTTTTTATGCGATAGTTAGACAATGATTAGGTAGAATTATATTTTTAAAACTTGTGTTACTTGTGTTCTGATTATATACAGTTTTAGATCGTGGTAACAGTAAACAATAGTGGCTAAAGCAAAAAGTTGTCTAATTTCAAGAGGTTTTTTTTTTCAACAGTATTGTGCCGCTTTTACAGTCTGTCCAAAAGGTCCCAGACAATTATGCCATACATCGCAATGCTATGAAATAATTCATTTTTAGAAAATATTTTCCAGTCTGAAAAGACTGAAGTCTTTTAACTATGTTGTCAATATGAACATCCCACTTAATGTTGTAAGCATAGGTAACTCCTAGATACCTGTTGTAAAAGACTCTTTAAATTCATCCCATTTATCTTAATTTTAGTTGATTTTAAAACAGAATCTGCATAAGCACCAAATGTGACAAACACTGATTTATCAACATTAAATATTGGGTTATTTTCTGACATTTTACCAGCACATTCAGTTCATGTTTCATCATTTGACAACAGGTTTGACAACAAGTCATTGATGTATAATATGAACAGGAGTGATCCTAGTATTGAACTCTGAGGTACATTAACGTTTGTATTTATTGGCACACTTTTGATTCCATTCACTTGCACAACTTATGGTCTATTTTTAAATAACTTTCAATTAGGTTTAAAACTCCTCTAATACCCATATGATTAAATTTATTTAACGTGGCAATTGCATCATCAGTACCTTTTTCTTGAGAAAAATTAAACTGTCTGGCATTCAATAAATTGTGCATCTTAGCAAAATTAAATAATCTAGCACATATAACTTTGCAAGATTTGATAATAGAGCTAGTGAACAGTAATTGTTCACATCCTTTTTTGAACCATTTTTGTAAACGGGCAGATTTAAAGTGTAGGTACAGTCCATTCACCATGATATTATTAATGATAGTAGCTAGAGTAGGTGATATTTATATTTTACAGCTAGTTTTACAAAATCATCTACACCACCAGATATGCGATAATTTAAATTTTTTTACATTTATCTGTAGGTGGTAAAAATAGTGTATGTTGATTAAAGGGTATATTATAAATTTATGTTTTCATTCAGTGATGCTACAATAAAACTAAAGAATTTATTTAAATGATATGCTTCACGACAATCATTTTTACACGAATCATTATTTATTATTATTTCATTAATACATATTATTTTTTTTATTATCATATCTCCACATTTTTTAGAATCAGCTTTACACAAATGATTATTTCTTTGACTTTCCTAAGTAATGGCTTGAGCAATTTTTTTTCATAGTTAAGATACATAGTTTTTTTTCACATTATCTTTATCGCATTTCCAATTTTTGTATAGTCGATTTTTTGTATTTACTAAATTTATTAGAGCAGGTGTAATTCATTATTTCCTTTAAGTCTGAATTTTAGGTATAATTTTTTAATTAATTTAATTATAGTTTACAAATTAGTAGGTCAAGGCTTTTCACTGTTTTGCATTTGTATCGTCTCAGTCAAATTTTCATCTTCGGAAAGTTTAATACATTTTTTGTTAATTATGAACTTTGATTTCTGTTTACTCAGCCTATTATTATTGTGGAAAGATATCAGAACTACAATGATCATTTATACAATACAAACACTTTGCCTGTACTTGCCTGAAGCAATCCACTTACAAATATATTATCAATACAGGTGCCATTATTAAGACCTCGAATATGATGAGTAAATGAATTGATGGTGGATTGATAGCCATTTTTCGAAAATAAATAGAAATAGTCTTCAGTCTTCATATTTTATGAACGGCAATTTAACATCTGAAACATATCTGCAACTTTTGCAACAAAATATTGTTCCGTGCCTTCAGGAAATATTTCCTAACAACCGGAACCCGAATCTACCAGCAGAAACAAGATGGCGCACCACAGCATTTTGGCTGTTAAGTGCGTGCATATTTAGATCCAACTTTACCTGGTAGGTGGATAGGACGAAGGGGAACAATTGAATGTCCAGCTAGGTCTCCTGACTTGATTTTTTCTTTTGGGGTCATGTAAAAAATTGAGTATATGTCTACCAACCATTACAATTGGAACAGTTAAGAACAAGAATGAAACGAAATTGCTAATATTTCTGCCGATACTTTGATTGGTTCTTTACAAAAATATTATTCAACGTTTTCATTATTGTCGGGAAGTAAATGGGGCACATTTTGAGCACCTTGTGTGCGTTTCTGAAAACAGGGGCCACTTTTACAATTTTCAAAAACAGATGTCGTTGTTTGGTAAGAATTCACTGGATTTCTTGCACAATATGGCAACGCAATTGAAAACAGGTTCCTATAGAAGCAGCTAGGCAACTTCATTTACATTTTAGATACAAGAAATGGCAGCGTTGGCACATGCAAAATCCTTAATCTACGGCACTTGTGACGCCATCTATTTAGTCTAATAGAAAAGTGGTCACCATTTTCAGAAACACTGTATATTAATAAAATATGACTTTTGTTAAATGTTTTGGCTTCTAAAGCCAACTTGATTTTTATTATTTTTAACAAAGTTTTTTTGCCTTTTAACCGAAATAAAGGTAAGCATGTAATACATTGTTGAATTCAGAAAAAAATCCTCAAAAATGTAACTTTTAACTCCTCGTGCTATTAAAAAAAATGAAGTTAGCCTTATATCTCCGAAACAAATGCCGCTAAACATCTTCACAAATAGGATTTAATGGCTCTAACAGCATACCAAATTTCAAAGAGTTGTGATAAATAGTTCCCAAAATATTAAGCTGTACCCATACATAATAGCCACCCTGTATAGTTAAATAACTGCAGGTTTTTCAATGGATATGTGAGTTTTTTGTTTTTAGTCCATCGTCTTACTTGGTCAACAGGATCTATACCTGCAAAATTTGAAGATGTATTGAGGCTGTGTTGTCAAATTGTCAAACCATCTCACGACTACGATGTTTCCATCTTTCGTTACTCTGAATTCGGATGTTTCTCTGCCCATTTTCTTTAACTTCTACTAAAACTTCTACCAAATTAAAAATTATTAAAATAGATCTTATACCCATGATTTTCTGGCAATCGTTCAAGCAAGATGCAAAACAAACTGAGTCATAACTGAGGAATGGTGTTGTTCTGGTACGGTTGTACTACCCTGATATACAATTGATCGATAATTTGATATCAGATTCCCACATAAATTGTAAACCTTAACACCCTATGGATTGGATTTCCTCTTGTTTTATTGCTTTATAGCTAACTGCACTTGAAGGAAATAATAGTCTCATCAAGGCAACAATTCGCTTCTATTTGTAAGTCTTCACACCTTTTCTCGAAATTATTGATTATAGGTCTCACATTCTATAATTTATCTTTGTTTACATCCGTAATGTGAAAGTTATTTGGAAGAAACTCAATCTGTTTCTGCCAAGCCCAATGTCACGAAGTAAGTTGAATTGGGTTTGTGGTGTCCAATAAAGACGTAGTCGAGGATAGTTTATATAATTCCCATAATGATGTGAAGTGCCACAAGTCGCCTCATTTCATTTTCTGTTGTGTTTAGGAATTTTCTAGAGCTAAAAACCAAATATCTAATTGGGTGAATACGTTCAATGCAAAATAAGCCATAAAATATTGGAATAGAGAATCCAACTTTAAATCGCTCCTGGTGTTATCTTCTGGGGTGAAAGTCGTATCTGGTGGTACAAATCTTCTCTTTGTCTAAGATATTGTCTTTTCTTGGTTTTACTTTTGGATGTACTGAAAATAGGGGCAATTGGTTCTTCATCTGATGATGAATTTGCATTATCATCGTTGATATCTTTATTATTATTGTCGATTTGATAATCGTTTTCTTCCTCATTATCTTCATCTGAGTTTTCTTTATCGCCAGAATTGTCACCAACTTCTGAATCAGTATCCCTCAAAGCCGATAATGTTAGATCTGCATTTTCTAATGAGCCTTGTCCTTGATTTTGTACAGAAAACTGAATCCTAGTATTTCACTTTCTGTACAGATTATTTTACAAACTTTTAACATTTGGCTGTACACCTGATGGTGGCAATTGCGTATGTATTTTTTACACCACATAAATTATCAGTGTGGTCTAAAATGAGAAAACATGTACTGTACACAATCCTTATTAGTTATACAACACACGAAAATAATTTGTAAAACATTTTGTAATAACATTGTTGAAATATATATAAATAAAGTGCCGCTTATCGGGTATTGTTTGACAGCATATATTTAAAGTAATCGTAACTAGAAGAAAACATCTTCTTTGTCGATAATTATTGCATTATAAGAATCTATAGGATTGGAACTGCCATCTATATGACAATCTTCAGTAATATCCATCTGGTGGGAATTAAAAAAAATCATAAATATGAATGGTGGCAAACGCCACCCCAGAGGCCAAGAGGGATAATTTGAGGATTTTTAGATTCAAAATTCTTAAAATATTGCTCACTGCAACATTTCAATAGCGCAGCAACATTTTTTGCTTTATCAATCTTTACAACTTTAGTATTATTAGTTTTTGTAGTCACTTCTTTTTAACAATAGTTAACATAATGCCACTAAAATCATTTTTGTCTAGAAAATTATTTTTTAATTGGAATATTTAAAACTGCATTGGAATATAGATTTTAGCATCAACACCATTATTATCTACTGTTTTTCTCATCTTATCTGTTACACTCTCTGAATTCATCATTTTGTTTAATTAACTCTTCCTTCAATTTGTTTTCATGCGATAATTCTTTTACATAAACTTGACAACCTAAACATTCATTTACCGTTGATTATCTACAATCATAATCAATATCTTCAAAATCGACGTTTTGTGTAATGTTTATTCCATTATTGACATTATCAATACGCCTTTGTAATACTGCTAATTTCTCCAACATGTTTGTGTTGTATCAAAAGTAAGATTAGTATGCACTGCACATACAACGATATGTCTAGAAATAAAAAAAACAATTTTCCTTTCTCAAGAAACATATCTTGCAAATTTCGATCTATAATAACCATCATCACAATATCAAACAGGTTACCATTGAAAACTTTCTTTTCTATTTGTATGACAAGACAATATTTGTAGGAGAGCTTTAGTTACTTTTACTTTTCAGTGGCAGCTTTAATGTTAAAGAAATGTCTTTGGTGTGTTTTGAGAAAGCTGAGGTACCGATTGCTTAGCTTTTTAAATATTTTTTGTTTTCTGAAGGGACGGTTTTTGGTGATTATATCAACTTTTTCGAATTTTTGGGAAATCGAAAGGTAGTAGCTTACTTCAGAATAACGGTATTACATAAAAACCGCATACCATTGCATTTTGTGTTGTATTTAGAATGATTTATAAAAAAATTAATGAAAGTTCTACTTTATTAATTTAAGTAAGGCAGTAAACGGAATATTATTAGTCGTCATAGTGTAGTCGTACTGAACCGTTTTATAACAAACATTACTCAGAATAGGTCGTAAGAAATCTATAAAATATAAATTTGTTTTTATTATTAAGCAGTCGTAATTATGAAAATTGTTGGTCTGTTTTGTGTATACTGACGAGGAAATGAAAATAATTCATAATGATCTGCTACACGACTTGCATAAAAAGTAAACTTATGATGCACAGTATTTTAATAAAACTTCTTATAATAACGCAGGTTTCATTAGATTTTGTCTGAAATTGGTGAACTAGAATTGTAGAATTATACGTTGTACATTAACGACTAAATTAGTATATATTATAATCATACGTATTACATATTTTCATTTTGTTATTTACATCATGTTTTAAATGTGTAGTAAATTTTCCGCATTTTTTAATACTACTTTGCATTTTTTGAGTGTGTTTAAAGTTTTGGTTTGTTCCTTTCATTGCCGACATATTTTCGTTTCGTTTATCAGAACGTAGGAATTTCAGACTTCAGAATATGTGTATATGCATTTTTTACATTGTTGAACATTAAAGTGGCATTTACATTAAAATTCAAACAAAAGATTTGTTTTACAAACGGCAATTTAAATATAATAATTTGTATGTTGTAAATTTTCAGATAAACTTTTTGTATCAATCGGGAGAGTTTCGCATTTCCCTGCTCATAAATGTAGAACACATTTGCAAGTAAGAACATTCCGCCCAATCCACCACTAGTCTATGAATAAATAGCATGCAAAACATTCAATATCTAAGCTGTGGGTTGTAATATTGCACCTTAAGGGTGTTATACGCTGCTTGATATCGCTTATGTCGCTTTTGAACTATACGAACCCTATGGATGCATTACACACTACAACATTATAGTTTTATCCAATTGCATCTTAATTAAAGGGATCTTATTTATCAAAGGACAAAGAGGCAAATTCTCCTTTACTAATCTAAATGCTTTAATAGAAAGTCGAAACTAGATATGTACATAATTTAAACTTATCTACGACTGTTCAACTGGGAAAACACACACTGCGAAATTGAGAATCATTAAATTTAAGTTGGAATAAACCCAGATTCGAATATCAATAATAAGAAAATTTATGGATGTACGACAATGTTAAATTAAAATTAATGCACTTCCTCAATAGTAAAGAATTTTTATTCGATTTCATGTTGCAATGCTGTACTGAAAAACCAAACAAATATAACTTCGCAAATTGAAATAATACCAATTATTTTCGATATATAAACTCATATAGGTGTAAGTACTATAAAGTTACCTATTATTTCTTGAAATAGTAAAACAAGAGTATCAAGGGCCAAAATAAAATTGATAAACTGTGATCTACGGTCTTACAACTTTCTATAATTACCGTAAATGAGGGTACCATTAGCGTTTATTCAAAGCAGATAAAAATATATACAAGGTGTTACTATATTCGACCAAAACGCTCTACCCCAAAGAGGTCTCGTAGATTGGTGAATTTTGATATAGGAACATGAACTCTTAAACGGCTTAGTTGCTGATATACCGGGTATTCAAAGTTTAAAATAAAAATTAAAGATTGCAATAAATCAAAATGCCTTTAAAAAGTTTGTATTACGCTTATTTTTTAAATTGAATTAATAGTATGGATTGAAGCAAAACGCCTACGAGAAAATTTCACTGCACATACTAATTTGTAATATGTCAGTACTTGCAGACTTCTGTTTAGAAGCAAATATCTTCAAGACCGTTTATTTTAGCCCCATAAAATGTTATTACTTTTTGACCAAAATTAATAGAGAATCTTAAAAAATATTATTTGCTCCAGTGTCGTAAAAATACAAGGGTAAGTGTTGGCACTAACCCTTATAGCGCAGCGCGTCTCTGGTTAAATTTTGAAAAGTTAGTTAATGTCAAAACAGGACTTTCTTGAATAGCATATTGGCCGCAAATGTAAATAAAAAATTTTAAAGCCATTATGATTTACTGCAAATTTTAATTTTTATTTTAAACTTTCAACACCCGGTATCTCAGCCCGGAATAGGAACCGATTAGTTCTTCGTCGATCGAAACTTCAGATGAATCATGGGTTTTTCAGATTTTGACATTTGTTCAGCGATCGTTTTATGTAAAATGTAGCTATTGACAATACAAGCATCAAGACAATAGTAAAAAATCCTCATACACCAACGTCTATTTTCAAGGAAATACTGTAACTAGAAAGAAGTTGATCAATATAATCAAAATTTGTTATATTCTGCCACACTCACTGGACAACTAAGTATTGTGCTGATTATAGCAACGGAATTTTTTCCTCTGTGTTTCCATTTTGATATTGCTGTGTTTCCACATATTACACCATCGTTTTCTCCAATTTTCATTTTTGATCGTCTGTTAGGATATCTGCCGAAAACAACTTTCTGGTTTGTCTTATAGTAGAACAGTGAATAATTTCCTGCCCAATAACTTTTTGCTTAGTAACACAGTTAAAAAAATAATCAAAAACAGACAATATCCAAAACCTTCACATGCAGCTTATAAATTACTAACAACCCTTTCACCAAGGGTCATTTTTCCATCAGGTTTGTTATCAGCACCTTTATTAACAGTCATTTCAAGGCAGAACCTTGTTACAGCACAAGCTATGACTCAAACTTTTAAATGGTTTCATTGGCATGTCCTGTTTTAGGGTACTGCGTTCCTTGAATTTTACCATGGACGCATTACTTGATAAATAGCGTGAAGGATCAAAAAGCAACTTGAATCTCTTAGTGTTGTAATCTAAAAATGGCCGGATTTTATAAAGTCTATCCTCGGTTGTTTTTGAAAATATTAGATGGTATTCGAGCATACTGTCATTATTTTTTTCTGTTTTAAAATAATGATTTTACTCTGTGTCGCCTCTCTCTCTATCTACGTTAATTCAAAGGCAACAAATATGGAAAAAGTTTCCTGCAATCCATTTGGGGTATTTTGCTCTAATTGTAGAGAAAAACGAATAGCCACTACATCTTAAATAAAATAATATATCACCTACATAATTGCCCACTGGTCAAATTTAAAATTTGTCGATAATAAAACTTTCGACGTTTTAGTCATTCAACAAAATCTGAATTGACATAAATTTAACAAACAAATTAGCATTAAAGTAACTTTGTCAGCAGCAGTTACATAAGTCGATTCTTTGATTATTATAGCCAACTATGTGTTGTCAAAAATAACAATCTCTAATTACATGTTTTAAGTTCGAAGGAGATTGTACAATAGCAAACAAACACCGATAGCTGTTTCGTCCTTTTGGGACTTTTAATAGTGAGAGAACTCGAGTGTAAGTTCGCCATTGTACAAATGCGCAATTTCGACTATATTTCATACAGGAGGGCACATCATAATAAACTTATTAACCAACAAAACAATTATTATAGATAATAAAGTAAGATATCCACGTGATCGTTATATGTCTCCGGTCATTTCTGTTTTGGGCCAAAAATATGCAATTTTAAATGCTCAGGACTGAAGATTGTTCTGTACACTATTTCTCAATAATTCGCAGTCTATTCAATGACATGATCCAATTCGCTTGGAGTCACAATGATCTTCGGGACAGAATTTTTTTAGCATGGTGTCACCTAAAAGATTCTCCTACCTGCAACAGTAGGCCAAACATTTTTCTTAGGATAACTTAGTTAAAAAAACAAGATATATGTTTCAAGATTTGTCACATTTAGTACAGTCACTGAGTACAGTATGAGTATGTAAATAACATATGTTACAAGAAATACATGTTAAAATTATTTCAAGTAAGTTTAACCCTTTTTGTCCTCTGGAAATAATGCCAAACAAATCATACACTCAGTGTTTTTACCATCATCATCTAATTGAACAGTTATATCTGACTCACTTGACATACTAATGCTTTTCTCTTTTCTGCCACTTTCATTTTATCTTTGATACATTTTACTATTAGAAGAACCAGGTAGAGCGTCTCTTCTAGAAATCCTTTCTTTTATACTTTTTTTTAATGTATTTCTGCCACACTATTTTCTAGTTCTTCTTTATATGGTGTGCCAGTTATTAATTTTGCAGATCCTGTTCTGGACTTCTTATTTAAATTAGTTTTATTTCAAAGCGGTAAAGGGGTTATGTCCTTAGGGTCTATGTGATATTTCGTGGTGGAGTAGTCTCTCCGCAATGACGATTGTCATTATTATCTGCTAAAGGTGTTCCTTCTTGTTGTCGGTTAATGGAATATTCGTAATCATGGAAAATATATCGGTTGCATGGATAGATACCACTTTTTCTAAAGCCATGAACAAATACTTCAGCAGTAGCAGCTTTGAGATAAGCTTTACCCAGTAATTCGCCTATTTTGTATACAGAAACATTTCTGCCAACATGATTCTTAAGTCAGGTCTAAATTTCTTGAGAATAATAGGTCTTGAATGGGCTCATAAACGACAGATCTAGCGGTTGCATTTTGTGCGTCGGAGAGGAGGAAGACTAATAATTCTCACACTGTGAGTTTTGGCTAGATGAATGAGGTCTAAGTTGGGAGTATGTGAGTAGTGACTATCAAGAATTAATATGACAGAAGCATCACTAGACGGTTTTGTGTGTTTAATATAATGATTTAGCCACTGAGTAAACAAATGTTGTTGTATCCATCCTGATGAATGACACTCTGCTATTGTACCTGGAGCACCGACGAGTAGATCCTGTTCTTAAATTGTTTTGTGGAAATACTGGCATCGGAGGTGCAAAACCCCCAGCAGCATTCATGCAAGTCACCATTGTCACCAGTGAACCTCTTTCAGCTGCTGTAATTGCACCAACCTGCCCTTTTGCCTTTTAATGAAATTATCTTGGAGTGTTTGGTTTGTACGTTCGTTATTCCGTTCTCATCAACGTTTTATATTCTAGCTGGATTAGATTTAATTTTCTTCAGAGCAGGCTCAAGTAATCTCAAAAGCATTTTCTTGCCTAAACCTTTTACTCTTGCAAAGAAATACCCTGTGGTTTTTCGGAATGTTAAATTAGGGTGTCGACCTATCTTCTCAGCCATTTTTCCCCACAGATTCCCTTTAAGGCAAGCTGAAATGCAATTCTCCTTATGTTAGACGAGTTCAAACCATAGAATCTCCAACTCCGTTTCTATTTCTTGTGAAAGTGTCGTTTTTCTGCCGAGTTTCACATTAACTAATTCTTCTGGGTTTTTATCTGAGTTTTTTATATAATCCCATAAGTGTAGTTTTAGGTACAGTGAATTGGTTGACAAGTAACGCATTAACTCCTTTCTAACGGCATTTATTGCTGCCAACATCAATGCCTTGTCCCATTTCTTCCGTTTTTGACTAGGCATAATTCTATATCTACCTGAAACAGAAGAAATCTATTTGAATTTGCACACTGTCTTAACTTGATGCCTAATTCAGTCTTAGTTCGATATTAGGGCAGGTTACCAGTAACTTTGGCAATATATAGTAAAACTGGTAAAACTAAAAATTTGACGCAAAGTTTAAATACTTTAACATCACATTTTTGTGTTTTCACTATTCTTTGGTCACAGATTGTTGTGAGATAACAATTCCTAAATAAAAAACAAGGAATACAAGTGGTGAACTAGGCAATCAAAACACAAATTTTATGTTTTCGTTGCCTATTTCACAAAAACATTCTAGGTATACATCAACACAAAAATGTAATGTAGTTTTGAGAAAGGTTAAAACAGTAACCAGTGGCGGCAACTAAAGCAAAATTGTCAGAATTTGGATCGATCGGTCGTGTTAAATCGGAATAAGTAATGTGTTAAAAACAATGATGTATTTTTAAATTATGTTAAATCGTGATTACATCAAAAAACTGTAAATCGAAGTTTCAGGTATTTCTAACATACATTTTTTAGCTCTTGAAATGTTACGCCTTTGGCAGCAACCTACGATACATTACAATAACGAACTTGCGCGAATTATTATTAGTACAAAATTTTCACTCAAGTGCAACTATTGCATTACTCTCGGAGAGAATCGCTAAAATAACTGATGTTATAAAAACATAACCTCATTATATATGTTGAATTACACTTTGGTTTCAAATTTATATTTTATGTTCATACAACTGTAGCAAACGAAATAAATTTATGGTATTGCCGGGTGTAAAAACGAAATGCTACAACCAAACAAATTAGTGACGAACTTGGTTCAATTAGTACTACTTCAGTTACAAGAGTATTTAAAAGCCATAGATATCATCCTATCACATTAAACTGGATCAAAAGTTGATTATAATGGATTTTAACTTGAAAGAAAAAAGAATTTTTTGTTATCAACCAAGCTACTTCTGAATGACCGAGTAAATCGTATGTAATTTTAATTAATAAGATAATATAAATCAATCACGTTTTAAGAGTTTTGGATCATCAACAGAGATGGACGATTAATGTGTAGGGAGGATCTTACTGTCATGGATTTCTTTTTATGAAGGTTCGTATTTCAAGAAGAACAACTACACGAGAGGCTATGAAAAACAAAATAAAAAATCCGCACTTTCTAACGTCACAGACGTTATGTTACAAAATGTAGTGAATCTTCACACGGCAAGACTTGAAACATGCCTACAACAAAATGGCCAAAATTTTGAACACTTCAAATTTAAAACGCTATAGGGTGTTAGGTCTGGGAATAAAAGTTTTATTGCAGAGTATTAAAATATATTAAAAACATGTTAACAAAATGAGTTTCAGCAGATTTGAAAAATTAATGGGCTCATATAAAATGAAGAATGACGAAATAAATGAGTTATTTAGCGAGGGAAGGATAGCGTTTCTTTGTTATATTGTATCCGCTTTGTTTATAAGTCTTTCTTTAGACTAAATCGATCCCCAAAATTACATTTTAGTATTAATAATGGTGAAAATATGAACCTAGAAACGTCTCGATTCTTGTACAAATTATAAATCGAGTTGAGGGTATGGAAAAAGTGTTACACTATAAAAATTTATTGTTCTCGAATATAGATGCGTAATACTGTATGCTAAAAGATAGAGGGTCCGGTAGTTATACTCTGGCCTTGTGCCATTTAACGTTCTCGCCAATGCTGAGTTTTCTAGTCGCCAGTTTCCAGTATAGACGCCGTCTCCACTGGCTTTGGAGCAAATAAACTTAACTAATATGCCGGATACTTTCTAAATCCCTCATGAAAACCACCCAATTTGCCACGATTTACTTATTATTTCCAAGCTCGAGTAAATTGGGATTGAGTTTTCTTTACATACAGTGTCGGAAGAAAGTGGAGGGTAATCCATTGCCAATCAGAAAGACACACGGCGTACGTTTACTTGAAAGCTTAGCAGTCCGTCATAAATACTTCTCGAATCATCGATCGTAATAGACTCTCCTTCCTGATTACTCTACACTACCATCATTTAGTCATTCAGTATTTGCTCTTCATATTAACACAAAATAAAGTTAAACGCGACCCTTTGCTTCCTTTTACGAATTCGTAATTTCAGATAAACTAACAAAAAAAAAGTAATTTAATCTATCACATGGAAGTCCTTTATTACTCCAATTTGCAGTTGCGAATCTTGAAAAAAAAATATCGAAAGGAACTTATAAAACGAAACTGTCTTTTGTAATTAAATACCTGAAATTTGTTATACTACAAAAATATCCATCAATCAAAGAAACTTAGCTGAGGTCGCGCTAAAAGCCAAATTGTGACATTTATTTGAAGAAAGTTATTATACATTGGCTGCTAGTACAAAGTGCTGAAATGACAGCTTGTTAATATTAAATAATGAGGCAACCTTGTACAAATAGCGATAGAGCGTTAAAGCAATTAACACGCAAGAAAACAATTCATTTGTTTTGTAATTATAAGTAATACAATATAATTTTACGTTCATGATCTATAGATCGTGCTTTTGTAATTAAAACTAAACTTACCAACATAAAATCCATTCTTTATTTTTTTGCGTGTTTCCGGAACCGATTGTTTAATCAAAAACTTTAATGTTTTCGACTTATTAAGCACCTATAAATTATAGTTTAAAAACCCTGTTCATTTTGTCATAAAAACGAGAACGTGACTAACAAAGGAAAATTAATTGTTCCATTGATTTTTCAATTTACACCATAAAAATTACTTTACCACAATTTCGGATTTTTCCGTATACCAGAAATGGGTGGTAATAGTTCATTTACACACCATATTTCAATTTATATGTGCTTGTGTTTCTCTACACTGATTAGATGCATTATCTGTTACACAAGTAAACAGATTTTTTAACGCAAACAAAAAGTATTAGACACGGAGAGAAAAAAACATATAATATAGAATATATATAATGTTTCTTTAGTATTTGTTGATTAATCAACATTAACCAACTGTATTCTCTGTTAAAAGGAAATCGGTTTTACAGTTATTTAAATCAAACATTAGTAAACAATAGTAATAATAAATCTACTTTACAAAAATTAACTAGCAGCTAAACAAAATTTTTAATTTAAAAATTTAATTTAAAGAAAAACACAAAACTGTTACTTTAAGACATTAATTGCGCATAGTCAGTTTGTACATGGTTAAGGTTCTAGTCAAGTAAAATCGATTTTTACAAATAGTAACATTTTATACTACACTTGTTTCTTCTTCGCATTTTCTTGGATAGAATTTTAAATAGTTTAAATGCGTTACAATTAATATGAGCGAGGAAGATTACACATGTGACATTGCAGACTTTTAAAATTTAATCGTGAGTGCTTATTATTGGAAGAAATTTGCACAAACCCCATACATAGTAATCACTAATCAACTAACTTGACCAAGGTCAAAATTTTAAGATGAACTGATTTAAAATATTATCATCATCTACTTCAAGAATTGGACTACTTGGTTTGGATTCTTTCTATATTTAAAATTGATCGCTCCAATTTTTCCTTAGACATCGTAAACTTGTTTTTCCTGTCGGTCGGTATCTCAGTAGTTGGTTTGACTTTCCTTTATTAGGTAATCTATCCCTACTGTTCCATTGTCCTTTTTATATTACAAATGTTTAATTTTTTGACATATTTCGCTGCTTAGTTTTTGATCTAGAAATGCACATCCTGCTACATGTCATTATAGCTGCTTCAATTTGTTTGCAATGACTTTTCGTTAGGGTCCAATTTTCTGACCTTTTGTAAATTTAAAATGTATTATGTTTAAAAGCAAATAGTAAATAAGTTAAGAAAGTTTTACCCGAGTAAGATCAAAAGAATAGAAGACGAAATTTGATAGATAAGTGGTTTTCAAATCATTTTATTTAATCTCCGAAAGTGAACGGATGAACTAGTTGTATTTTATTAGCTTAAAAATTGACCGATTTCAAACTTAAATTTAAAATTTTTAATTTTCTTCATTAATCCTGTCGTCAGATATTAATCATATGTATGTATCACTTTTAATTTAAAAAATATTGACTTTGGTAAAGATATTACGAACAAAT
Source organism: Abscondita cerata (assembly GCA_030710515.1). Taxonomy (NCBI): domain Eukaryota; kingdom Metazoa; phylum Arthropoda; class Insecta; order Coleoptera; family Lampyridae; genus Abscondita; species Abscondita cerata. The sequence goes on from JALBCR010000604.1 coordinate 146,957, forward strand.
GGAAAATGTGTCTCAAATGGAGAATGATACTAAAATAAAACAATAAGTTACATTATACTCCAAGCAGTATTCTCCTCTTCTAAATTTGAAACTGTTAAGATATTGATTTAAAATTTGTAGGGCTATAATAAGTGCATAAAATGCTACAATTTGACATAAATTGATAACTTTTTGTTTTAAGATGGCGGCAGGGCACTATTTTAAATTATTTTTTAAATGGAAAGGGGTCGAGTGGGATACCTGTTTTAAAGATATTTTTATCCTTAATTCATCCTTCGAGTTTAAAGTTTCTACTGTTACCCTGGGAAAGGCGGCTAGTTGTCAAACTTATTATTGTTAGATTTCAATGAAAAAAACACTGAACTGACTTTATGGGGGAGGAGGTTTACTTTTTAAACATCGGCTGCCTAAAATTAACAAATGAAAAACAACTTTATTAATTAACGATTTGTAAAATGTTATAATACACTTAACTTACAGCAATGGTTATCTTCAACACTTTGGTCATTGATTCATGAATACGACGCGGGATGGCGTACCGAAATTATTTTACTTTAAATTTTTTGTAAAATTCCAAATTATTTTCGGAAATTGAAATCTAATAAACAATCTTAAAAGTTTGACAAAACGCTGTCTTGGTAGGGGTTACAGCAGAAACTTCAAATTCGGGGAATGAATTGAGGATAAAAAGACCTTTCAAATGAGGTATTACTCGACCCCCTTTTCCATTTAAAAAAAATTCCAAAAATTAATATTTTATGACTTATTATAGCTCTCCAATGTTCAAATCGACATCTTAAAACTGTTTCAAATTTAGAAGGATGAGACTATTTACGTCTACTGTATATACATAATGTTTCTCTATATTGGAATACATTTAATGCAAATGTAAAGCTTTTGTATTGGGTATACATGTGTCCCACAGAAAAGTTGACATAGGCGTTTTCTATGTTAAATTCAAAATTAATGCATATTTTTTTTCTGCCACAATTTGATCACAATATAGCAACATATTTTATTAGATAGATAAATGAGAAATTTTTATAATGATTTACGCGAAAAATCCGGGTTCGATCCCGATTGTCGTAATTTTTTATGATAAAATTATAATCGATGTTATTATTAATACAATTTTTATAAAATGAGTATAATCTTTTCAAAATGTTAAATGCACTTTACAAAATTGTATTATAATGATAATAAAGTTAATAAAAATACTGCAATCGGTATAGAATCCTAGTTTGAGAGCGTCAAAAGATTATTAGACAACAATTAAACTCAATGCGTCCGCCGGTTAATAAATGAAAATCTATTTGGTTAATAAATAAAAAACTTCTCACAAATAATTTATTTTACTGATTTTTTAATAAAATACTATATTATCACATTATTATCAACAAAGCCCTATGTCAACTTTTCCGTGTATTTACTATACACATATGCTTCATTATGCTTGGTACGCAGCCCTATCTCGAAAACTATTAGGTATAGAAATTGGGAAAAAATTTCACTACTAAAATGGCTATGAGAAAAAAATTCTGAAAATTATCTTCAAGTTCCGAATTTCACCGCAAGGAAGGGGGCGCAATTGACAGGGCGAGGCATAAAATTCAAGATTTCTCAATAAATTTTAGATGAGGCTATGACTTTAATAACATCATTAGAAAGCCGGAATTATTTTGCATAAGTTTTGTCTGAGGGTCCTTGCTGTATCGACCTTTAATAAGACAAGGAAGTTTTGAAGGTCTAATAATTTAAATGAATGTATTTTCTAAATGACTTATCTAATTACAGCAAACCCAGGCTTGTTTGAAAGGGAGATGTCAGTCTTTTCGGATACCGTATCTATCGGCACTGGACAGTTTCAAATAAATTTGCTAGAAGGCGTAGTTTGTAATAATTTTGTCACGAAATTCATATCATACAGTATAATTTTGTTGTCATAATTTTAGAGTTATTGTCAAAAGATTACATTTTTCACACTTTAATTTGAAAAATTGTTATTTTCCTAGTTTTGGAGCTTTGTAACTAGAATTAGTAAAAATTAGTTTTGATATTATTTTATATTTCATGTTTTCTTCACTCTAATCTAGGCTGAGGACCAGCCCAAATTATATCATGAAAACAAACTACCCTTCCAATACTGCATCGGAGTAATTAACATTTAAAAATCACAGAGCCTTTGCGAAAAGTGTGCACTTCTGCGCATCAAATGCGGATTAGTTTGGACCAGTACTGCATATTGTGCAAATTTTCGTGACAAAATTGAAAAAATTGTTATTATTATAAACTGCGCCCTCTAGCAATTTAATTTAAAACTGTAGAGTGCCGATGGATACGGTATTTAAAACACTGACATTTCTCGCCTCCTTGCGGTGAAATTTGGAACTTTCCAGGAATTTTTTTCCCGAAGTTATATACCCAATAGTTTTCGAGATATGGCTGCGTACCAAGCTTAATGAAATATTTAGTATATTTCTAACCTAAACTATAAAACTTAACATTAATTTTTTGTATTTTATTGGAATTGATTATACCTACTGCATTTATAATAATAATAGCCTCTATTTCCATGTTATATATTTGAAATGAGGTTTCCTAACTTTTGAACCTTCTTGCTGCTAAAACTTGTGACAAGCGTTTAAAACATCTTGAATAATACAAATGTTTTCTATGCATGAAAAGGTGAGTTATATTAATTCCATATCCAAACTCATCACCTTCTTGTAAAGTGAAACCAACATAAGTGCTCTTATTCCGAGCACTGAATCTTCTTCTATTTATTAAGAAGTAATATAACACCCACTAGAAATAAATAAATTTTTAAATCAATGCTTAGTTGGCAATAAAAATCAAAGAATCGGCTTTCTTGTATCTCGTTTATCCTACCCGGATGTGCATTACAATGAATTTCTAATATAATGCTTAGCTTGAAGCTGCACTGATGCCGCATCATCTTATTAGTTGTAAATAAATGAGACTTGAGGAACAAACAAGGAACATGTATGGCTGGGAAGTTTAGTCATACTCACCTTTGTTTGTTTATGAAATTTTATTTATTTTTGTATCTTTGCAATGTGTGTTATTTTTTCTTCCTACAAGTAGCGAAGAGTTTTTGAATTTAATTAAAGTCAAACATAAAAATTTTTACCTTACCGAGTTACGTTCCATGTGCATGCAAATATTTATTAGTTACTTGTTTCAAAGGGTATACTTATTAGTCTTCTTTTGTAATTGTTCTACTAACCAACGATAAAGTATGTTTATCTTAAGTTAATATTAAAATATGCAGAATAAAATTAACAAAAATTAAATTCTTCCAACGCTTAAAATTGTTGCAAATATTGTGATGGTAACATTTCGGCAATTGATTTTCTATGTGACCACAAGCATTCTGAAGATTAATGTTAGAAACGCCTTGATGGACAGTACCGCATTAATTCTGAAGATTCTTGACTTATCTTAACCAACTTGTATGCCGTAGGCAGACAGTAAAGCTAAAAGAAAATTGTACAGTATTTGAAGAGAAGAGGTTTACAACTACCTCGCATTTTATGTAAATCATGTATTTAGTGCTAATTCTTTAATGCATCGACCGATTTTGATTAATTTGTGTTTTTGGAAAATACTATTGTTTGATCAAGATTTGATTATTGTAATGGCGGGTAATGGTACTAAGCACAATTGCACTAAACACAATTATTTATTTTACACTTTGGTTCTGCTACCTAGGATAACTAACTAATTACTTCCAACGATTCTTTCCAACAGTAATCCTCCCGGCGTGATGTTAAAATGTTTGCAGGAAAATATAAAGTAGAAGAGAAATAATATCAATTTTTTATCATGGACTCGATATTTTTAAAGCGGCTGTGTTCATAAAAACCATAAAAGCATTTCTCGAGAACCACTGAATTCTATTTGATTGAATGTTGTAACAGCCGAAGTCCAGATATAATAAAAATTATCTTTTGTTATACAATGATTATAGATTTAACCAATGAACCTAAATAAGGAAACAGATCTCGCCTTAATACTTGTCACTGGTTGTATACAGTAACGAACAATTATCGTTATCGTTGCGAAGCTCACCTATAGAATTCACCTAAAATTTAAATGGCACAATCGAAAAGAACAATTTCTCAAGTAGATACTGGCTAAACAAAGAAAATAAAGCTGTATTTTCACAACAAAACGTTTTACAAAAGAAGTAAAACCGTTGTTAAAGAATGCAAATTCATGACGTAGAAAACTATTAAGAACATACTTATATTGAAGGGGTCCTCATTACAATATTTACAACTCCATTTCGAAAGCTTTAAAAGTGCTGACATAAAAACACTGTCCTGAATATTTAAGAATATAAAAGTTTGTGTAGAAATGGCCCATGTTGTCTACTAAATTTTTTTCAATCGTTATACTTACTTGCCGTTTAATGCTTGACCAACACTTTTATACTAACTGCTTTAATGTTTATTTTTCTTTGCACGCGGTACCACGAATTAGTTTTTTTTACGAAAAATTACAGAATATTAAATAATAATGTTGTTATTAATTTCGCGAAGCGCCCATTAAAGTTTTACACATTATGCAGCAATAAAGGTTAATGTCGTAATTTTACGATTATTATCGAGCTCTAATTTATTAGTTTTATGGAGATGTTACTCATTTTATGCTAAATAATTGTATGGTTCAATGTAATGGGGTTTAATTTATAATTCCGTCGATTAATTTCAAACGTACTTCGCTCCATTGAAATTGTTCGTTTGCTGTAAATATCTGACAGTACACAAACGAATTTTTGTTTTGGCAAAGTTATAACCCATCAAAGTTTGCATTATTGACAGTAACGACAAAATTAATTAACGTGAATAGTCTGATTTTTGGCACAGAGCAATAGCAAAATTGATACGATAATGATGCAGTTAATTTAGAAATAAAGTACTCGAGACGTACGCGGATTTATGAAATGACACATTTTGGTAGAACGTGGTCAGAAAGAAAATATACACAGCTATGTTATTTAGGGGTTAGTGCTTTCTTAGATATAGTAATTGGCGAACGGATCACATGCCCACCGAACACACAGGCTGAATGGGATGCGATATTTGGGATGTGAAGGAATCTTGCATGCAAAATAACTTTTCTTTTCTCGATTTTCTTTTCCTCTTTTCTCCATTCATTCAGCGCTGATCTTTTGTGCTTTGTAACTTATAGCTTCCGTTCCTAAAAAATTGAACCTCTAAAATATCTTCTTCTTTGTCATAACTAAAAATTTGCAACTCGGAATATATATTTTTTCAAAACCGCGCAATAAACATAATTTCAATGTAAACGATAAAAAACGTTTAACTCAAAATTATAAACGATCATAAATAATGCTTTAAGCAACCTTCAATTCAATTTCAAATAAATGTATCAAAATAAGTGATTGCGTAAACAACGCAACCGACAAGCAGGATTTGTTCAAAATTCAATAATTTTAGTTTACGTTTTACAACACAAATGCGAATATACATTCGAAATTGAATAGTTAGCGTAAATTAGATCTAATAAAATTTTAATTTATTAATCTATGTTGGAAATTTCCGCGGTTACTGAACTGACATTTCTGTTTCCGTGGTAAAATCGTTGGAGCATCTCGAAGGACCAAAATTTATGTAGAGACACAAATTCCGTGTTTTAAGGAAATTTTCGGATTTCAATTCGTATATTTAGACAAATCTATTAGTATATTCTACCATCTTACAAAATACTTGTGCTTAAAATTATGTTAGTGTTTGAATGGGCCTTAATCTTTAACCTGCTATGTGACCTTTTGTAACATAATTATCCGCGTACGGTTTCAAACTTTAAATTGAAAAGTTTCGGATATGTTATGATAATTAACTTAAAAACGAGCTTGGGAATGAAATAATATAAGAAATAATATATAAACCTCGGGAACCAATCAAATTCTTAGCACTTTTTTCTTAGAAATGTTATTTTCAATTTAAATCTAATTTTCATAGATAGATTCTAAAAATAAAATGGTATTAAAAACTTGGCAGATAACTAAACAACAACAGTATGCTCATTAAAAAAAATAATTGCGCAGTTTACATTATGCAATCCAAAACCATAGTTTCGAATGTATACAATTTTCTTCGGTTTATTGTAAATGGTACAGTTGAACTTTAATAAACCGCACACCAACAAGATGTTTGAGTGCTGAACTACAAATGTCTAACATTTCAATATCTTTAATAAAAAAATTATTACAGTGTAATGCTACTACTGATTTTACCGGACGAAATTTAGTCATTATTTTTCGAGCGATATATTTTGCAACAAACAAATATAAAATTGTAACACCCTTCTTTTTGCCTTTTTCGACGAATTAGTTTTCACATTTTTTTTTAAATAAAAAATTCTTTGTAGTTTAATTATACACAGCATTTGTTTAAACATTTTTGATCTAATAAGTACGAGGAGAGATTTTTATGTTATCTGCCTGGCTATGATGAAAACAAATGACGATCGCAAATTTTTGCTGTCAAAGTTGCTGTGACATTTTGATGGTTACTGGCCAAATTTGGTTCATATCCGAAGATGCCGTGATATTGCTTTAACTGAGTGAAATGAGTGAAAATATAGAAGCGTAATCAAATTCTTCACGAAGGAAGAAAATTGACCAAAGGATATTCGCCAAACGATGATTAATATGTGTGGGGAAGATGATTATTTTACAATAAAATCTTGGTACAAACGGTTTCGATGCGGTAGGGAATCAATTCAAGATGACCCAAGATGCGGAAGCAAGAACCAATTAAAACATCAAAAAGTTGAGGTCTTAGCCGACCGAAAAATAAGAGTTTCAATGATTGTCGCTGAAGTAGGGACATCGGAAACTACAGTATTAAAATTTTGCATGAAGATTTAGGAATAAGTAAGGTCTCAGCACGTTGGATTCGGAGATTGCTTACTTCCGATCAAAAGTTGCCGAAGATCAAATTTGCGAAGAAAAAATCATGGAATCCACCGACCAAACAAGAATCCATGCAGTGGGTCTACCGTCGAAAAAGACACAAACGCAGAATTTATCTGGAAAGCTGGTGGCGACGGTGTTTTGGGATATGGAAGGAATCTTACTGATTGAATATACGAAAAAGGATTCTACAATAACAGGAGAGGTTTATAAAGAAACGATCAGGAAGTTGAAGACTGCCTTACAACACAAAAGGTTCCACAACTTGACAATTGCAGAGTTCACAAAGCTCACCGTGAAGTAATCGACGAATGAATTTAAGGGGACGACGTTTTCTGCTGATGATGACTTGAAAGAAGCGGTGGACAAGTTTTTTGAATAATTTTTGTGAGGGCATACACTAATTGGGAAAACGTTGAAATAAATGTGTGACCGTTAATGGATCATATGTTGAAAAATAAAATATTACTTTTCTTCTAACTCTTTTCCTTCATAACTAGGTAGCTATTGAGATATGACTACTATAACAATATTTCCACGTTTTCCGGGATTGGAATGGTAACCGTAGTTGACAACGTTTTGCCCACTACTAATCAGGGCAAGAAACTTGAAGGAAACAAGCAAGAGGAACATAACCAAACCTGAGGTATAGAACATGTCAGCCAAGTCAGATTGTAGACTAAAAGAAGTCTGACTTAATGTTCATTAAATGTCTGAGTGGCGTAACTCAAAAACCATTAAATTATTCTGCCAAACACTTAACTTATTACATAATAATATTCTTACTATTTCATTATAAATGCCTCGACTAAACAACGGGCACATTTCCGTCTGTGCTATATTGTCTTGGAATCTCTATCAGCATGCAGATACGATTCTCAATGAACTGCTCTTGTATACACTTATTTTGAATTTTATACGCCGTTAAAACAATAAAGAAAGAAAAATTACAAAAATTGAGGGGCTGTTACCCCACGAAGGAGTTCACGCCAGGGTTGAAATAGTCACGTTAAAAAATTCTATATTAACAATAAAATTGACGTGTTTCGGCAATTTTCATAAAAAGAATAATAACGCCAAAATTAATTTATTCGTTACTTATGCCGTACACGGTATAAAAAAACCCTAAAGGTATACATTCTAAACACACATTAAACCATCGACAAATGCTAGAAGCTTTGGATAAATCATTGATGCTGAAACATTTTTGTCAGAATTGAAGACTAATTCAACTTAAGAACGGATCTGACTATTCGATAAATATTGAAAATCGAAATTATCTTCCCATTCGTGGCTCGGGAGAATAGCATCGTCTGGTGATTTGATATAAATACTCTTTCGTATAACCTGAAATGGCAATTCAAATTTTAAATTATTTATGCTTAACCATAACCAACTTTTTTCTTATGATGAATAGCATTTTGTTACGAGCATTTAAATTCAAATATACGAATACGAACAAGCAAAAACTACCAATTTTGACCGCATTTTCAACAAACGAAAGTTTCGATGATTGACTAGATACATTTTTTAATGTTTTTTATGACATACTTTTTCCGATTTTTTAATTTAAAATATTGATAGGTCACAAATAATTGGATTAATGTAATCAACACATTCATTAGTTGATTAGCCACCACCGCTTTGCTCATGGTGCCGTTTCGCCCTTGGTGCCATTCGCTCTCGATCGTTTCGCCGCCGCCGTTTTGCTATTTCCGAATTCATTTTGCAAAAATTTAAACTAAAAAGTATAGATACATTTATTTTCTCGTTACCATTTTGACATTGTGCGTTGCGGTTCCCGGACTTTTCGTCTTCCAACTTTCTTTTCGAAATTATTTATGTACCGAATTATATAGTCTTTTAAAGTCATTTAATATTTTTACTAACTTAACTGCTCAAGTAACAAGACCCAATTATCATGTTCGAACTCAAATTGACAATAGTTTTCAGCAAGTCCTTTAAAATTGATTGTGAATAGTAGATTTTAATATTTTAACTGATCAAGTGAATAACAATCTATTAAAATGCAATAATAAAAATACTTCACATAAAAGAAATTTTATATTGAAAATAAAATTAAGTTTAGGGATCCTTATTTTTACGAATCTTGGGGATCAAATAACTTAACTTAAAAAATTATTTATCTATTCAGTCTTCTCACATATTTAATTAATCTGTCTTTTAACCGAGGAATTTTTCCAAATAAGCCAAAATCATCTATTGTTAAACCGGAACATATAAAAACGGCCATAGAAGTAATATCAACCAACTATATACCTATTTTAATACCCTGTCAAAAGTTTTCGAGTATGTTATAGTGCAAATACTTCGAAATACTAAAAAAGTACAATATATTAACAAAAAAACAAATAGTTACTACCTCAGATACAATGAACTGCGACAGCTCTATACTCTTTTATGAACAAATTATTTATCTAATTGATGATAAACAATCTCCATTTTGTGACCCAGTCGAGCTTTTGATTGTGTACCCCATAAAAAACTCCAAGAAAAAATTGTACTCATGGAATTTGTGGAAAGATTAATGATTGGTTTTTTCTATTCTTTTCTAACGGAACTCAGTACGTACAAGCTGAATTTAACTTATTAAGCAGCAAAAGTACCTTTAAATCTGCTGTATGTCTTGTTTCTATGGGTGTACCTCAAGGATCTATTTTGGGCTCAATATTATTCATCATATATTGAATGATATTGTAAATTTTTTTGATGATTTTTCAATGCTAACGACACCTCCCCTTAAAATTCTGTAGTTCCCACGTGGATATTGCACATAAAATAGATTTTCTAGGTGTTGCGCTAACAGATACATTAGATTGGAAAAAGCACTGTTTAAACTTAATTAAAAAAATCAGTATATCGTGTTTTAAATGCGCGCTCTTAAACATTGCATTCATTAAGGAAGATATACTTCGCAGAAGTTCAAAGATTCTTTTTTGGGGCTGAGTAATTAGAGTTATTAGATGTCTGACAGGAAAACCGGCTCATTATTTGTGTATGAATTTATTTTAGGAATTGCAGATTCTCACTCTGCCTAGTTTGCTTATTCTCAAATTAGATATCTACGCATACAAAAATCAATCAATGTTAAATGTTAGAAACTCATATGATTATGCTATGAGATACAAGAACGTATTGTTGCCTGTTAAAGTTAACTTAGAATTCACCAAAAATGTTTTAAAAATTTAAGTGTGCGCATTTTTAATGTGATTCCTGCGAATCTACAAGATGATTATTTTAATAGATTTAAAGCTGGCCTTAAATTCTTACTTTTACATAACAATTTTTATAGTATAAAAGAATTTTTTGATACAATGTATTCAATTGACGTATCCTATACTTTTATTTAATTATATGTCTCTATGGATACTAAAGATTATTATTATTATTATTCCGTCTCCGGTAGTTTCGTTCTCGGACTTTTCTTCCCTGGGATCATTTGTAGTGCGGATCTTTTTGTTTTTGGTTATGCACTTCATTTCTGTTAGAAAAGTTTTGTATGTTTGTTGTGCACCAATTAATTTATTAAGGTTGATATACTGCTATTAAAACGCCGATTATTTTTAGTAATTATCTTTTTTGTAAACTTTTTCGTACTTTTTACAGCATATTACTATTTTGAGTATTCGTTTTACATATACTACAAAAAATCGGTTTTTGTTTATGTATCTTCAGCTGGATTTTTATGGGTGCCTGTGGTTACTAGCGTTTCGTCAGTTCATTATAAGATGAAAAGATCTGAGACAAATTGTCCTAGGAACGAAAAGAACTTGGCATATTATCCACACTATGTGGTACTTTTCAAAATCAAATCTTGAATTTTCTCATGATCGTAACGTGAACAATTGAATTCGTATCTTTAAAAAATTATGTTCCAGTTATAGGTTGTTTACTATTCTGTGTAGATTATTCCAAATATATCATTACTTTAGAAACTCATTGATGAGTTTTGAACCCTGATATTTGCAACGTCTACGTGAACTTTTTGTTTTGGTACAAAGACATTTTTTGTCAATCTCGCCTAAAAATCCTAAAAAGCGCTTGTTAAGAAGGTAGTGGTTTAAACTGAATGAAATTGCTCATTATGTGTGCAATGTTTCACTCAAAACTTTTAAATATCTCATAGAAACACTGCTTTCGTTTGTAGGTAGTCCGACCGATATAGAAACATCGCTTGATATTGATTTTTACGTTTTTTACAGCATTAAATAGGTTGTATATACAGGTAATTGCAAATGCAATTTTAAAACGAACCAATTAATTCAATTCTATACTGACCCATACAAAATGTACGTTTGTTCATGTGCTTAATTAGGTTTTAAAAAAAAAATGAGTAATTAGCTTCGTAGTCGAAGGTGAACATAACGCTAACAACAAAGTTGGATGGCACGGAGGTTGATTAATAAGTTCTATGTCCGGCATAAATCACCAATTACCAAACCAAATCTACTCATGACATAAAGTTTGCATATCCAGATTCAAGTGCATTTTGTACATAGAGCAAATTGTATATCTAAAAGTCTAAATTATTAAACGAAATGTTGCGCGCAAGTATTTTCTTTTTGAAGGTTTTACGCAAATTCATAATTTTTGTTTTCGTATCAGAGCAACTAAAGAGCTACTACGGTTTTATAGTTTCTATAACCATTTCAGCGCTTAAATCTAATATCCTCCACACACGAAAGCTTTACAAGTTTCCCTAATTCTAAAACTCATAAATTTTCGAATTGATTTGATGAAATTTAATTTTGATATTTTGGCATTGTAATCGCGGTTGGAAGCTTTGTTTAATTTATGACTGGCGGGTAGAAAGAATATCTTTAGTTGTTTGCAGTGCGAGTACGTTTTGATTATCGTTATGTTGTTTCACTTCTATGATTATCAACAGGCATTTCTTTTACTCTAATCGTTTCGAATCCAGAGCTTATACATTCCGTCATATTTTTGTATGTTTTATGTAATTTACTTTTTTTTCTTACGTTTACGTAATATATTGAAACCATATTGCCCTTTTTTTTTCAGGATTTACACTGCTTTATTAATATTAAAATTGTGGTAAGTTTTACTCCGCATATTATGGAGGTGGGCTACATATTTTTCATACTATTTGTAAAATTTTTCTCTAATATGTTATTACACCACGACTATTTGTAACTAATCATTCACGAATCACTGCATTGTAATCTTAATTGTGGGTAAACGATGTATTCTTATCAACATAAATTAGAAGTGTATCACGGAAAATGATTGATATAGTGTCCAATATTATTCCTATAAAATACAGGTGAGTTTTTTTCAAAAAATGTATTTATAGTTGAGTATATTAATGGTCTTATAGAGCCCTTCTTAAGCTGAACGTGTAGTGAACAAAAACAATCCAGTAAGTTCTAATTGCTCATCAATAGAGAACAATGGTTATTGGTGTCAATAACTCTCTTGGGGAGTATGATGGGTTATGAGACACTCCACAATTTTTGTTCTATTTATTTCTGTAAATACTTTTTTGTGTTTTTGACCTGTATTTAAAGACTTTATATACTATTATTATTTAATATTTATTGAACTTTCTAGTTTTAAACAAGAATTTAACATTTCTCCAAGTAGAAAATCAAGTCAAAGCAAAATGTTCAGAAAAAAATTGTTTGACTTTGTTGCAAATTTAGTTAAACTATAATGACACTGAAGTATCACAAAACACAAACTATTTAACAACAACCCCATCTTAGTTGGTTTTCTGACACAGTAAATTGTGCATGCTCTAAGCATGGGAGCGCCCACTACAAGTGATCGAAGCATAGAAAGTTTTTTCTATCCTTGTTTCCTACTGCATATGTTGCACCTTACTAGAAGCATTTTGACTCTTATACTAGATGTAGACATTCCCGGATAGTTTTTGGCAAGTGAGGGTTTTGCTGATGTTCTTGACAATAATCTTCAACGAGCGCGGAAGCAAGCTCCTTCAAGAAAGCTGCGGCGGTTCTTTTTCTTGTCGTCGGTTTTCTTGCAAATTATCTGGACGTTAATCCCAGTGTAAAAAATACCGTTAACTAGTCATCCACGACTGTTCCTCGAAACATTATAATCGGATGACAACTCATCTACAGTGTCCACTCATCCTTTAGTTGAAGTATAAAAAGTGATGATCTCAGGTTTTTTGTTCACTTGCGTCGTCATCTATTTTTATCGTCATAGAGTGTAGAGAAAAGAAGTACGTTTTATTCTTTTAGGAACATACCAAACAAGTGTGATGTTCTCTTAGAATCCAAACATAGACGAATGTAGTTCTCTTTTCTTTACATCCAAAAAGAAAGAGGGTATCTCTTGTTTGTTTTTTTTACCACTACCTACATATGTTAATTTATGGTTTTTTAATAGTCCAAGCATCCACAAATGGCTGGTAAACCAATTGTCACAGGTAAAGTTACGCTTTTCTCCGGGAACTGGAGTTATAATCTCGTTCTAAGTTTGTTATTGTTAACAAATGATCCTCAGGTTGAACACCATAGTAGATTTTATATTTACAACATAGTAAGTTTTAGCGTCTACGAGTGCCACAATTTTAATGCTGTATCTGTTGGTTTACTAGGTATAAATTGACGAAAGCGAGCACTCCTCTAAATGCTTCGAATTTTTAGTTTGCCGTAAGATATATCCCCTGAAGTGTAAACACTTTAAAAAATTAGCTACTACACGCTCAAAAATTGTTCTAGTTACTGTAATTTTATCAATTTCTTTCCTCTAGTCTCGTCGTTTGATGATCAAACCTCATGCAACGCAACAGAAACTCAAATCTTTTAGAGAACATGCATTTCCTAAATATATCAACTCCAGTTCCATCAGTGTGTCATAAATTGTTTAAATTTGTCTGTTTGATTTAAATGCCACAGCTAGGTACAATAGCCCAATTTTGTTTTTTTACAAGATATTGATGATTCTCATCATAAAAAACACGTCCTGTTACAGTTTCTTTATTCGTCCAAGATACTACATCAGCAATTATTTATTGGCCCAATAAATAAATTCCAACATTGAAGAGGTGCTTGTTTAACATATTTCTTTACACTTGACCGAAAATTTACCATGTTTTCGGGCCTGGTTCTAAAAGCACCCAAGCGCACTGTTTACGCCAACGTGTTACTTTATCTTTAGCAATGAAAACGTTTTGTTTTCTTTTGTTGAATTGTCTAATTAGATTCTACAACATCTGCTTCCTCAAAAAATTCTTCTGGGTCTTGTTCTGAATTATATCGTGAGAAGATTCACTCAGTTGATCTACTTCGTCTCGTCTTCCGTTTCATTTAATATTTAGGGTTTTTTTGTTATTTACAACCAGCCAGCAGTCTCTGCTGTTATTATTCCCAGCTACACATGTTTTGTATTTTTAAATTTCACAAAATTATTAAAGTTACAACATCTAGAATTGGACAGTTGCGTTAAACAACCACTCAATCTTAACAACTACAGAGAAGTGGGGCTAGATAGACGCTATTGACAGGAAACTACAACCAAAACAAATTCATCATACTCTAATTTAAATTTAAAAAAAGTCACACAACATAATTAAACGTACAAACGCCAATTCAAATATGAGGAATTTTAATTTATTGACTACCAACTCAGTCTTGTAGATAGCTTTGAGAAAACCCACGCAATGCTAGACAAAACGTCGTAAATTGCAAACGTACTGAGTTGTTTTTTGTTTATTCTTTTTCCACTAAGAAGGGCCCATATAAGAGCATACTCAACTATTCCTACAGAACTTCGTCATATGATGTGGTCAGGATCTCAATCACTGGAAAAATGCATCTCGTATCGGTACATAGGGTACGTCTGTGTTACGTTGTCTGATTGTTTTTGTCGCGTCTCTCATGTGACAAGTGTGTCAAACTATGTTAGTATCGATGATTATCCATTTTAATTATCAATTGCACTGACTCTTAACTAAATTTGTTTAAGCCTTGGTAAAGTCCTCACCTGGATGGCGAAATGTCTTCAGTTTCAAACATTTTTGAGTGTGTTTCCACTTCCACCAAGAATGTGTTCTAACATAATTCAAAATTTTTTATACAATTTTTTTTAAATAAAAGTTGTGCATTTTACACACGTTTTATTAAATTTTTTTTTTGTGTGACAAATAATTACTTTTAATCAATTAATAATAAATGTTGTTCCAAATTTTCATTTTTTATTTGAACGTTTGTAGAAACTTAAAAGCACATAATTATTGACGTCGTATAGTTGATAAAACAATTTCAACGCAAATCTAATATCGCCCACACACGAAAGCATTTACAAGTTTCCTTAATTTTCTAAAACCTATAAATTTCCAAATTGATTTGATGAAATTTAATTTTGGGGTTTTCGTATTGTAATTGCGATACAGAGCTCTGTTTAATTTGTTGAGTAGAAAAAAAATTATACTTATATTTTGGTTATCATGCAAAAGATCTCTCGTCTAAAAACTGTAAAAATAGTACATTAATATAATGCATCGATTCAACCGTTTTTCTTGATATTTGCAAGCCAATTGAAAAATTGGATTGGATTTTAATTGCACTAGTCTTGTAGAAGCTGAAAATGCAATTTTATTCTCTCAAATGCTAATTTAAAATTTCCTCGTTTACTTTTTTACATTATTTTTGTTGTCAATACTGATGTACAGTATTCCTCAAAAAATATTGTTTTAAATTATAAAATAAATAAAATTATATAAGAAGTCTAAATTGCTTGAAGTGGTTTTTAGGGCTCCAAACTATTTTCATTATGTTAATAATATTTGAGGAGAGTTTTAACAATTATATTCAAAGTACTCCAATCTAGAACGTTACAGTACAGGATGTTCGCAATTTATCATACATTCCTTTTGAAAATCGTGTATACCACCAATGTGTTCTATGGTAAATCCAAAATTTCGAAACCCCATTCTATATTTTGTTTATTATAATAATGAACTACATTAAAGGTAACAATCTTTCTGCAAATTTGTAGGGATTGTTGCTAATTATTCTCAAATTGGCTTTACATATCAAATTCAACCTAAGGACTAATTGTTTCAATGATTGATTGACAATAATTTTTGGATGACTCCGTACATGTAGAAAGCCTTCGGAGTATGACATCGATGTTTCTACTATTTGATGTTACGAAGTACGTGGCTGTACAAACCGACGGCGCACCAATCGATCAATAAATAATAAAATCATGACGATGATGATAATGAAATCAAAAGCTTTTCTACATGTAGTACCTTCTTTGTCTCTCTGCGTCACTTCATTTTTCCGCAGGCATTTTTTAAATACCATGATTTTTTCATTTCATTTTTATTTTGCTCCTTAATTTTTCAATTTGTTTATTCTGCTTCTTGTTATGGCACTCCTGTTTTAATTCATTTTACTTTTACTTCCCTCATGTTTTTGTTTTTATTAGCGCTGATACACTTTCTTCTTCATTTCTCTTTAATTTCTAACATTATTTGGTATTGATCTTATGCTGTTTCTTTACAGATACTTTCTTCTAACTTTTTAATCCGTCGGCTGTCTTCTTTATTCCATTCTACGACATTGATAAAAAAGATAATTAGATAAAAGAGATAGTAAACAATACACTTGAAAAACAGATGAATTGGGCAAAGAATAAAAACATGTCTTCCAAGTCATAAAACCATACCACATCTTCATCCGTTAAATTGTAAATACAAAACAAATTTTGAATCGACTTAAGTATTGGAGGGATTGAATAATTCTTCAGCAATTTTATAGGTTTTTTTGAATTATGACTTCAAGATCTCACAAAAAGACAACGATTCAACGAATTCTTACATTTTTTTATATTTCCACTTTTAAGGATTGGAATAATAAATTTGAATATTTTTAGAGTGAAAGTGTAGAAGTTTAAGAGGTGAGGAAATTTTTGAATGTTGAGGATTGGTTGGTGAACATAAAATTATAGGGAGTCTTGCCCTCAAGAAAGAATTTCTTTATTTCCAAAAGAACCGGAAGAAAGAAGAATTAAGAAAAATTTGATGAAAAATGAAATTAAGGAACATTTGATTGTCAAAATTATAATGCCATACATAAACAAAATGAATTATATGTAATATACAAAAGTGAATACTTTTATGGCTAATTTATTATATAATAGTCATATTTTTTAATGTTTCCCCTTAAGTGCTTGTGGAGTTAATGGGTGCAGATAACTGTTGAATTTCTGAAAATAACTACCAACGGTTTATATCTTTTATCCAACACCTCTTTATTATGATGTCATAAAAATGATGATTTTGATTGAATTTTAGGATCTATAAAACAGTAGTGGTTTTATGAATCGATAATTTCAAATAGTTTTATATAATTCAATAGTTTACAGAAAAATTGAATATTGAACATAAAAAATAGATTGTCTAAGTACCTACATAAAATTACAATTACCTTAGTATAATGAAACAGAAGTCTCACTTGAAATTATTTGTTAAGGTTTACGTTATTATTTATATTAAAAAGATAAACTTTGTTTGTTTCATTTTTGTCACTTCAATGACGTTTCTACATTCGTTAGATATTTTCTTCTCAGTATTCACAATAACATTGGCTTCTGTTCCGAATTTTCACCCATATCTTCTTAGCAATATTTATTTTACTCGAAATTGACTCTTTGACATAGCTTTGTAGCACGGTTGTCGATTTCCATCGACCATGACGTTAGACCATACAAAAGATTGTCTCATACTATGTCCTGTGTACGACTTGGTTCTGGTGGATTTCAAAAATCAGCTACTAGTGATGGTATTTTGATACCAGTGGTTGTACTGTACATTGCTTATTGCTCATAGGTGGCAGGGATCTACAAAATATTCCAGCACGTTAACTAAATATCCTTCCTTCATATTTGTGTAGTTACATAAAACATTTGTTTTTGTATCTGGTACGGTTACCAACATATATGTTGTATGTATACATTACTCGACACGTGTTTCAACAGCTAAGCCGTCATCATCAGCGATACCGATACTAAAATTAAACAACGGGAAAGCTTTTATATATACTATCTGCTTATCACGCATCGTTAAACTTAATTGATAAGCTTAAATAATTTCGGAAAATCCTAATGGACCGTTATCATCATAATTCATAAGCAAATTTCGTTTTTAAAATTTCTAAACTTTCATAAGAATTCAAGTTTTTATTCTCTACCCTTAATTAATTCAATGTCGCCTACTCATGGCCATTTTCAAGCATATGGATGGCAACACCTGACCTATCGTGCATGATATTTGACATGAGTTACGCGCTCTTTAAAAACGAGTTTTAATAAATTCTCTGGTTTGCCCTATATACACTTGGTTACAGTCTTTACAATTAATTTTATATATTCCCGATTTATCACACATTTCTAGTTGGAGTCTTCGATTGCCTGAAACGATTTTGCAAAGAGGCTAATGTTTTATAATCAAATTTTGAAAATATTTTGAAGACCTTGTGTATGTGGGATAATTTGGTAATTTGACATATTTCTTATCTATTTTGCTGTTACTAGTTCCTAACGTTGTAATGTTCAGAACCAAAACTTCTGTTTAAAATATTGTATGTAGAAATCTCTTATATACTGATTAATGGTTATACAAATTGCAGAGCAGTAATGTAAGTTTATTCTCTGCTACAGAACGTATTTTTATCCAAAAAGATTTTTGCATATGAATTTTATCTGCAAAATAGAATACATACTCCAGGACGTGGTTCTTATTTTTAAATTTATCTAGTGAAAACTTAAGCCCATTATTGTTATATAAACTTCTACTTCGAATTGTTGGAAATTTTAAAAAGTTACACAACCGAAAATGTTTTGCCAATAATCTCGTTGTGACGCTTTTTTTTATAAGATCCCAAAAATATTATGTTTTATTTATTCGACCTAATTTCAAGGATTTGCAATAAATTTGTTTATTGCTACCATTTGGGTTCATTTTAATTGTAGCTATCGAAAGTTTCATTGAGTTTCTTTAGGCAAAATTCAATTCAACACTTTAGATTACGCGTTTAAATATCGCTTTGTTCCTTATATGTGTCACATCAAATAAAAACACGCAACAAGCGTCAACTGTTGTTGAAATAAAGATCAAACGACTTGAAGAAACTTTAACAAACAACGGTAACTTCTTAATAGCGTAACCTAAACTTCTTCTGTATTCTTTTAGTGAAAATATAACTTTATATCTGACATTGCTTGCTTAGATTATTTATTTAGATATTTTTTAAATATTATTTTATGTATAATATCAGTTTCTTGGTAAATGAATGTGCATTATTGAATGAGAAAATTAATGTCTTGCTGAAACTAGTAAATTTGAATGCTCCTCTGATAATTATTTTCTTTTCGTTCCTTTAATAATATAGACTTTCTAGATGACGTTCGAGGGTAAGAAGACTCAGGTTCATACATAATTACAAAAGTTGCAAAACTGTAGTGTTGTATTTATTTCATTTCTTCTGAGAATTAGATTAAGACATTTACTACTTTGGTTATGAGAAGGATTGCATAGAAATGGTGTAAAGATGAAACATATATATTACACTAAAAGTGTTTTATGGGTGCACGGAAATGCGAAACTGCACCTATATGTGTTTTAATATGAAGTTTTTATTATTTTTAAAAAAATTTTAGATTTTACTTGTTGAGTTTTTTTAAACAGTTTTACATATAACAAGATTTATTATACAGGGTATATAGTGAATAAATGCGACAAATTGTAGGGTCATTTTGCGTGAAAATAATGACAGTTTATTATATAAATGTATGTCCGCAAATCCTTCGATTTCAGAGATACGGGTTGTTAAAGTTTTTCTTAACAAGTCAGGATTTATTTAAAAATTGATTATTAAAAAAAATGGTACACCACTGAGATATTCCAAATTAATAAATCATTTTTGAATTTTCCGTTCAATTTGTGATAAAAAATCTCTCTTACCTTTTTTCGTATAGTGTTATTTTCTGGTTTAATGTTACTGTATTAGATAATTCTTGATAATGCAGTAAATAAATGAAAATACGAGTTTTTTTGCACAAAACAAAAAAAAAAGGTAAGAGGAATTTTTTTCACAATTGACTGAGAAAAATCAAAAATGATTTTTAATTTGGAATATCTCAGTTACGTGCCATATGCGCGTCAATGATCATAATGAACAAAAAATGCATATATCAAAAATTTCGCAATAAATAGATCGTCGGTTTTTAAGAAAAACTTTAACACCCCGTGTCTCTGAAAACGAAGCGTTCGCGGACATACTTCTTATATAGTAAACTGTCATTATTTTTATGCAGAATGATCCCCTAAAGTTTGTCGCATTTATTTACTAACTGATGATGATTAAAATGCAACTTTGACATGAACAAAAACTTCCTTACATCTGCATGGATAGATGGGTAGTTATGGTAAAACTTATCCAAAACCAAAATTTCAACACTCCATTTTTACTTCACATTTGTGAAATAAAATGTGCAGTTAAGGTGATGGTTTGTCGGAAACTTAAAAGTGCTTATTTTTTCACTGTTACGAAGAAGTACAGTTAGTACGTTATAATCAAGTATATCAAATAATTTGGTCTGGTATCTCAAAAAATTTTTTTATATAAAACTTAACCTACAACCTGGTTTTCCGTATTTTATAAATATTATTTATACACAAACTATTGTAATACAACACTTTTTTGATCGATGTTATGAAACAATAAAATAATAATTACACAAAACAAGGCATATGAGAGAAAAGTTGTTGGACATTTTATTAACTATAACTTTATTTGAACTACGGTTTTTAAAACTTCAAGCAAGCACATGGACCTCGTTTTACCGCAAAGAAGTGGTATTGTTAACACTAAGGTACATTTAAACTTCTCCAATTTTAAGGTCAACAATAATGTCTTAGACTTAGACGTTCATTTTATTTTTCGATGGAAACTGGGATTTAGGAAGTTTTTGCACAAAAGAGTAGATTTTTCTAGAATACTATATTTTTTTCTAATTTAATTTAATGAGAACTTTTGTTTAAAGATTTTTGTACAATATCTAATTGCCAACATACCTAAAATTTAGTTTTAAATGATTAATTTTGGTAAATAAATTTTGCCAGAAATGTATATTTTTGTGTAGTGCGTCAATAGACCGTATAAATTGCAATTGTCCACAGCGAGAAAATTTGTAGAAAATCATCAATAATTCACCTGTAGTTGATTGCTGGGTTAACTAAAATTCATATTGTAATAAATCAACAATAATATTTACTTAAAATAATCAGGCACTTAAAATTTCTTTTAAAAATACATGAATTAATCTCAAAATGCAAAAAAATAAACACCATTGACAAAACTCTTTAAAAAGGATGATGCTTACCATCATAAGATCTCCAAATAAGATTTAATTTTTTGAAAAGCAAAAATTTGGCAAGAAACATCCGAGGCTTGCCTACGAACTAAAAACAAAC
This sequence comes from Abscondita cerata, assembly GCA_030710515.1. NCBI lineage: Eukaryota > Metazoa > Arthropoda > Insecta > Coleoptera > Lampyridae > Abscondita > Abscondita cerata. The sequence continues at coordinate 168,418 of JALBCR010000604.1, forward strand.
AGAGCTCACAAAAGCTTCGATAAACTCTGTTGTTGAGAGCACATGATTATCAAATGATTCTATTATCTTTTTTTTTGTCTACACGTCATCTTCTTTCTTTCATACATTTACATTTTGGTTATTTTTTGTTTTCTAATATTTTCATTATTTTAATGATTTTTTCTTATTTCCAAACGTAAATAGCTTCTTTCACTATATCATTCATTCTTTTATTTGCATTCTTAAATTCTTTTACTATCTCTTTAAGCAATCCTTCATCAGCCCTTTTCGACTTTTTAACTTTTCTTAAGTTCCAAATAATCAAACTATTTACAGAATGTAGTTTATAGATGATCAGAAATCTACAAAAATTATTACAAATGTTTGTGTTCTAGTGGTTCGGGTTTTTATTCTCGTTTTAAGCCATAACGTTATAGTCTCTACATAATAAAGCTTATCTCTGTCTCAACAATTTCTGGATCAATAGTTTCCTATGAGTTAAGATCGTTAGTAATAATATCCATATTGAAGGTTACCATCCTTTGCCCACTCCTCTGCATAGCGATTCGTGACAAGTTTTTAGACAATGCTGTGACGTTAGAAGAAGAAATTGAACATTATTTTTGAGGCGAACATTGAATATTATCAATGATAAGCAAACTTTCCATCGTTATTCATCTGCTCAAGAAATTTAATTAACTAGATATTAATTATTAATTTTCTTTAAGCTGGGAGGAAATTGTCTTGGCGCCAATGACTGCTGATCTTATCTGCGTTGTACACGTCTTCCGTTCTTAGAACTGGTTTTCAAATCAGTTGATTTATTAAGGTGCTTATTAAATGGGAGAGCTTCTTTTGCAAACCAGTGAGCAAAGAGTTCTTCTTTTGCGTGAAGCTAAACGGGCAGTTTCTCTGCTTTGGGTACAGTTTGAAGCAAACTTTGCTTTTTCCGCTTTCACATCAATTATAACGGACATTCGTAATAGCAAACATGTTATGATGCTCGACCTTCTGCTAACCTTCCCAAAGTTTCAAATCTAATATTCACGCTTCAAAAATACATGACTCTAATACACCTATGTTAAATATGATGTGCGTCACAAATTATTAAACGATCCGCTACAAAAACAAAAGTTTTGATTAATAGAATTCAGTAGTATAGTGCCATACTACTTCCTACCAACCTAAACAAACTTTACTACGAATTATTATCATTTATTCTTTCAGAAGTTATTCCTTCTTCAGAAGTTATTCCTTCTCCGATGTTGGATGTAGACTGATGACTTCTATTTCGCAATCATCTGAAGAAACTGATCATTGGCGTTAACGAAACAACGGTTTATAGATTTTTACTGACTTATATGTTGGAAAAATGATTGCATTAAAGCTTTTGGCTTTTAAAAGCAATTTTGACACTCACGAAACCATCAACACTGTACAATTATATTGATTTTAAATAATTTAAAAAGAATTGTGTATCAGATGTTCAAACAATTTTACCTTTAAACTTATTTTTATTCACTTTTATATAATAAAGTTCAAAAAGGAGCAAGTTATAAAAATACAAATAATTGTCTCTCAAAAGTGTTTACTGTCACAATAAGGATGATCTGCCGCCATGTATCTATTGGGTAATATATCTAATTATGTGATACAAAACCACAAACAAAATAAATAAAATTCACTTTACTCGAGAACTTAAAAGTTTGAAGTTTCGAGAACTTTGTAAAATCAAAATTGCAAAGTAAATGGAAACTAATTAAATTTCTAGACGTATTTTATTATTCAGTTCGAAATAAGTTATTAAATCAAAACCATTTGCTTTAATAAACAGGATGTTTGTCATTTGATATAAAAAGGGTATTGCAGTCGCATAACTTATTTAAGAAGGTAGAGCAGCTCACCCAAGAGCAATATTTGTTCTTGTTTTAGTACAAATTTTATTTAATATTCCGTTAAAAAAATTGCATAATAAACACCAAAGTTTATCGTTACGAGTTTCAGTAAAACCGCATATGCATAATTTTGAATTTAACTTGACTCTGCAACAGATATTTATTTTTTTCTAATCAACTGAGAATAAAATAATTAAAACCAGGAATAATTAAATAAAAAAACTAAATAGGTTCTAAATACGTCAAGAAGTACCGGGGGAGAAGTTAATCATAACTTTCAGCTATAGATTTTGCAAAACTTTATTACCCGATCGATTTATAGCAGTGTCACTTACTCGTCGGTATATTAAATATATTAGCTTGAAGTAAATAAACATTATTAATTCGCATTTTTAAACATAAAAGGGCACTTTATTTCATAAAAAGAAATTAATCATTGATTTCGCTGAAGCTGCATTATAACCCTACTGGGTCTAACTACAGTTTTCTCAATTTTTCACTTCGAAGATCACTGTTTAGAAAACTTTTTTACTACCAAGTCGTTATTCTCCACACATTTTGCATTAAAAAAAAATTTAGAAGGCAGTCCCCTCATTTTAAAAAAAATAATTAATCATTTATATCGCAAGGCGTCGTATATGCCGTAGATTATTCAGTTTTTCAATTTTTCACTTCCAAAGATTAGCTTTAGAAAACTTTTTACCACCATCGCGTTCTACACGCATGTTTGGCTAAGAAATATTAAAATTAAAAAATAATTAATCATTTATATCGGGAAGTGTCGTATACCCTGCAGTCTATTTACAATTTTTCTAATTTTTCACTTCAAAATCAGTTTTTAAGAAACTTTTTACCACCAATGTATTCTACACACATTTATGCATAAAAATTTAAATTTGGAAAACAGTTTCTCTTATTTAAAAAATCATTAATCACTTATGTTGGGAAGCGTCGTATACGCCGTAGTCTAATCTCAGTTCTTTCTAATCTTTCACTTCAAAGATCACGCTTTAAACACTTTTTGCTACCATCGCATTGTTCTACACACATTTTTGCATAAGAAAAATTAAAATTAGTAAGCAGCCTCCTTCATTTATAAAAATAATTAATCATTTATATCGCAAGGCGTCATATATTCCGTTAGGATTATTTTCTATTCATTATTCACTTCTCAAAGCCTTCAGTATTTTAAAACTTTTTACCACCATCAGTGTTCTACACACATTTTGCATAAGAAAATTTTAAATTTAGAAGGCGTTCCCCGTAAAAAAAAAAATTATTTTACGCCGTATAGTCTATTCAGAATTTTTCAAATTTTTCATTACAGAGATCACTTTTATAAAAACTTTTTATCCACTATCGTGTTCCTACACACATTTATGCATAAAAAAATTTAAATTTAGGAAACAGTTCTCTCTCATTAATAAAAAATCATTAATCACTTATATATCGCGAAGCGTCGTATACGCCGTAGACTAATTTCAGTTTTTCTAATCTTTCACTTCAAAGATCACGTTTTAGAAAAAACTTTTTTACTACCATCGTGTTGTTCTACACACATTACATAAAAATTAAAATGTAGAAGGCAGTCTTTTCATTTAAAAAAAAAAAAATAATTAATTCATTTATATCAGGTCAAGAATCGTCTATTTCTGTAGATTTCAATTTCACTTCAAAGATCACTCTTTAAAAACTTTTTTACTGAGTTCCACACACATTTTTGCAGATAAGAAAAATAAAATTTAGAAGGGCAGCCCTCTGATTAACATGAAATACGTTTAACTACTAACTAAAGAGAAACTGTATCAAAGTTAGTTTAATAACGCATGCTTATATACTAAGTCAAATTATAAAATGTATTTAATTATAATTCTGTGGCTTGTCAATGCATAAAATTGATCTCTGCCAACATAGATAAATTGACTGATTTTGAAAAAGCTCTAAGTGTAGTAAAAATGCTGCAAAATGATGGATGCAGTTTCAGATACTGCAGATAAAAGTTGAAGTTAAATCATAAAACAAAAATGCACAAGCTGAAGTCGTGAAGACGTTTCCAGCACACTAGAAATAAATAATCTGCAACTGTAACAAAATAGATGCATTTCCAACAGCTAGTTTTCAACATATCCTAAAAAGCTGTGAAGATTGATTTGTTTTTATGTATCCAATAAAACGTTCGGCATCTCCTACACTTAAAAGTTTAATACTTGTTGAGAAAAAAAAAATTATTGATTAGTCGACGTATTTCAAAAAATTCCCGTGTAATTGAGTTCCAACTTTCAATGTCAACACTTGAACTCGATGATATGTATACGTTTACGAAATATAAATTTTAAATTTACGATTTACGGTGCCACGAAGTGTGTAATAGATGCTTCCGTGAGTATTTTTAAACAAAATCGGATTTGAAAATAATAGGAATTAAGTTTAGATTTATAGCAGCAGAAATATCAGAGTTGGTAGAATAAAGTGCATCGTTAGAACCCTCCGATGTACGCTTCTATAAACACGTTCTATCTTTTGTTTGGCGTGCAGTAATCTGTAATTCAGCTTAACTTCCGTAGTTAGTTTCGATATATTCTGACTATAAAGCGTACATTTTGATACCCATATAAAAAACATCGTGAAAACAGAAAATCAAACGGATGAATAATAATGTAAATAACGTCAATCGATATGCCAATAAGTTTATGATCTGCAGCTGTTTCAGACCTATAGTTCTATAAATTTGTATTCTACACTGCACACTGTAACAAATTGGTTTATGATAAAAACGCCTATATTTTAAAATAAATTAATTATTATTTTAACTAGTTCAACAAATGTTTTGAAACGCTTTTATTATTAGTTTTTTTTTTATTCCACATCTTTTTCATTTGGCTTTTCTTTACAAATTAAAACAAAAAAATTGGTGCTATGTGGCAGACCTCTGTCCGTATATATACGGTATATGAAAACCCACTGGTTGAATTTCTATGAAACAATACTGGAAATTTGAGTATATTTGAACATAATTAGAATCAAGTTAAATGACGGTAGGGAGTTTTTAGTTTTTTTGAATATTTTTCTAGACAATTCATTTTTAAATTGAGATTCTTTATCATTTGACTTTTATTTAACATTTCCTTCGATGGTATTAATTATACAAAAAGTGGCTTTTGTTCACTTGTTCACATTATTCTTCTAGTAAACGTTGTTTCAAAACATCCTCAACTATATTAATTATACCAAAATGACATGAACTAAACAGTTTTCATTAAAAGTTTCATTTATAAAACGTGCAGTTTCAATTTAACTTGAGCTAGTAATATGCGCATATTTAATAATATATCTATGTAAATACGTACTCAATGTATTGATGTGTATTTTACGCAAGTAAATAGTATGAATTTCGGTTAAGTAAGCTCCATTATTGCAGGTATAAAATTTTCAGTAAAAGAGCTTTGTAGATCAGGATTTTTCAATTTCGTCCTTGTTTTCCAGTTGCTAAAGTATTTGATACGCCTTTTAGATACCGTTTGATGGTTAACTGTTTCACTCATATTGGCAGATAAAATTTTAATAACTCCATTTACATGACAAAATTAAAAAAGAAATGATTCTGAGTTGGTATAGTAGGAACAATACAAACATTTCCCCCTAATTTTTAATTTTTGGGTTTGAATAATTTTCGAATAAATATTATTTACTTATAAAACAATTTATCCCCAAAGATAATAATAATAATAATAACATATTTATTGCCCCAACAGAAAACTCCATGCTACATAAGGACAATTACAAGTTAATAAAATACAATAAAAGTGTTAAAAAATAAAATTTACTTTGATAATACCATTTTAGGTTGTCGCTGAATATATCACATGTTATTTATACGATTAACGTTATTGCAACTATAAACAATAGGTGAGCGATACATAACCGTTGTATTACAAAAAGTGATGTAAAAAAGAGTATGGCTACGACTATTTGACCTTAGAACTTGGAACAAGAAAGGGCAGCTGACATAATAAGAGCGAGCAATCAATGTTATTGTTAACCAATTTATGAAATAAAATAAATATATGTAGCAACGGTTCTACAAACACATATGCACAAAGATATCAACTTCATAACATTTTCAGTATAGTGTCGGTCATTGAGTACAAATTTGTAAAGAACAACCTGCTCTACCCAGACCGGTTGAAATACAGTGAACTTATTTGTGTGTTAATTAATTTTTTTACTCCTATTCTAGAAAATTACTAACATTCTGGATTATTTTTTAAATTACAAAAGATTCCTAAATACCGTGCGCGAGTATTCGCGATAATGAGTACAGGTACGGCCATCTCGTGGCTGTTTGGGGACAATTATTACAAACATTTTTATTGACTATGCTTAATTATAGTAATAGCGGGTATAAATGAGACAATTTCATTTGTAAGTTCTAATCATTTTTAGAGGCATATGATTCGAATCAATTAAAAGTATCGCAATCTACACACTGCGAACTTATGCTTTCCCATATATGATGAAGCTGTTGGAACAAACATCTTGTTACCACTGATTATAAACAATAAGTTATGAACAAAAGTGTTCAACTTAATAAGTTAATGTGTTGTTCACTACCATTAGTAAGTCGAAGTTCATCTTTATTACTGTTAAAAATCAGAAATGTTTTTTAAGTCATCGGGAACCTAAAATCACCTTGTCTATTAAGACAACAAAAAAGTTAAAAATTGTTCTTTGAGAGGTAGTCTCGCATAACTTCATTTAACACTGTAACAACGTATAAAAGTATTGTTATTGGGTAAGATGAAGCATCTATGAAAAAATAATGTACTACAATTATAGACAACGACATGATAATGTTAAACCAGATAAATCACATATTTACAGTCATATCTAACTTTAAACTGATTATAAAGAAGCTTCAGCGTTTAGTTTAGAACGAATAAATGACTCTCATCAAAACAAGTCAATCAAGAATTGAAAAATTTTCATTAATGAAAGCGTGTTGAAATAATCAGTTACTTCACATTTATTGGCAAAAGTAACAATTTGACAGAATTTTAATAGTATCTTAATTCCCATGTATTAGTCGGAGGACTGTTAAAAGAAAAAGTGAGAGTTAATTTATTTGTCACACTTCAAAGCTAGACAAGTAATGCCTTCTTACCCCAGGTTGGACATAGGCATTTAAATGAAAAGTTTTTTAATTTTAATTGCAGACTTTCAAAAGGTTGCCTTTACATTACGGAATAAAGAAGGTTTTGTAGTTATTCTCTTTCTTTCAATGTATTAAAATATTAATGCATAATTTAGATAAGTATCACAGAGTTATTGCTTAGAAGATTTTCAGTTTTTTTGTTAGATTTTTTGTTTGTTTTAGTTATATTATTTAAAGAGATACACTGACCTACAAAGTTTTCTACAGATTTCAAATTAATCTATTCTTTTCTAAGACTAATGTGATTTACAATTTATTGATGAAGATTTCTGTCAATGAATTGGGTTTTTATTATTTTGGAGGTATCGATGAATTGAACGTTGAAAAGAAAGTTATCGACTTTATAGAAAACTTAAACTATCCTGCGGGTAACCATAAACTTCTCACATTATGATAAATTTACAACTCTTCAAGTATTTGCTTAAATACAAATAAATTAAAACACGACATTTTGTTAGTTCTTCCGGGGTGTTGGTTTTTCTTAAAATATTGTTAGTTATTTTTTTTATTTATTAGTTAAACTATAGACGTGAAAAATGATGAAAACGTCCAGTACTATAAAGTAGTTTTATAAGATATTTCCTTTTCTGATAAATTGCCACCAAGTTTTTGTATACAGCTATATTCTCAACTGCTATACCATCTTTTACAGGATTGAATCTCATATAATTATTTTCTCAAAATCTCATTGTAGCTGATCTTTAGTACTAATTATGCTGTAGTCCTATAATTCTTGAATGGCCTTTATTATATTATAGTGTCTTTGCTTTGTTCTTGTTATCGAAACGTAAATACGTATATCGCAAGGGACTGAAACTGTGAAGATTTTTCCTTCTAACTTACTGATGGTGGTCCCCATTTTATGCAATAGTTTTTCTAACCAATAGTGACATTTAATTCTACTACTTTCAGTGGTTTCGATTATGTCGTAAACCCTTCTTCAGTCGTGTAAGCACATATTTTTTGTTTCATGTCTTTTGAAGAACAGTTGCTGCTAAAACTGAAAACACGGTTATTTCGGGTATTTGTCAAAATATTATGCGTGACACCTCCTTTTGGCAAGGAAATTAATTGTCGAAGTTTCATGCGACTAATTTTAACTTTCTTCTTCAAACTCAACTCTGACGTCTTCCATTTTGATAGTTATATGTGCTTTTTCTTTTCAATGAATTTAATGTTTTACATTCTCTTGACGATGCCACCAATAGAATCATCTTTCTATATTTCAATAAATAAAATTTAAAATTTTTAACACGAGTCGACAGTAGATGTCGCAAAACTTATGGTTTGATAAATTGTATCTTCAACCTGCTCCTCAGTTGGTGAGCAAATTTACTTTCGGTTTAAGGGTTATCTAAATGTAGTAATAAATAAGAAAAGTTATATAAAATTATAAAATAATTTGTTTGATTTCATAATTAATTTTTAACTGATTTGACGTTAACAAAATTTTATGTAAAAAATAGAAAAATTTTATTATTGTTACGTGATAGTTTTAATCGTTTTTGTTTTGCTCTTTTTAAGCATTTATATAAACAAAATTAATACGATTTTGTTATGTTTCATAGTACTTTTTATAATTTTGATAATTGAGTTCAGAATCAAAAAGAATTAATTAATTTAAATGGTAAAGGCACTGGGTGATCTAAAATTTAAAGACAAAATGAATTTTACTGTTGCTGAGAAGAAGTAGCTAAGTAATAGAACGTTTAAGTCAAATATAAAATAGTTTAGGCAGATATTACAAAAATTATTTTAGGGATTATGAAATATTACACAAATTTTTAGATATTGCAGGAATTATTTAGGTATTATGTGGTATTAGTAAATTAAATACGCAACCGACCTTCAATCTCTTACCGTTTCCGAGATCTTTTATCTTGCTTTAAATACTTCCTTATTTATTCACTTTACTACTCAATTAATTAGGAAACGTAAACACACGTTGCTGATCAAAACATATTTTACCCAGCAAATAATTTTAAATTGATGGGTCTCTTATGGTGGGGTTATTAATTATTTATTTATTGTTTTACGACTTCGAGACGTGTACTTTTGCAAAAATATTATTTGGGCAAATCGTTCTTTTCATATACAGGGTGATGCTTTTGAAAACGGGTCATAGCGATTTAGCATTGTGTTTATCAAAACGCAGCTAAAATTATTGCGCATAGCGCTCGCTATCAGAAGTCAGCTGAATTACAGGTTTTTTGAAAATTCATCAATAAAAATTAGTTATTTATTGTAACCTTCCGATTTAATTTAGTTTATCATCATCATTCGAAGCTGTTCCTTGGGAATAAAGCTTTCTATTTTTCTATTGATGACTTTCCTAGGAATGTTGATTGTTTAGGCAACTCAATAATATTTTTCTTTCATTAACAAAACTTACTTTTATTTTTATTGACAAATTTTTTAAAACAATGTGAAATTCAGCTGACTAATTTTAGCTTCAATTTGATACTAAAACCAATAACCTATGACCTGTTTTTAAAAGCACCACCCTGTATAGCAAACCTGTCAAATTTAAATTGCATACCCCTAAGGAGCAATATGCACACAAAATTAAATACATGTCAACCTCATTACCTCATATTTGGCTGATTGGGCTTTAATTACATCCCTGAAACTGTAATAATTTTACAATTTTCTATTTTAACCGACGTTCAACGTGTTCGCCTTGTTTCAATTCAATTTAAATTGCAAGAAAAAAATCTGATAAAGATAAAACAATTATTCACTTAAAAGGTAAAACATGGGTGCTAAATTAATCGATACGTTGTTGACATTGTTGGTAATAACTATAATTAAAATGGTCGGCGCTTTCAAAGATGTTCAAGCATCCGGAAGCTACACATCATCACTTGAAATTGATACCTTATGGCATACTTGTGCACGCGCCCACATAATTGTGAAGTATCCCTTGTTTTGTAAAATATTCGTTACATACAAGGTACCTCGTAGGAATGGAATTTGTACGCATACTTTGTTAGTTAGTTGGAAATTGAAACATCTAAGACTGAACTTTTCAATATTAGTGCATACATTACCGCTCGTACTACGCAATTAAGCTTAAGAATAATCTCGAAAATATTTAATTATTTAAAGTAAATAATTGAATCAGAAAATGAAAACTATAGAATTGTTATGAGTACGATATCTTATTCTAGCTTTTTTTTAAACTGCCTGTTTGAAATATAATAAAGATGTAATTATGTATGTTACAAACAAATAACTTAACAAAGATCCAGAATTTTTTTTATTAACATTTATTTTTCGAAATAAAAAACACTCCAACAAGTACAGAACTTCCCTTCACTTAATCGTGCAACAAAAAGTATCTTTGTGACACTTGTTTTTCAATTTTCTATTGTATTTATAATCACAGAAGGTAAGCAATGGGTTTGGTAATGAGTTAAAGATAAAATAAAAATCAACAGGTAGAATGACTATAATAGAACCAATTGCTAATTAATCGGGAACACATAAACGCGGAAAGATAACTGTGAATTTAATTAACGAAAACGTGTCAATTTCATGCGAACCGAATAAAATGGAAGTCAAGGTTAATTGCAGATTTACGAACAGCACCTACCTACAAGTATTTCACCATATTGAGAACATCAATAAATGTTCTTTCGGGTAAATATAAATTGTGTTTATGCAACTGAATGAAACGCAACAGACGGAAATATTGTATAAAATTTAAATTATTATTCATATTTTCTTCAAATATGAGCAAAGTCTTGAGAAAATTGGCTTTCTCAGTATTGTCACAATTTTATTTTTCAGGTTTTAACTGTAGTGCTACTTTAGCCTGAGGATGTAAATGAAATATCAAGCCAATTCATCTTTATGTAATCCTATTGTTTCTATTTTATCAAATTTGAAACGTATCGTTCAGCAATGATTGAATTTTTTTGTATCATTAATAAATAGGTTCAACGTGAATTATGTGGTTTCAGTATCTCCGTAATTATTTAAATAGTGTATTTTAAATTTAAAATAGTTTTTGTTTAAAAAAACATATATATTATTTTTTTTTAATTATACAACGAAAATGATTTTTCTTAAAGTAAAATATCGTGTTTATTTATGACTTCAGGCAGACATTTTTTGCTTAATTTTAATTTACTATTTCTAATTGACAAATTGGTTGAGGCTTGTGTTTTAATAACGCAATTGGTCAGCTACTTTAGAGATCCTTCCACCTAAAATGTTGGATGTAAATTGGTGAAGTAGGGATCGTTGTATTTATACTGGTTCAAAGGGGCGGGGCTTCCATTACGCCGGTCAGAACCGGTATTTTGTAAGTTGGTGTTCTTCAGGATTGGATTCCAGATCTGCTTAAGTCTCAGAGTTTCTTCCTTTCTGTAAAAATTTTTCCAAATGTTTATGGATCTTGTTGGCCTCCGTACCTAATCTGTTATGATAACCGTTAGTCGCTGCTAATAACTTGAAGCTTTAAAGAAGATCTTGTGATCCACATTGCTAAGCGCATGATCAGCTACCGCTGATTTTTGATGTGTCCCAGACGACTCAACAGATTACTGATGTTCTTTAAGTCTAGTTCTCATTGATTTCTATGTATATTTTGCCCAAAGTACAATGTGTACGGTAAACTCCGGCTGCTGAGAGAGGGTCTCTTTCGTCTTTCGGTGATCTGATGGTCAGTTGAATTTTCTTGGTTGTTTGAAAATAGTTTTGATATCGTGCCTCTTAGAATTCTTTTGTGTCTTTTGATATATACGGCATGAATCCGGGAATAGACTTTTGGATTTCGGTGCTCTTGCTTTTTGAACCACATTGATCTTTTGATTTCATTTCTAGTGTACCCATTAGCCTCAAAAGCAGTTTGCAGGTGTTTGAGTTTTTGCCTGAAGATTATCTGGTTCACAAATCCTTTGAGCTCGTTCCGTCAGGGTCTTGTTTATACCATACTTTTGATTTGGGTGATGATTTGATAAGGCATGTGTGACCTACTTTGTTTCCTCGTTTTTCAACCAGCGCTTTAAAGGAAACCAGTTGTTGTTCATATTCTGTTTCCATAGTGAACTGGATACTGAGGTGTTGGTTGTTCAGGTGTCGAAGAAATTGGTTGCTTCTCTATGCTGTGTTTCAAAACAACAAAGTATCATCTACGTACCGGAACTATGCCGGTAGCTTGTATTTCGAGATCTCGATAGCTTTCTTCTCAAAACCCTCCAGGTAGAGATTGGCTACCACTGTTCTCAGTGGACTTCCTATTGCCACTCCATCCACTTGTGTGAAGAACTCTCCTTTTCAAACAAAGTAGCTTGCCGTGAGACAGGCCTCGAAAAGATTGCTGATTTCAGTCACGATATCAAAACATTCCTTTACCGGTACTCTGGTAATAAATGAGACCACGTAGGGTAGCTGTTAGTCTTTCTTATATGTGGTTGAGAGAGATCCCAAGTTCTTAACTACGTGGTACGTTGGTGATCCAACTTGAATCAACTGGTTTGGGGTAGTCCATAAAGTCTTAGTGGAATAGCTTCGGATCCTAAGATTCACTATCTTTGTTGAAATGTCAAAAATGAAATAAATCAGTGTCATGTATGCTGGTGCAAGACAAACTTTAAAGTCGTTTTTCTCGAAAACGGCTCGATTTACAAAGGTGAAACAAGTGAACCGTGTTTTTAAATGATCTTTCGTCTGATGTGAATGAAATTAGCAAAAAGTCAAATGCAAAAAAGTTTCGAGCAATTAAATTCATGACAGGGGCGGTTCCAGCCCTTTAAGCTTGATGGATAAACGTCAAATTTTGCACGTTTATGCGCATGAGCATGAGTAATCAGCGTGCCCAATTTCAAATTAATCGGTTAAGAAACAAAAAATAAAAATCCTAATTTTAAAGTGCTGTAGATCCTTTACCTTTGAGTTTTCGAAAAAATATTATAGAAACGTGTGGCCTTTATTTTTACTTTGGAATTAGCACTCGAAGTTTTTGCGCATAATTTCCGGACACCCTGTATAGATGTCTTTGACTAGCCACAACTTTTGAAATGTACTAATAATATTACGAATCGTTTTTTCTTAGGAAGTTTTTGGCCTGATGAAGCACCTTACTCTAATTAGCGAAACGATAACCCTCTAGTCATCTTAAGTTCTCAGTATTTGACTCTTCGACCGGTTTGGAACTGAAAATTGGATAACAAAGATTGCTGCTTAAATTTTATATACATAATCTGTACTGTAAAGGTTGCTAGTGAGATTTCTCAGAAGCTTTGTGAAATTTCGACAACGATAAAGTGTTTTATAATAATTAGTAATTAATCATAGTATTTGGTAGAGAAAAGAAATGAAAACAGAGTAGTACAACATATAGGAAGAATAAATTAAATTTACGGGAATTAAATGAAAAGAAAGTGCCGGTAAAAAAGGATTGTGGGAAGATGCAACGCATGTAACTGTAACAAAATTAGACGAATTGTTTAGAATGTGAGGTACCTCACTACATAGGTATTAAAAGAAATAAAACTCGAAATTGTGGAGAGAGAGAGAAAGTGAACAAATACAGAATTAGAAAGGCTAAGAAAAATAGTATAAATTGAAGACAACTGCTGATAAATACGAAAAAAGACAGAATAAGAAAATGTGAACGAAAAAGGAATAGAAGGTAAGAGAACAATTCGCAATAAAACGTTTAAGAGTTCGTGATGGTACCAAAAAAATTACAACCAAATTTCTGTTATCATATGAAGGTCCTTAAAAAATAGGAGAAACGATCTATGGACTTAAAGATGAGAAAAATGGGAAAACAAGGGGACGTTTTCATATCACGATGATATTTGATTATCCCATAAAGGAAAGACTACTGGATGATGACAATGAATAAAAAACAGAATTCTAATGTTACCTTAGTTTAGAAGTTAATATATGAAGAGTATTCGTGAAAGAGGAAAGATGAAGTTATAAAAGTTCAAGGAAGAAATGTTAGAAGAGGAATAAATAATTAATTGAGAAGTATTATAAAAGGAAGAAATATATAATATAGAAGAAAAAGGAAATACATTTAATTAGCTCCTAAAGAAATAGGATGAAAGAAGATACATGTAAGAAGAGAGTAAGTTGAAATAACCATTAATTGATCAAGGAAGAATTTTAAAATATTGCGTGAATAAATGTCGAGAAGAAAATTTTACGGGAGTCTAATTATGTTGACAAGAGAGACGAAAGCTCATTTAAACAAAATAATAGGTGTGAATGAGAAAAAATGAATGATGACTAAAGCGGAGTGAAATACAATGATGTAAGGTTAAGGAAAATTATTTTAAATTTGAAATTGAATGAGTGACTTATGTCTATGTAACCATGGAGAACAAAATTGTCAAATTAATATAGATATAGTCATCAATGTAATTTTATTTACATCGAACAGTAAAATACATTGCAATATAGTAGATTTTCATCTTTCTTTAATGGTACGTTACTGTTTTCAAGAGTTGATCTCGTCGAATACTGTTCAAATTTTTCGACTTTAGGGTAAAATTTCTAAAACTTCGTTTTTTCATGGAACCTTTTTTAAGCTGCGTATAAAAATTCAATTGAGTGAAGTTTTGAAGGCTTGCTATCGATGAGTTTTTTTTAATGAATGTGTTGACGTTTACAAATTGAAACTACTTTTGATGTATGTAGTCGACAAATATATTAAATTTCTCGGCACATTTAAATGCAGTAGCTCAAAGTACATATATTCAAGCTAGGGATGTAGCATTTATCCACTATAAGTAAAGCTCAGACGGATATCAATTTACGTTTTAGGCAATGTATTGTTTGAATGCTAATAGGTGACACATCCATTAATTTTCCTGATACTTAGATCTAAGGTAAAGACCGAATTTGCACTTATAATCAGGGACAACACATCCGTAACGTAGACAAAACAATTATTGATTATGCAATTATTTCAATGAACTGTTTGGAAAAAGTATAACTGTGTATCAATAAACATTGTAATGTGCTTATAATTGGTTACAAATCGCTTTTGTTTTGTAATAATAGAGGTAATTTCGTTCACCTTTCCAGTTATTTTGTCCCTTATTGAAAACACAAAATTTATTAACTTTGTTTTAATAATTTATGTACAAGCACACTTCTGAATCCATCAAAACCTTATAAATAAAATATCAATCTAATGCCACTACCTGTTGAGTACTTTGATTCAACGAAAAGTGTACAAAAATTGTTTCGAAAAGCTCACGCGTTATAAGATTTAGAAATCAATATACATTTCTGTTTCTAACAATAGTTATTAACTAATCATATATACATAATGAATAAATTTTTTGTCGTTTTTTCATTGTGCAAGTTATTTGAATTTAGTTTATACAATAGGAAATGTTCTGTGTTACGTGACTAACTCCTATTTGAAAGATTATCCCATACAGACCAAATAAGTGTCTTAAATATGATATATGATGAAAGATTCCTACACAAACAGATAATGGAGGCACTACTGTTATTTCAATTTACAAACAACTCTTTTTGGCATTCTTATTTCAATTTGCTTTTACGTTCGATTTATTCGTAAATGATTAATGAGGGTTTGGTTGTTTAAAAAAAAAATGAAATTCAGATGATAGGCAATGAAAATAAATAACATTGTATTAACTTAACGTACTATATGTAGAACTATTTTAAGGTAGTACTACAGTTGCTAGTAGCAACATAATGTATGTATGTGTATACAAAACTGAAAATATTTATTTCAGTTGTTCATACTGTCTTGAAACTTGATTTTTATACACAATGCGGTAAAGTACGGCTACTATGCGGTAAAGTACGACTACTATGCGGTAAAGTACAGCTACTATGCTGTAAAGTAGTGGCTGATTTTATCTGCTATTTTGGAACGTTTCCAAAATTAACTAATTATACAATCCGATAAATTGATTTTAAAAAATTTATTTTATACTATACTTGACACGATTTAATTTTTTTTGTTGATGATATTGAGGGCGCCATCTATACGTCAGTTAAACAAATAAACTGACACATATTAGGTGGTGTATGTCAAAATGGTTCAACAGCCAGGCCTACTTAAAATCAGTAGAAATAATTTTATTCTTTTTTTTTACTTTTTGATGATGATCGTCGGCCAAAAGTATTATACAAATTTCGCGTGTAAAATGATTTTACTTGTCATACTCTAATGTAAATAACTATTGTTGATTATTAAATAATAAGAACAGAAGCAATTAAAACACGTGCAAGCTTTACAGTAAAACTGTGGCCAGGTAAAAGAAAATATTAATAAAAAGAATGTTATGTACAGAGTCTTTGGTTAGATTTTGGGTAAAATAAGAAACAAAATTGTACTTTTGAATTATGAAAGTGCTTTGAAATTATCGATTGTTAATTAGTTATTTTTTGATCTTTAAAATTGCGATACGTAGTAAGTAATTTTCAAGAAATTACACTAGTATTAGTTTCAGTTTTAATCCATTTGACCAATTGATGATTTTAGAATTAAGATAATAATTCGATAAGAACCTCCGTTTAGTTGGGCGTACCCATATTGAGAATTTTTATGAAAATACTACTGCTTATTAGAGCTCAATTTGTGCTAATTTGTGCCTCAATTTTTGTAATTAGTTCTGTTTACTTGTAAGAAATGTCAAGATAAGTAGCGGGTACGTCCAAGGGCACCATGGACGTATCCATGTTCAAAATCCATCGAAAGTTAGCAGGACAATTAGTGCTCAATTTGTGCTAATGTGTGTTATAAATACTATAATTTGTGCTGTTCTTTCAAAAGAGTTATTACGAAAGTAATAGGTACCCCAAGTGTATGATGGGCGTACCCAGATCCAAAAATTCATCTAAAGTTAGCAGCATAACTAGTGCTCAATTTGTGCCATAAATACTACAATGTGTGCTATATTTTTCGAAAGAGATATTACAAAAGTAGTGGGTACGCCCAAGTGCACACTCGCGTTCTAGAATTCATCTAAAATTGTCATAATAATTAGTGCATAATTTGGTTTATTTTGATCCGCAATCATTGTTATTTGTACTGTTTTCCTGAGGGAGGTATTTAAAATAGTCATAGGTACGCCCAAGTGCATTATGAACTTACCGATTTAAAGTTAACATAATAATGAATGCACGATGGACGTACCCATATTCAAAATTCATCTAAAGTTAGCGGCATAATTAGTGCTCAATTTGTGCTGTTCTCCCAAAGAAATATTACAAAAGTAGTGGGTACGCTCAACTGCACGATAAACTCATGTTCTGGAATTCATCTAAACTTGTCAGAATAATCAGTGCTAATTTGAACAGAAATCGTAGTAATTTGTACTCTTCTTCTGGAGGAGGTATTTAATATAGTCATAGGTATGCCCAGGTGCACTATAGACTTATCCATCTAAAGTTAACATAATAATGAATGCACAGGGTGACCCATACAGCCACCATGTCGAAAATCTTAAATGACATGATGGGTCGACCGGTATCTCATATAAAAGCCCTTTCAATTCTCTGTACAGATTTATGCATCTTATTTTGGTCATGTGGCCCCCTGAGATCCTTATTTTCGGAAATAAAAATTGTCAGAAAATAGTGCAATGTGGACGAGAATACCAATTCATGTTTACAAGAGACATTCATTAACGATAAAATTTACCCGGACAATTGAATCGGTGCCCCGGCAACCTTCATCTTGAAAATCTCAATTTACAGCTTGGGTCAAGTGGCACCTTATGTGAAATGTATTGTAATAATCTATTCAATCAAATATATTTGATTCCAAAAAAGGAGGCCGCTGTTAGCTTCTACAGAAATCAACTAGAATTGATCTCACCAACTCTTGGGTCATCTTCTTCAAATAAAATGTATTTGGTTGAATAGAGAATTACAATACCTTTTATATGATGTGCCACTTGACCCGCCTTATAAATTGAAATTTTTTTGATATGGGTTGCAGAGGCATTCTGTTAGTTTGTCAAGTCAAATTTTATCGTTATTGAATGTCCCTTGTAAACATGAATTGGCATTCTTGGCCATATTGCACTATTTTCAGACTTTTTTATATTTCATTATTCTACAATCAAAATTAGCTAAAATTCCTCATTTAACCGATTCTCTAGCTCTAATACTAGGCGAGATCCCAATACTGTCGTATTTCAGACACACTGTGGATCTGCTGTCGCATATACCTGCTGCTATAAGCTGTACCATGTTATTTACAGTGATGTCCGCACTATTAATTTTCCTGGTCTGATAATTTTTCGTCGTGCCCCATTTTGAATTATCTTTGGTTTTAGTTTATAGTCATATCTGGCATCATTCACATGCATTAATTAAAAACAATATCGCTGAAAGTTAGTTTGACTAAAGTAATCGAATTTCGAAAGATATGTCAAATTTTGATGACAGAATTCAAACACAATCTGAAGTTAAGGAATTATTTAATCATTTTTAATTTAAGTATCAGCAAAGGTTAAACGAACATTTTCGAAACGTGGTCTACGTAAGAGAGAATCACAAATCTTCCACTCGATTAAATGTTTGCTCAATTTATAAGTATCCTCCGACTAGAAAGTGCAGCCAATTAGTAAGCAATTTTTTTTTAATGTTTACACAAAAACAAATGGCATCCATCAAACTTATTGAATAATATAAATAGAACTGATTAATTTGAGCGAAATCGGTAAAGCTGAAATTGCACCCTGAAATATTTTCACAATATTTTTTCACTTAGGTATAATACCCAGAATTTGTTGATTGTTTTCAGAAATTTTTTGAGTATTTCTGAAAATCATGAGAAAAAATTTTTGGAATCAATCGACGCACGAGTGGTATTCGGTCAAAAAATTGCACGAGATTTTCATCATTTTAATTGTAAGTCTTAATTTAATTTAAATTTGAGGTTAGTTTTGTTGTCAAAAGGATTTCCACTTATTTTTTAGTTAACGAGTAAGTCAAAATATTTCCGGAAAGTGTTTTTTGTTGCTATGGTAATACAAAATATTAAATAATAAATTTTAATTGGTTCTTCCATAATGTCATTTTCAAAATAATTTAATTAAATAACTAAATACTGCATCGCAATCCAAACATAAAATTGTAAGTTTTTGTTGACACACACCATAACTAGAGGGTTCTTATCAATATTTGTCAATAGATCTAGACCTAATACGAAAAACTTTACTCAAGCACTGAATATGCTGGCTGTAATATTAGAAAGTAATATCGTACAAACACTAACGAATTGATATTCAAATATCTTAGAACTCATACATTGTATGAATCTATAATTGTACGAATTCGAACTAAATGAAAAATTGTTCGTGTTGACGCTTAACACGTAAGGAGAAGTCTAACACACACACACACACACACACACACTTTGATCGTTTTGAAGAACAAGCTTGATACGTTTATGCGGAAAACTTTCATCTTGATCTCCTAAGAAAAGGTATATTTATTTTACAAAAAAACATTAAATTCTTGAATTTTGAATAAATTTACAATGCCGATTTGAGCTCTGAAACGATTAATGATTAAAAGAAATATGATCTTACAAGTCATAATCAAATGAAAAAATTATGGGAATTAATGATTAATAAGAACAAAAAAGAAATTGACGTGAATATGAAGCGATTGACATTTCGATTGTAAACGGTAAATAAAATGAATGAATACCTTAATGTTCAATATTTGATAATAAAAATCAACTCTGAGAAAATGTTGAACATTATAATGGTGCTGTAAAATCAATATTTCTTTCTGTTTCTTTATTAAATTTATCTATTAGTATTTTTGGTATTAACTTTACAGATTGAACTTTTAGTGAAACAAAGTGTGTAATTAATACACATCGCCTGGTTTTTATGTACCGATTCAAAATTACTTTTGTTATAGTGACAGAGACAGAGAAAGATAAAAAAATGTTAACAAAGGGCAGGATTGATCCCAAGCTATTTTTATTTAATTTTGATTTATTGAAGCAATATTTGAATTAAGTACAGCGGCAAACGACAAAATTGCGTTCGGAAAATCATTACAACAGTTCAATTTGTATAAGTGAAATAAAATTTCGGGCATTGATTTTTAATGGTCATTTAGTGATTTGCTGTTGTAATTGCATTCGTTCATTAATCTTCCTTAGAAATTTGTGACGGCACAAACTTATAACTTAGTTAGCAATTATAAATTTAACTCCTACAACTAATGAAACCGATGTTAAGGACATTTTGACATTTTGTCAAAATGCAATAATTAAATTTATCCCGTTTTCAACAAAATATTGTTCTTGTACTCTCCTACGTACGTACTAAAATTTTGTTACTAAAAATAAAACAACTTGCAAAATTTTATTACATTGAAATTTTCCAACAGACAAATACCGGAAAAGTCCTTGCCACACCCGTATATACAAGAAACCATTATTGTAAATTAACTAAGCACTACCATGTTCGTTACGAGAAAGAATTTTAAATACAAAAATAAAAATATTTCCTTCGCATAAACGTAAAATAAAAAATGTAAGCAATTAATGTAAACAGCTAAGTACACAAATGAAATTCATTTATGAAACGGGCGTGGTAATACGTAGCTTTTAATGTAATTAGTTTTAATACTAACCGATGTTGTTGGTTAGTTCAAATTTTGTATAAAACAAAAACTTTTTATCGATTTTAAGTATCCGCATCGTAATGTTTATGTTTCCATTGATATTACATAGTTTTAACTTCTTTAACTACTTACATTTAAAATTCTTTGCTCTACAGTTAGTGCTTTTGAAATTGATTTTGTAAATGGTGCTTGTAAGTGGTGTTATATAAAATTTTATTTTTCATTAACTTTCTTGCTTTGCTAAATATACTTGGTTTTACCGTAAGTATTTTAGTTTTGTCAAATAAGGATCAGTTTTAATTTTGTTGTCTGGAATTTGAGTAATTTAAAAACACTTTTATTTGATATTATTAATGATGAATGAAATGAAAAGTACTAGGGGATTATCTGGTGGATAATCAAATTCGGGTTTGTTAACATTTAAAGCTCTACATTAATAAACTGTTTTTTAAGCAAAAATAGTTTTCTCAACAAATAAAATTAACAGATTACAGAATGATTAATAACATTAACTGCAACAATTAATTAATTAATAAAACCTACGTAAACTACTGTAGTTGTAAGGACATTTAGCTCATTATCTATGGCATACAATACTTGTTCAAACACTGGTTTTATTCAGCTTCAAGATAATTTTCAAAATGAAATCAAAGAAATCAAATTGTTAAAGGAAGAAAATGGGTAGCTATTAGCAGAACATGAATATTTTGAGACTTAAATGATTAAAATGCTAAATAAAAATTATCATCTGACATGGCGGAGATAAGTGTTGAACTGGAAGAAGCTTTATATGTCAATAATCAGCTTCAAATACAGATAATTGAACTTAAACGGGAAGAAAAAGAAGTCGAACATAATATACGTCCTATCAGCTCTTTAAGCACTGAGTTACGTAATAGTCCACCGCGTTATATAAAAAATTATAGCCCGTGTGCATGTTCGTGATAGAATATTGTGTAATATATACGAATGTTCAGAAAATGTGAAGAATGAATGGTGGACATCTCGCATGAGTCAAAGAGGTCCTAACCGTAAGTAACGTCAAAATATCCCCCAAAAATTATAATATCATGTTTTTACAACTTAAATCGCATATAAATGTTCTCTACAAATTTGTTCTACGCATCAAAAGCATTCCAAAGGTACCTTACACATCCAAAAATCCCAAACGAAAGTTGTTAAAATATCAAAAGACTTTTACAAGATTAGGTTACAAAATTGCATAATAAATGTTCTTTACAAATTTGTTCAACACATCAAAATTTTACCAACCGTAATTAATTTAATCATCGATTTCATTATAATACTGTGATTCTTCATTTTAAAATAATTTAAATATTGGACGGCAATTCTGTGTTCAAAACTCAGTATTTCACTCTGTGGGCATGTGTTCAAAAAAAAAAAAAACAAAAATTAAAAAAAACTATTTTTGAAAAAATTTAATTAACTTGTTTTAATATTTACAAAACTACAGAGAGACGATATTTTAAACGTAAAAATTGTTATCATGTATAATTTTATAACATTAGTGTTCTTCATCGCTTCTCCAGCAGTCTTCAACTAAATCTTCTATCAATACGTTGTTGCACAAATCTTCGTCTCCATTGCAAGCACACATTTCGGTACAAACCAAACAAGGAATATGGGATGCACATTTGAATTTTCTTGTACATCTTCCCTTTAAGCACGAACACTTAACCGCACCTCCGACTTCCTCTGGTGCACAAGGTTTGTCGCACATAATAGGTTCAAACTGACCATTACCCAACTGTTTCCAGCCATGTGCTGTAGATTGGAATGCTGTTGGATATCAATACACCATTCCATACATCGAAAGTGACACCTTCTAGGTAATGCTTGGCCGAAGAGATGATGATGTAGGGGGCATGTTTTCTTGTAGTGCTTGTTTTTTTGTGTAATAGTACCCTCTTATCTTCGACAAAGAATTTATTGCATTTTGCCATTCTCAAGGATGAAAGTATACTGAACAAATAAATTTTTCAAGTTCTTGAAATTCGTTTTCTTGAACGTCATCGCTATGTCCGAATGAACTCAAGACAGCAAATATTTTATTTGAAGCACTCATATATGGCTTCCAAAATGATACTTTTCCTTTACCATGAAATGATCCAGTTACATCCGCGCCTGAAAGAGCATGTAAACCCAGTAATGCAGCTAGATGCTCTCATCTGACCCAGAGTATTTTGTTTAATCCTAGAGATGCAAAGGCAGTGTCTTCTGGTAGAAGCGGAAACCTTCGAACAGCCAATACTAGAACGCCCGTATCTGGAGAAAACATGCAAAGTTGTTTTTGCACTTCATTTCAAAATTTTTGTTTTTACGCAAAGATTGCTTCCACCGCACGTTGAATTGCTGAGACTTAATTAAAAATGCTCAATATAATGAATGTTATAGTCAACAATATAACAACTTTAAGATCTGGTGGTGGTTGACTTTTATGTAGATGCGGGGCAGGGTTTTAAACAAGCATATTTTTTGAATATGTAGAACCGATTTAAGTCTTCTGCGCATCGAGAGGCAAGCGCCAGGAGATCTTGAAAGTATTATAACATATTATAAAAAATTAGAAATATTTTTCCAAAATTAACACAATCACAGCACCAATTTATTTGCTTTTGATTTTTACCATAAACCATCGTATTGAAAAGTACGATCACAATTAGGTTATTTCAAATTATGAAATAAAAATAAAATTATACTTTTTTAAAGTATATTATTATGAATTGGAACGCGAGTACATTTTGTGATATTTAACAACTTTTGTTGCGTAGAACAAAATACAGAACATTTTTTTCGATATATTGCCATTTAAGCTTGTAAAAATGTGATACTATAATTTTTGGGAATATTACTTCCGGTTAGGACCCTTGATTGATATGTGAAATGTCCACTATTCATTGTTGTATTGTTGACATTTTTATGAACATTTGATATAATAAACAATATTCTATCACGAATTTGCGCACGGAATTACATAAGGTGGGGACTATAAGATACACGAACAATTATCATTCCTTCAAGATGCTCACAATGAGATCCAAAGCTTACAGACAAGCGTACTTTACGACAAATTAAAGACCACTGAATCAAGCAAAGAGAGATTGGAAGACTCCGTATCATCTTCAGCAAATACCGATAATATATGCAACCCACTCTTCACTGAATGATACTTTGATCATACTCGTGTCAGCAAGAACGACGAACAGTCCAACTGTCATTATCAAAAATTTAGGTGCTCATTTAAATTTACTAATGAATCAGTCGATACATATAACTAATAATTACATATTTGGTGCAGATTATGTCGAGATATATAATACAATTCTATCTTAAATACTACAATTGTTACTGTTAAGGGTGAAAAAAAGGGGGGTACAAATGTGGGAACAATCAAAAAAATTTTTTTCCTACCTTTAATTAGTAATAGTGACTCTGAAAATAAGCTAAGACATAATACGATCCTACATACTCGTACTTTATCATGTCGAAATCAAGAAAAATTCCAATTTATTCACTTAAATAAATTATTTCGTAGATATCTTTATTTAACTTATAATTATCATTATGTGTTTTATTTACAAAAATATGACAAATTAGCAAAATTGTTAGCAAATTGTATTGATCACTCAACGAACAAGTATGGTACTACTTCTCTTGAATGTACTTCGCCTAAAAATGGTGATACTAATAATTGTAGACCTCTTTCCTTAATTTTTCTAAAGAAGAAACATCCACAAAGCTTCGAGGTTAGAAATTCTATTGCAAGAGCACTTATCATGCCAGTTTCAAAATCCGTGGGAATGGTCGCTAGAGACACTCTAGGCATAAATTGTTTTAACTTTTACAGCTAACGAATGTAGGGGTTGTTTTGTTTTGTCTGGAACTGAAATATTTTCTTTAGACCCATGCAGTGAGAATGTTCCATCTGAATACCAATGTTTGGTTCTGCTTCTGGAATAACTTAAAATGCGCCAAGTCAAAGTTGACAGGTAACATCTGTCAGTTGTCAAGTTCTGTAATTTGGAAAAAAATGTTCTAAAAATGGGTCAATTTGTTAAAATTTCGAAAAATGTTACTAGGAAATTATGATGCTAATCATATTTTATGCCCATGTGCCGATTTTGAGAGAAATTTTGATGTTCAATAAATTTCATATTTTCGTATTTTTTATTCACCTCGTAACTGGCTGCTTTAAAAAACATTTAAAACG
Organism: Abscondita cerata; assembly: GCA_030710515.1. NCBI lineage: Eukaryota > Metazoa > Arthropoda > Insecta > Coleoptera > Lampyridae > Abscondita > Abscondita cerata. Next base: position 193,340 of record JALBCR010000604.1, read on the forward strand.
GTTTAAAGCAGTATAAAGGCAACCATTCCATTGCATATTATGATCATAATATTCCTACGTAAGTTGGTTTTGATGATTATTGATATTCTCAACTAAAAAGAGGTAGTCTCTGGATTGATTTTCCAAAAGTTTCCAGTCGGGGAATTGTTGGTTGGGAACTTTAGGGCTGCTAAAAAAATACATACACAAAATATTCCACTTCTTTAAGAATAATTTTTAATTGTGATAAATGGAGTGCATTTACATAGTGGGGGCAATAAGATACACGTTTGTCGTGACACCTTGCATTACATTCTTTGGTTAACATAATTGAATCATTCTGAACTTTTCTGCTGATAATTTTACTACAGCGTAGTTACTAGAAACGAATTCTATAATACCAAGATAATGTTGTTTTTCTCAGAAGCTTAAGAGACCTTTCTACAATAAATTAGCAGCTTTAACATCTTGTTCATTAGCATATTATTTATTATTATTACCGGCGTACAGTAAGTTTATGTAGAACGCACCTCCAAAATTACCCATAATTTCTTTCATTCACCATAATTAGACCCGACTATAAAAAAGGAGGATACAACTGTCTGTTATTTGTAACTAAGTTAACAATAATTGAATTTCGTACTACAGCATGTAAATGTATTGTTGAATAATTTCAGTCAAAATTATGTAAACTTCTTCTCTAAACAGCTATATTTTAATGTCAGTCAATAAAATCATCATATTATCCTAGGTATGAATAACAACCTTTTCTCCAAACGGCACAAAAAGTATGACATTTTTAACTATCAGGAGTCTCTAAATTTTGTGTATCAAACAATAAAAATTGTACCTTTGCAAACAAAAGTATTCACTTTTAATCCAAGGAGCTAAACTAGTCACTTTTAATCTTAGGAGGTAAAGTTGTCATTTTTAATCATAAGATGAAAAATGTTGATTTAAAGTAGAGCAAGCATCTAAACTAATTCTAATAAATCAATATAAATTTGAAAATCTCTTTGTACAACTACCAAACTACTTTAAATTAAAACTTGGTATTTTTAATTTGAAAAGTTTATTTAACTATGCTTTCGATTATTGAATTAAATACACAGTTTGAACAAGTATTAAAAGTTAATAAACTGCCAATACCCTCAGTCTTAGAGCAATTCTTAGACTAGTCCGACACGTTGTCAATGATAATATATTATTTTTAGTTGGGTCATTAGGAAATTTCATCGGTGATTGACTATTGACTATTATCAACATTCAGAATTCTTTTTGCAATAATCCTCAATCTTGTCACTGTCAATTAAAAGAGTAGCGGACGTTCATCCAGTTTCCAGTTGTCCAACTTCGTTTGTTAATACATGTTCATATACACAGTGATACATAATAACATAAATATACATCACAGTTTGCCTTTTTTTTAATGACATAAGGCAAACTCAGAATACTACGTAGCTTCGAGAGTTTTGTTTGTTCATTCAGTAATTTGCTAGCAAATGCGGTTTTTGAAAGAGTTTGGTGCACAAAGTTGCATAAATATTATTTTATGTTTTATTTAGACGACAAGCTGTTTGGCAACTATTTACAAAAGGAAATTTCGTTGCGACGTGCCTTTAGTCACATCTCTTAAAAGGATTTTTTATTGCTTTGAAGGCGCCGCTCTCATACGTCTGGTCGACCACTTATCGAGATCAACTTGTATGCTTATTGTAGGTTAATCAATTTATGCTTATTGACCAAATAAAGTTAACGTAACGGATGTAAAACATAAACAATATTTTTTGGGTATTCTAGCAGATTTCTCGTGGACCACTCCTTTTCTCTTCTGAGCTACGCCCACCCTTCTGTTTATGTTGCGTTGTATTTATTAAGTACTTTTGAACGTAACACCGCCTGTAAGTGTTTTTAAATAAATTTTTAAAAAATCGGAAAACGAGATACAGGATTATTCTGAAAATTTGGTTATTTAAGTAATTGTGGATGATCTATCGACCAAAAATATTTTCAGGGATGCGACGTTGCCACTTTTTGTGGAAATACATCCAGAAATGTTTAAATCCATTAAGAAGTGTAGCTCTACTTTTCAATTATTTTAAAATGTGACGGGTCTTTCTACAACATATTGTTTTAGCTGTCGAACAATATACATACATACATTTTAATTGTTACACAAGACCACATCATTTTACTTATTGTATAACGGATTATCTTATACCATATTAAGTCATAAACATACACAAACTAACTACTGAGGACTATTACTACTTTCTGTGATTGTACAATAACAGTGAACTATTGAGTGTAATTTTCGGTAACTAAAAGGAGTATTTGTAATATTTTTAGTCTGGGGGTTCATATAAAAACCATGTGTACAATAATAATTTTGATATACACAAGCTTTCCGGTAAGTTTTAACTTGTTTTCGGCAATAACCGTCATGTTTTCGTTAAGTAGTTTGAGTTCAGATTGAATTTTGTACCGATGAACCGGATAACGTCTTTAATGTATCGATTTCAAGAGACGTCTTCCTATAAATTGAGAAATAGTTTTTACTGAATTAAACCTGTCAAGTAATAACTGATGTTGTAAGCGATCTAGTTGGTTTGAGTTAATGATTGAACTTAACCATTAAAATTGAAATAAAACTCAGTTACTGTTGTACTTGTAATTTGTTTTTTAATTAAATTTTGTATTAGTTTTGAAAGTTTTAATTTTGTTGATAGATATGAATTCTTCGCTCCAATTTTTTATGAAACGATGTCACAGTTGACGACTGGAAACATTAAAATTCTATCAGCATATCCCATCGTATAACTTTTAATTCTTCCTCGTTTGTTATTGCTTTTTTTGCTAAACAAAAAGTGTTGCGAAAAGATGCGACAAACAAAGAATTCGCAAATGTAGCTAGAATTCAATTTGCAAGGATTTACGTTTAAATCGAGTATAGAGTATTTTGCGCTGCTAGCTATTACCCGTAACGCTATTACATTAGTAATTAATAAGATGATGTTATTGAAAATCAATGCAATTTTCACGGAAAATACACTTTGGGCGTGAGATTAGGTTTATCAGAAGTATGCGACTCAATTTGCGGAAATTCACAAATTATAGAGTGCAGAGCTTGATTACTTACTATATCATATTAAGGCTTAATAAGTACTCTTTACAATTTGAAGGTCTTAAATCTTTTATTAACTAAACAATATTATCAATTATTTTAAGTGAAAACCCCCGACCTACAATCTTATATTAAAATTATAAATTTTTGGAAAAAAAAATGTTTTTTAAAATAAAAAATTTTAGAACTCATGTTTTTTTAGTTATTTTCAAGAACTAGTTTTATTTATGCAAATAAAATCGTTTCTGTTTTAAGGCCGTCTGTCACGATTAAATATTTGGAGTAAAATCGACCTGGCAAAAATGAGACTTCAGTACAAACATCGATTCTTTGATGTTAATACTAACTAAGCATTGGCTGAAAAACGATCTCAGATCGCTATAAATTTCCGTCAGTCAGTTTTAATCCCATTATTGGAATTTAAAGTTTACATTTTTGAAACTGTCCAAAAAGGATACGTTGTCAGGGTAACATAGATCATTTTTAACTCTAGGATTAAAAATTTTTTATGAAACGATGTCACAGTTGACGGCTGGAAACATTAACATACTATCAAAGCATATCCTATCGTATAACTTTAATTCTTCCTCGTTCGTTATTGCTTTTTGCTAAACAAAGAGTGTTGTAAAAAGATACGACTAACAAAGAATTCGCAAATGTAGCTAGAATTCAATTCGCAAGGATTTACGTTTAAATCGAGTATAGAGTATTTTGCGCTGCTAGCTATTACCAGTAACGCTATTACATTAGTAATTAATAAGATGATGATATTGAAAATCGATGCAATTTTCACGGAAAACACAGTTTGGGCATGAGATTAGGTTTGTCAGAAGTATGCGACTCAATTAGCGGAAGTTCACAAATTATATAGCGCAGAGCTTTCGATTACGTAAGTAAATAGTTTTTGAAGTTAAATCAAAGAAAACGCTAAGTAGAACTATATCATATTAAGACTTAATAAGTACTTTTACAATTTGAAGGTCTTAAACCTTTATTAACTAAACAATATTGTCGATCATTTTAAATAAAAGCGCTCTAGAATCTCATGTTAAAATTACAATTTTTCGAAAAAAAAAGTTCTTTGAAATCAAAAAATTTTAGAACTCATGTTTTCAGTTATTTTCAAGAACTAATTTTATTTATGCAAATAAAATTGTTTTTGTCTTAAGGCCGTCTGTCACAATTAAATATTTGGAGTAAAATCGACCTAGCAAAAATGAGACTTCAGTTGACATTTTTGAAACTGTCCAAAAAGGATACGTTGTCAGGGTAAATATAGATCATTTATAATTGTAGCATTAAAATTTTGTATGAAACGATTTCACAGTTGACGGCTGGAAACATTAAAATTCTATCAGCACATCCCATCGTATAACTTTTAATTCTTCCTCGTTTGTTATTACTTTTTTTGCTAAAGAAAAAGTGTTGCGATAAGATGCGACAAACAAAAAATTCGCAAATGTAACTAAAATTCAATTTGCAAGGATTTACGTTTAAATCGAGTATAGAGTATTTTGAGCTATCTATTACCCGGAACTCTATTACAATAGTAAGTAATTAATAAGATGACGTTATTGAAAATCTATGCAATTTTAGTTTGGGCTTGAGATTAGGTTTGTCGGAAGTATGCGACTTAATTTTCGGAAATTCACAAATTATATAGTGCAGAGCTTTCTGATTTACTTAAGTAAATAGTTTTTGAAGTTAAGTCAAAGAAAACGTTAAGTAGAACTCTTTACAATTTGAAGGTCTTAGATCTTTTATTAACTAAACAATATTATCAATTATTTTAAGTGAAAACCCCCGACCTACAATCTTATATTAAAATTATAAATTTATGTAAAAAAAATGTTCTTAAAAATAAAAAATTTTAGAACTCTATGTTTTTTAGTTATTTTCAAGAACTAGTTTTATTTATGCAAATAAAATTGTTTCTCTCTTGAGGCCGTCTATCACGATTAAATATTTGAAGTAAAATCGACCTAGTAAAAATGAGACTTTAGTACAACATAGCTAACGTAACTTAAAAAAATTTGTCGACAGCTTACAAAACATCGGTTCTTTAATGTTAATGCTAACTAACCATTGGCTGAAAAACGATCTCTAATCGCTGTAAATTCCCCTCAGTCAGTTTTAATCCCATTATTGAAATTTAAAGTTGACATTTTTAAAACTGTCCAAAAAGGTTACGTCATCATTTTTATCTCTAGGATTAAAATTTAAATTATTATTAATCATACCATGGGTACTCATATGGGTATGAAAATAATTATACCTATCAGATTTTATTAAATTAGGAACATGCATATTGTAAATGTCTTTCTGAATACCTACAATTTTAAATTTTTGACAGTAATATTGAAAGTGCGATTTGAACTTTTAGAAAAGTGAATTAATGATTTGCTGTTAGCATTCAAATTTTTTGTGTCATTTATGACAACATTGGTAACACCGTCTGCATCTGGATCAATATCATTGGGTAGTTCTTTTAAAGCTTCGTGAGTTCTACTAGTACTCGGCTTATCCAGTCTCTTGGTACATCTTTCTTATGCCTAAGGTAACCTGCTGCTACACTAGTACCGTGTTCATCCAATCTCAAAATTTTTCTTGCTACGTCTTCGTTGTGTCTGACGAATTCTTCTATGTATCTTTCTGCTACAGTGTCAGACGTCTATCCCCATGCGGCTTCAGGCTCCCCCAACATCAACAAGAACTGTAGCAGATGTTTGGTGGAGACAATGCCCAGTATATTCATTTACGTTATTCAACTTTAAAAATTTGGCTATTTTTTATGGGACGTTGCTAATTTTGTGAACGCCGACTATTTGTCTCCAGCACATTCCGTCTCGGTAACCAATAAAAAGTCACCGTTTATTGAAATTCTTCGATCTAAAGCCAGGTATTTTTTTTTGCGGATTCAAGTATTTTTTACCCATAATCGTAACCTGATGTAATTTTTTGATTGTCGTCAATTTTCAAATGCACTAATTCGGTAGATGGATACGCTCCACTCACACCAAAGATTGCGACAACCTAAACGACAATTTTTAAAATATAAATCTTCTATTAACATTCAGAGTCTTATTTTCATAATTAAAGGTGTGCGGTCTAGAGTTTCTTTTAAAAATATGACCACCTGTTAATTTTCTTGATTTCTTCGGGTTATAATCTTCATTTGTTTTTCTCAAATGCTCTTAATTTATAAAATTTTTCCAATTCTATACTATGTTTGACATTCAACGTCGCTTTAACTATTGAATAATAGGACCACAATGTAGACGATTTCAAACTTTTCGCCAAGTCAGCAAAATACGCCAATAAGACAGCTTCAGAATATGTTTTTACCTTCTTCTCATTCCACCACTTCGTGAAACGTTTGTAACCGCATTCACAGATTTCTAGAGATTTTGCTGGAAGTAACTTCAAGACCAGTCCTTGCGTCATTTCTGCTACATCTTTAGGTAAATCTTCTTCGAAATTCATTATCACCCAAATGCACTCACTGGAAGCAGATACAGACTTGGTTAAACCGGACAAAAGTTGCAACCTCAAAGGCCCAAAAAATGGCCATCAAACATCTTCAAAAATTTTATGCGTTTTTGAGATATTTTCAAATTTTTGATTTTTCGATTTTACATTTTATTTTTTTTCTAGTTTTAATAGTGGAGCTCCATCAATTGCGATGACTTTAAATGCTATGTAAATAAACTCGAAAGAAATACTTAAATGGTAATAACCCGCAAAGTGTGATACACCGATAAATTTGGAATGAAAATGGCTTTCAGAATATGGTGTCAAAAATAAGGGCCGTATTTGAGAAAAAAGTTGATAATAGTTCCACAAAAACCAAACATCGAATTTAAAATTAGTAACAATGCGTTAAACAAAATAAAAAGTTGCCGTGGAGAATTTTTATTGGAATTAATGTAGCTCCACTATTAAAGCCAGAAAAATAAAATTTAAATCGAAAATCAAAAATTTTCAAAATATTTCAAAAACGCATAAAATTTTCGAAGATATCTGACCGCCATTTTTTGGGCATTTGAGGTCGCAACTTTTGTCTCATTCAACCAAGTCTGTATCTGCTACCGTTTCCGAGATACTCATAGTGGCCCTCCTTATCTTGGACACAGTGTATTGCCATGACTACGTGCGTACAAGATATTGCGATACATTCTCGCAATTTGACCGGTGGATATTTTTTAGAATTTTTAAATTATTTCTGTCGTGTTTTTGTTGGCTGGAGAAAAATAGTATGTTTCGTTCGAATTGAAAGTGTCTTTATAACTTGTAAATTTTCCATTTGCAAGGTGGAGCAAGTGTCATTCTTAAAAACAATCTACTATTTAGATATTACTCTAACAGTAAATAAACAAAATATAATAGAAACAAATTGGTATAGGAAACATATAAAAACTTTAGATTACAATTCATAGACAACAACAAATTACAATAATAGTGAATTAATTCACTAACAGATAGAGTAATAAACTTATCAAAACCCAAATTTCATAAACAAAATTTAAAAAAATTAAAAATATGTTAATCAAATTTTATTCTAAAACTTTATCCAAAACAAACTAGATTAACAAAATGCTAAAAATGATAAAGAAAATTTTCTTTACAACTCAATTTTTTGGAACAGAATTTAATAATAATTTAGAACAAGAAAATCTTTCAAACTATTTCATTAATATACCATACATACCAATTTTATCCAATTAATTAGAAAATGAATTTAAAAAAGCACAAAATAAAAAACTTTATTCACAAATCGATATACTTTAAAATGAATCATTTTTAACCTATTAAAAAAGAAAAACCAAATTAGAAAACCAATTAGAATTCATTTATAAAATAAAATGCAAAAATTGTAATAATTGTTATATCGGTCAAACATAAAAAAATCAAAAAACATAAAAATTCAATAAACGTTAAAATTAAACCCACAAAACCATATACGATCATGCAGTAAATAATTTACATAACTATAGTTTTGAATTCCCAGAAATGTTAGAAAAAGAAAATAAACGATTAATATTAGAAAGGATACATACACAAAATAACTTGAATAAAACTGTAAATTACAAAACATATATAGAAAAATTTGATTTTATTTAATATAATTTAATCAATTAAAAAAATTATATTCATAAATAATAATTTATCACTTAACATAAAAATTTTATAAAATAAAAAAAATAATACTAATCTGCTCTAGTTGCAATTACGTCGCACTTTGGATAATAAATCCTAATAAAAATAATAATTCTAACAATGTAAGTAATGTCTTTCTAAAAGGTTGTTCCACCATTGGGCGTAAATAGCTTAAGTATGGGATCTTGGCGTTCTTTTAAGCCAAAAAGTTTCAATAAACATGTAGTCTAAAATCAATTGTTGTATTTTCAATAAAAAACTACACTAGAAGAATAGATGTTTTGTAAACTACTTACACATCTCTCAGTAAAATTTTTTGATAAATTGTTTCTAATTTCATCGTGTATAGTCAGAGGATTTTAGATTTAGAGTTAAACACTATACAGAAAAATTATATTTTTTATAAATTTTTACTTGAAACTTAGTCTTCCTAAGTGAGTTTGCACTGTCTGTACTACATGACTTTCCCTGGTTCGGGAAAAGTGTTTCTCCAAAAATAAGTTTCTATTATCGATCTAGAACGTATATTGTAGTACAAATTATAACATGTAAAGTGCATTTTAGTGCTAAAAGATAAACCATGAGTCGGAAATGGATATTTTTTTGTGGTTTCTAGTTTTGTTGCCGTTTTAAGGAAACCACACCCTTTACAACTGACCATAACTTATGGTAGAGTGGATGCAGGTTTCGGCTTTCTGAAAGTTAATATTTTGAATAAAATCAAAAACATTGATTTTGTGTTGTTTTTCCTTGACCAGGAGGAGAATTTTGTGGTACATTGTTTTTTCTACATGAATTTTTTTTCAGCACCTACATTCGTGGAGGATTTTTTTCCAATTTGTTTCTTGACAAGTCTAATTGTATATAGAGTGCAAACAGTACAAAGTTGTCCAGATCTGCTTATTAACTACTCTCTTTCTCTCAAATAGTTTAACGGACGGAATTCTGATAATTTCAAAAGGTTAAATATCACACAGTGACACGATTCTATTGATCAACCTAGCATTATAACTTCTCGACAACAACATGATTCAATCAATTTTTCTTGAAACAGCTTAACAATATTGTTGACATTATTTATTATATAGGGGACGGTTATATAAATAACGAATTACTTATTTTCAAAAACTGGTACTAGGTAGCGCGACGTACTTCCGTTATATCGTGTATTAATATTACCTCTTACTTAGTCTTACCATTGAGTATTACTCTTACTCTATGAACTGTGAAATCTGCTACGTTTCTGGTTTCTGTGGTGTGATGACAGCATTTATCTTTTGTCCATCTTCGATTGTAAGATTTGAAAGCTGTGCTTTATTTGTAATAAGTGATTTTTCTGAGGGATATATTTTCTTAAAGATTACTTTATTGTACGTTGGTTAAAGAGCATTCCTGAAATACGTGTCGAGTAAGTTGACGAACCCAAACACGAAGAAGATCTTACCCGATTTGAAAGCAACTGATGGTACAGTACTACTAAATTCTCAAGTATTTGACAATTATGACTATGTTTAGTTTGTAAGGAATCAGGTAAAAGATGAAATTTTGTACGCCTGCTCTTATGTAGAAAAATGGGCACATGAATGTAGAGCTCAAAGCATGCTTGTGACCATTGTGAAAGAAATTGACATAATTTTAGGCATTTCTAATAATTTTTGCTTTCTTCTTCTGACCCGCCTAGTTGCGTCATCTTACCATGAGTAAGTAAGACATAAAGTTATAAACATAAAATGTAGGCAAGTTTTCAAATAATCAAGTAACGCAAAGAACCCTTTAAATCTAAATGTACAACGGTGACTCTGAGATGAAAAACAAGATATTATGTTGAAATCACGTGGAGAAAACAATAAGCTTATTGTCGTCATCTTACTTTCCCTTCCCCTACTTGTGTGTATATAATTTCTTTAATCAATGGTTATATTTTGATAACATCTTGGTCGACATTGATGATAACTGTGTGGCGTATTAGAATCTTCTGAAAATAATCCTAAGAGCATTTAGAATCCAATTTTTGATACATAAATAAAAAGCAACAGTCTTTTTCGCATTTAACGATGCGGTAATTCGCTTTGAGGTTGTTTTGCTCCCGATGTACTTTTTGGCTTCATTTTTAAGTGAGTCTTAAATAACTTTATTTAAGCTTGAATTGCATTTCTCAATTTTTTAATTATTTAACTGATATAAAATTTTAAACATATTTTATAAATAAAGGGTTTTTAATGCGTTGCTTCGAATTTGTTACTATTGCTCCCTATTGCAGTATTTTATGTATAAGTCACATCTTGAGTGAAATTAGCATTATATTTGCGACCAGGATTCTTAAACTGATATCTATTCCTAATTTTAAATAGTTCAATCTACTTCTCAAGAGCAGGCAGCTTAAAATTGTTAACTTCGTGTTTAGAGGTATCTGTGGCGCCTCAATGTAAACGTTTTAGGTTTATTTTGGAATTAATTTCAAACTATACTGCATGAAAGAAAGAATTTTGAAAATGTCATATCTTAAGGCGTTTACAGTTGTTTAGGTGGTAGACTGAGAATCTGAAAATTCGTTATAAATTCTAACAATAATTTTATTGATTAAAGTAAGGGAGCTATTGTCGGTACTCTCATCCACAATCAACAAAAATCTGCTTGGTAGAAAATCTTTCACAACTTTATTTTTTTCCTCTACGTTTTTTTTTCTTTAAAACAATTTTCTGCAATTTCTAGATATGAAAATTCTTGCACTCAATCGTGGTGTTTTTTGAATCTTTATATGTGAATTAATTGAGAATTCAAGAGTTGATAATAACGAGACATGGTCTAAGTATTAAAATATAAATTAATAAGTTAGTCTTATTTAATCTGGGCATGTGGTAGGAGTAAACTAAATGTGGTAATTAAGTCATGTGTAATTACTGGAACGTTATTGTCTTAATACTTTTTATGGCAATTTTGTAAATGATATTCTTCTGTGTATGTTTAATAATTTTAACTTCTTTGAATTCGTGCTACTACTATGTAAAAATATCCTATATTATATATTGAAATTAAAACAAAGCTGTATACAATTCTAGAGCGCCTCATTTATATTTTATAAATAAAGTAATAAAATACACTTTTATTTATACTATAACTGTAATCCATACGAATACGCAATATGGAATAAAGTTGTATACAGGGTGTAAATAAATAAGTGCGAAAAATGTAAATGGTGATTCACTGTTGAAAAGAATGTGGGTTTTCATACAAAAAAGAATTCATATGAGCAGCCCCTGTTTAGTTACAGCCCCTTATAGTTGACAGTTTTAATTTTTTTTAATCAAAAAATGTTACGACATTTTGTGCATTAAATGAATATTTTGTGGTATTCTCGTATAGTTTCAAAAGGGAGAAAAATTCACCCCTAACATTTTCTTTTTTACTTTTCCTCTTTCATATCTCATTACTTAAATTTTTGTTTCATATAATTTGATTCTTTCTAAACAAAAAGGACTCTGATTTTTTCGTAGGATCAATAATTTTGAGAAAAATAATATTTTTTCAAGTAAATCATTTGAATCACGTAGTTTAGAATTTATCTAATAAAAATGAATAAATTAAATCAAATCAAATCAGCCATTACAAATGACTAGACAGCAGCGAAAGGTATGCGGTTAAAATTCCAGCTATCCGAATCATACGATATATTTGATAATGTATTTTTTTTTTCAAAATTGGTTGTTCCTACGAAGAAATACAAGAGACCTTATTTGTTTAGAAAGAATCAAGCTATCTGAAATGAATTTCTAAATAATGAAATATGAAACAAGAAAAAGTTCAGAAAAAAACTAATTTTGGAAGTGGTGTTTTCTCCATACGAGAGCATCACAAAATATTAAAATATTAGCAATAAATGTTTGCTTATTTAAAATTGTAACTTTTTTTTTGTTTTTAAGAAAAAAAATTAAACTATTTTTTGCGCCATCTTTAAGAGGTTCTAAATAAGCACATTATTTTTAGACAAAGAATTACTACTTACATTTTTACGCGCTAATTTATTTACACCCTGTATATATTTTCTACAAAATAAAACATAGCGTTCCTCAAATACTTGTTTATTTTAAAAGAGGAAAACTTGTTTGTCTGTTTGTTACAAAAAATTTAAAATGTTTTTGAAACTTTTATGTAGACAATACAATACACTTTAAAAGATAGTTAATATACAGTGTCAAGAACAAGACAAAAAAATATTGAATTAAATTTTGAGCTTCTGAGGATTAGCCCTGCTTGGTTGAAAACTAATTTGTGACATACACAGATGTGTAAAATATTCGGACAACATAATAAATGTTTCAAAGAGTGATATAACATACTGTTTAAAATTTTTTAAATATCTTTGGTCAAACATAGAAGATAAAGGCGGAGTTGCAATAAACAACATTAAAAGAGTTACAAAAACCCACAAATTTTTTGATAGGGATTTCGATACGTCACGATTTAACTTTGAATAGAACTTTAATTTTTTTTCAAAACTAATTTCGTAAAAGAAAGTGATTAATCTTAACATTTTATGTTTTTACACCCTAAAAAGTCAAATAAAAGTTATTTTCAACTTTTGTTAATTATTGTCTAGTCAACTTCACCTGATCTTTTATATAAACCAATTTTTTGACAAATTATATGTTGGCTCAACTTCACCTCTTTGACCCTGGTTTAAAATATTTTGTGTTTTTAGAGCTAGAACAAAATAATGTTATAATAAAGTTTTTAAGAAATTACAACTAAAGTTGAAAAGCGTCTTGGGAAACCCTGAGGTGTAAGTTCAAATTGAGTTTATGAGCTTTTTTTTGGTTTTTAACTTAAACCTTAATTAATTTAAATTAAATTGTATACATCAAAAAACAAAGTAAATATTTAATCAAAAAAATTATTAAATTTATACTATATGTTTAGCAATTTTCCTTTGATCTTTTTCTTGAACACTTCCAAAAATTATTCCAAAATTTGACAAGATCTGTGCAGCAGGACAATTCAAATTGAAATGTTAATTTTATTCTTACACAGACACTGATGCATTCTGAACTAGAACTGAACAAATACTTTTGCAAACAGAAAAGAAAACTTTTATTTATGCAGTCGTGTTAAGGTAGCTGAGAACAGTACTAATTTTAATTAATGCAGTTATAAACACGTTTACAGAGAAATTAATTTTGCATTTAATTAATAAATTGCTGGCGATTTACGTGAAGCCGTAGTCTTATTATAAACTAAAATTAATCGCAGCTGCAGTAACCTTATATATTTTAAATACGGGAATACATGCAATTCGTTTGCTTCCTTCATTATTTCTTCTTCTTTCGCATTTTTTAAGCAAGTGTAAATATTATTTCTGACATAAAGCACGCAAGCTGTTACAGTATTTCAAGAAAATTGATGGAACATACCCGGGGTTTGGGGTGTAGTGCTGTGCGGACGTTATATGTCAAGTTGCGTGATATTGCTTCGTGATTTTTAAATTCAAATTTTCGTCTAATCTCCTTATTTTCAACTTTTTTAAAATTCTCGGTAATAATTTTAATACGATCAACGATATATTTTTATTACTTCACGCGGCCTTTGTTTCGAAACGCTTTTCACCAACGCGTTTCCCGCTTTAGCGTCTTATCTTAGAGAAGTAACTTGGGTATTTATTACCCCTACATTTAAAAATTTTAAATTAACTACAAAATGGCAGCGTAAATGTTTGGTCAAGTTTGAAATTATTCCAACTCGACAAATTCTGCCAATTTTTTTTAAACACTCCCACGTCGGAATCGGTTTAAGCTCATTTTAAAATGTGAATTTTTCGAAAAAAGACACCCAAGATGTAGATGTGCTTTAATCCTAAACTGAATCGATATCAGGCGGCAAACCATATTTGATCGGTCCCTTCTTGCGGTCAAGTTCTATGTGAATGAAATGTATAAAATGTAGCGATGCAGGAATTTTATGTTTTAACCCAAATTACCAGTAAATTTAACCCTCGTAGCAATTTTCTAGCATTGTGTACAATTGTTTCTTTTCGTAGGTTAATTATTCATGTAATTTTCTTTTCAGAGCACCATCATATTTTCGTCGGAGATTTGAGTCCCGAAATAGAAACGCAAACGTTGAGGGAGGCTTTCGCTGCTTTTGGAGAAATATCGTAAGTGCACGCAACTATTAATACATAATTAGAAATTTTATTAGATTTACGATAATAGACATTTTCAACGACGGTATTGTTGGTACATGTTAGTTTGTTTTAATTAACGAATAACATTTATTTTTTGTTGTTACTTTGCTTTTGTCCCAAATAAAAAGATGTAGAAAAAACTTAGCCCGTCCCAAATAAAAGCTTTTACAACGAAAATTTCTTTTGACAAGTGTTATTTCCCTAGCTGTACATATATGTGCTGATTCTAACAAAGGGATTGCTGACTGAGCCGCCATAAACATATGACTAATCATTCCAGTTTTTACGATACACTCGCGGTTGATTTCTTATAAAATTCAGATACATTTTCTTTAAATCTTTACATTGGCTTTTGTTTGATGCCCCACTTTTGACTCGATCCTTTAATACTCTTAACGCCTTATAATTTAATCAATATCTAGCGGCAATTAATTTATTTATCGCGTTCAAGCTGTGATTTAGTTTTCTGCAATGTTTCAAGTTATTAATTTCACAGTTTTGTATCCAATGTATATTTACGCCGCGACGTTAAATTTTATTTTACAAAAAAATTAAATTTTTCTAGAGCAAAGGATTTAGTTTGCTTTCTTTGTGATTTTTTGTGCTTTTTAAAGTTCTTTGATGAATATTGATCCGGTTACAATTTCTGTTTGTAATCAACCTTCATTATTTGTGTACTCACGAAGCGTCATGGTTTGCGGATTCCCTTCTACCTATATAATTTACCAATATTTTCAAAAAAATTAGAGAGATGTACATTTTTTAGAATCTTATGGAATTGGGTTTAAAAACTAGACACGACCGCTTTAATATTTCTAAAACAATTATTTTTTATTGTCAAAAGGTTTTTGAGAATAATAAAAAATTTCATTTTGAAAATGAAATTATTTATAAAACGTGTCAGTTTGGTTTAAAAGTTTCCTGTCTCACCCAGTTACAGCTACATATTTTTAAAAATAGCAGTAGCCTTTCACTAAGCTCGAATAAAAGCTTTTGAGCGCAAATTGACGAATATTGTGTTGATGTAAGTAGAACACACATGATAATTTTTTGCATTAGTACAGGTAAGTTGCATTTTATTCGTAATTTCCCCGAGTACACTTTTGTGGTGAAATTACTACATCCATTACTGGAAATTTTATTTATTTTATATATGTAACTAATTTATTATAATATTAAATATATGTTAATTTGTGTGGCGAATAAATTATTGGCATAATCGATACCTACTTCATATAAAATACATTCGAGAAATCGTATTCCAAATTAAAATTATTATTTTAGTGGGTAATATATTTTCTTGTAATTTGTGTCAATTATTTCTCTGTACTACTTTTTAGAAGTTAAGTTATTGTAGTGTTAGCACTCAGTCAAAGTGACACGATCTAAAATCACAGGTGACCAGCACGGGAGGTTAATTGTTGGTTGGTTGCTATACGTTTCCTTTGCTATCGTTGTATATAAGTTTTGTACTATCGATATTATTAACAAAAAATATATACCGTGTGTCCTACGGAAAAGTTGACATTTACTATGTTAAATTAATTTTTCTGTCACAATATAACCACACGTTGTATTGGATAAATAAAATAAACAAATTCATATGTAGTAATAAATATTCAAAGCGTATTTTACTAAAAAAAATTATGAATTTTTATTTATTAAGCGGCATTTGTGTACGATTTGATTAATTGTAGTTTAGTAGTGTTTTCTCTCCCTAACAAGGGTTCGATTCCGATTACGGTATTTTTAAATTATTGATGTCATTATAATACAAGTGAATTTTGAAAAAAGAATTGACATTTTTTTAGTGGTGCATTATTTTCTTTATTTAAAGCACGCCTCGGCGTGTTTAAATATAGTTTTTAAAACGTTTCAATTTAAGATATTTTTTTTCATAATTTGTTTATAGAAATACGTCAGAAAACTCGATATGTACTAACATTTTGCGGTTATTTCTTGTTTGATATGATATACTCTTCTTCATGATGTCTTCTACAACACATATAAAATTAATGAATTATAGTATAATAATCTCCGCTTTATTTTAGTACGAGGAACGCAACTATAGTGGACACTAGAGGTTGTCGGTTTTATTGCTTTGTCCATTCTGTTTCGACAATTTTTTTTCATATCGGACTTTATCTTGTTCACCATTGGGAGAAGAATACAAGTTTAATTATAATCAAGAAGATCTTCAAATGGTTACCACCTTTAAAAAGAAATACGTGGTGTCCAGTACATCTATACAAAACTATGAACTTTTCATATTCTTTCTTATACATTATATTTTCGATATTAACCAAGATTCTGCTTTATTATTTATAACATCAATATTAGAATTAATGCGGTAACAACAATTCATCGTCGATGACAAATTGTTATGTTTTTCTCATTTCCATGATATGCTGATGGCTCACAAATTCGACTATTTTATATTTTTAGTACTTTTTTCCATTTTTTTAGTAATAATAGAGTAGTTATGATTCCAAAAGGCACCGATAAAAAATAGCGCCGTCGGTGGTGCTCGAAAAATCGCGTGTGTTTTAAAGATCTTTTATCTACTTATACTTTAATATACTATTATATAAATTTTATTAATACTAATTTTATCGATCCCGGATTTTGTGCGTAAATCTTTATAAAACAACTTGTCCACTAGGGCGTTAATAAATCGAAATCGTAAACAAACTTATTTTTGTTTATTACAATACGCTTTAAACATTCATTGTTATCATACACATTTGTCCTTATTTACCTATCTAATAAAATATGTTGCTAATTTGTGCTCAAATTGTGCCAAAAAAAAGATACGTGTTTTGAATTTAACATAGAAAACTCCTATGTCAACTCTTTCGAGACAGACTGTATAACAATACGATCTTTATTAATTACGTACTAAGTACCCATTTATTAGTTTCTTCGCTCCAAAACATTTTTTACCTACAAAGTTATTCACGTAAGGTTATCTAATAGTGAGTTTGAAATCTGATCAAATAATATTTAGGTAGTATTCTATGTTCCCAAAATATTTTTAAATTTACATCTTTTTACTTCAGTTACGCCGGAAGTCTATCATAACTTAGTTAATTTAAATATAACACTTGCATTTTTGAATGTCTTTGTCAAATTTTGAATAAAACATGCCAAATATGAATATGTTTTGAAATAATTTTGTCACCTGACTAAGGCTTTTAATTAAACCCACCCAAGGGTTTAAGTAATTGGACCTCTCATACGCCGGAGTAAGCAATTGATAATGAAAAAAATATGACGAGACAAAATATGTTTCACGTTTCATATCCTAACAAAATTTTATGTCAAGGACATGTAGTCTTACACCCGGCAATAATCTTAGCAACGAAAGATTAATGTATCTGCATTTTTGTGACTTCTAAATAACCTGACTATTTCAACAAATCAAATAAATTAGCGAAATATCTTGGCTCTCCGCTTTGCTTTACAAGTCAATATGTATAGGGTGAGCTTTTTTCAATACTTACATGGGAATATCGAAAAGTATAGTAAATAGAATAATAGAAACATTAGGGAAGGTTTGCAGAATTAGCAACCGTATTATATCTGAAGAAATTCAACTTTGGTAATTTTCTTCAGTGTTTTTTTCTCTTAAGGGATAGACAAAGACAAACAAACTAGTGTAAAATCAAGACTTTTGTGAGAAAATGTAAAAAAAACGACTTATCTTCAATTCTTAGCATAGAACCATTGCAGATCAACAGAGAATCTGCTGTTTATACCCTATACCCCTCAAGTATAAGTTTGGACCACCAAAAGAGATGGTTTTAAACAGATTATTCTAGCACTAAGTACGAACACTTCTTAACTCGCCTGGCCAGCCTGAAAGTGTAAAGGCAAACTCTCTTTAATCTATGGAAGAGGTGTTTCTGCAAAGGAGAAATAAGCTGTCAAATGAAAATACGAACAAAAAACGAAGATGTAAAATAATTGCACACACCTAGAGTCGGTTTATATCCAAAAGTTGCACGCGTACTCCAAAAGATACAACTTCGAAAAAGAAAGGCCGTTTTATCAGAAGAAAGGTCTCCATATGGTGTCGATAATTAATTTAACTGTTGATCCAGGTAGCAAACAGAATTTGTACCCTAAATCTATAAATTGAATTTTGTGATAAACAATTCTTATAAAGCGTCTCACATACAAATGACAAGTGTCTTTCGAGTCATATTTCACGTTCCAACAAATTTGGAAATAGTATATTAAAGAACTAGTTTCAGAAGACGCCTTCTGAAACGAATTCCTTCTATATTATTTTTTTATTTTAGGCTTTTCAGATGGATTTTAAAATAAAATTTCGCGAGTTTTTAAATTTAGGGAATTTTGAAGTGTAATTGCTAAGGTGGCAATATTTTCATTAAACTTTGGTTTATATGCTAGTTTAAGTTGAATTAATACATTTATCATATGTTTCATTAAAAAAATGAGTGGAAATAAAAATAAGTAGATAAATAAATCTACTGAACATTTAGTACGATTTAAATTAATGCACACCGAAGGTAATGACATCTTGGAGGTTATCAGTGTTACCACCGTTCGAATAAAAATTGTTCCTATTTCTATAAAAGAACTCAAATTTCTATAAAAGAACTCATTTGGGTGCTTTTATAGCTCTGTAACGAACCAAAATAGAAAAAAAACTTTTTATTGTATAATTCACTTGAGTCACTAAACACAGTGTTGCCAGTAGGAACCATTTATAAAGGGAAACACAAAAAAAAGTGCAACAAGATTTGTATGTGATTCTTAGTAATTCACAGTAAGTCTTACCAAGAATGAAATCACAACGGTCAAAAAAAATCTCAGAAACCCATAAATGGTGACGACTCCAATATCTCTAATTTTTTTTTATTTGATAGAGTGTTAAGTTTTATAAATTTATTCGTTGTTTCGAAAATTGTTTGCGCCTAAAGGCGGATGTCCAACGTCTATTGTAAACAATCTAGGATTGAGTTTATACGGAAAAGTTAACCAGGTGTTTAGATTTCCTAACTATAATCAATGGTACTGAATGAAGAGTCTTGAGCAAGAAACTAAAGCTGAAACAACAAACAACTAAAACAACCTGAAGCTTCTTTTAAAGGGATTGAATGGGGTTGTGGGTTGAGCGGTACTGTACTGCTGTTGCGGTTTCTTTTTAAATCTCCTCTTAAATACCCTCTTCGGCCATCTTTTGTCTCTCATCTGAGAAGGTGCCCGTAACATTTGAGTAGTTTCTTTTCGATTCTTACTATTACGGTTCCTTGAATGCCCATATGTTTCTGTTCTGTGTTCTATTCTAGAAATTCTTGCGCTTATGCTAAGTGTCCAAATTTTGACACCATAGCATAAGATTTAACCATGGTTGTCCTTATTCTCTTTTCTTCTTTTTTGTCATATTTCTATCCCATGAGAGAATCCTTTTTATTTTGTGGCTTCGTTCTTAATTTCAGCCTCGTCCAAACCTCCTTTGTCCTTAATGGCTCTTCGATATTTCGTAGGGCTATTTTTACATATAGGTTACACAGTATCAGGGATATACTGCAATTTTGTCTCAGTCTGTTTGTGAACAATAATGGTTGCGACACGTTTGAACCTAATTTGATACGTAGTGTGTTTTCTTGGTATGTTTCTTTCACGATGTCTAATAAGTGGTCCGAAAATATAGATCGCAAACTATGCTACGCTACTAAGCATAAAAAGTTATGAAAATTTTTCTTATAAACTTTTGTTCAGTTGGGCCTGCTTAAGGAGATACGACCCTGTAAAGTTTCAATTTAAAATTTGTTTTTTCTTATTATTTCAGAAATGAGATAAAGAAAAATCTGAAAATTATATATAGTAAATACGATATGAAACACAATTTATTAAAGTTTTCAAAAAATATATTAAGCAGTAGCTTAACCGGGAGTAGCTGTGAGGATATTATTAAAAAAAATGTAAATCTTAGAAATTTTGGTCACCCTGTAAGAATTTTGGAACAAGCACTTTATTACCGACAAAAAGTGTCCTTTCACTTATTTCGATAATGTAATATTTTTCGAGAAAAATTGTTTTATTTTGTTGTCTGTTTTTTATTTGATTTAAAAGCAAAATACAAAATTTTAATAAATAATAGGAGGCTTTCTGTATTAAAAAACTACAATTGTTTTTATGACCGTAGTTGTATTTTTATTTCATTTTTATTACATAAATGTTGATAAAATGTTCAAAAGTTTAAAATCATGGTATGTGTAGAGTCACAGTGGCAACATTTTGAAAAAACAGACATTAAAGAAAACGATTTATCTCGAAAAATATTATACTAACGAAAAATTGAAAGACCACTTTTGTCCGTAATAAATTGCTTATTCCAAAATTCGTACAGAGTACAGTATCATATTACCGTAGTTTGCCATATAAATTTTCTCATCTCATTTCTGAGATAATAAAATAATAATAAAATAATAAAAAAAAAACAATTTTAAATTGTAACTTTACAGGGCCGTATCCTCTTTCAGTAAGCCCAACTGAACAAAAGTTTATAAGAAAAATGTTTTTACTTAGTAGCATAGTATAGTTTGCGACGTATATTTTGGACCACCTTGTATATTCCAAGATCTTATAATACTTTCCATAACTTTGGTAGAGGTACTAAGTCGTACGCCTTTTCCAGGTCGTCGAAACCTAAGTGCACTTCAGTAACATTCCATATAATTGTTGTAGAATAAACAAGTGTTTATGCACAATCTAGTAGCATAACCCACTTTCATCTTCCGCTATTTTGTGTCCGATATTCTTTTGGATTATTTCTTGAGTAACTTTTCCAAAAAGTCTTTTTTTAGATTTGTAATTGTTTTCTACACTTTCGTGGACTGTGCTCCTTGTACCATACCTTCAATTGGGCTGTATCTTTGTTCCTAGAAATTATTTGTTTTTGTCTTAATGTTTTCTTCTCTTCTATATATAATCACGGGTTTCTACTGTCTTTTTGTTAACCATTTCTTGTAAACTTTGTTCTTGTTTTCCATTAACTCTTTAATTTCGTCTGTTAGCCATGGTGGAGATTTTACTTTTTTTTTCTTTTTTTTTCTTTGTTCTTCTATAGTATGGAAAGCTTTTTCAAATACGTATATGCCAATTCTACATCGTTTTGGAATTCTTTTGTTCTAGTTCTTTTCCTAATCTTCTTTCAAATAGATCTTTGCTACTAAATTGGTACAAGCTGATGTAACTGATATCTATCTTTTTTTCATTTTCTTTTTGTCTTGTTCAAAATTTTGTATTGTATTTATTCTTCTGGTAGAAACTTTGTTTCCTATTTAACAATTATGTAGTAACAGATTGATTTTTGGTTGAGCGAGAGTCTCTCTTCGAAGTCCATTTGAGTATTAGCTTGTGCGGAAAGTGTTTTCTTTGCAAGTGTTTAATAACATCTTGCCGGATCCATTTATTGAGACTTCTCCAAAGTTTCCTACGACTCTATTTCGCGAACCCACTTTTACGTTTAAATCTCCTGCCAGTAGAATTTCCTAATGAAATTTTCCAATTTTTTTTACAAATGATGAGGTGGTGACCCATCGCTTTAACCTCCAACCTGAATGACTACAGAATCTTCTTAAGGGTTCCCATTCCGGTTTGTTCTAGTTTTGAAGAGCTGAAAATTCACCTTTCACCATCTTTCGTTTGCTACGTAACGTATACCAATTGTATGGTACGCATTGCCCAGAGATCACGACATGAACGTACAAGTGGGATTTGTCGGGTAGACTGTGGACATTTCTCAGTGTTTCCTTGTAACCAGGATATCGGATATGCCGATGGCGATTACCCCTGAGGTCCAATACCAACCATTTGATCTCTACTAAAGCACCTAAAATGTTAAAAATTCTTATACAGTTACCGGCAAAGAGTTTGCATCAAATGGGAAAAATTTTGTAATTGGGATATCCAAAATTTTCCTTTGGTAAATGCATTCAGCATATAGAATGACAAAAAAAGCACTTTGACAAATGTCATGCTGACCACTGTCATGGCGGCAAATTAAAAATATCCCTTAAATATGTAAAAAGTGAGGTTAGATGACGAGATATTGAAAAATGCCTAAGAAAAAAGTTTAAAATTAGATTATAGGTCCAGGTGCAAAAAGAAAATAACGACTTTTCAAAAATATCAGTTTTCCGGGCCTTTTTCCCGAAATATTGGAAAAATAAAATTTTTTGCGTTTGATTTGCGTAAACACAATAAAAACCAACAAATAAACTTTACAATCTAGTAATTTTTTATTTATTAGTCTACCATTGGACGGTAAAAACAAAAGACGTTGTTTTTTTAGGATTGCAGATTTTGTTGCAGATAGGCCATTGCAACAGAAAACATAAGGTTGAAATTACAAATTTAGAATTATTTTAAAATAGTCCTAAAATGATCAATTTTTTCATTCTAAACCTAATTTAAACAATTTTTACAATATTGCCTGGATAATAAGCTCATACAAAACATACAAAAAAATTTCCGGAAATAATGCTGGAAAACTGATATTTTTAAAAGTCGTTATTTCTTTGAAAATTTGCACACAGACGTATAATCTAATTCTGAACAACTTTTCTCTTGAGTGCATTTTTCAATATATTGTCATCTAACCTCACTTTTTACATATTTAAAGGATATTTTTTAAATTTGTCGCCATGACAGTGGTCACATGACATTTGTCAATTTGTTATTCAATATGCTAAATTCATTTGCCAAAAGAAATTTTCGGATATCTCAATTACAAAAGTTTTTCCCATTTGATGCAAACTCTTTGCCGGTCACTGTATAAGATGTTAACTTTTTTTTAATTTAACTTTTTGAACGGAGTTTACGCATACAATACTGCTGTCTCCACTCATACCTAATCTTGGTTCCTTAATTGATTTCAAAATTATCCATTTGCAGAGTGTCCCTTTGGGTTGTATATTATGTATTTTATAATTTCATATTAGGACTACAAATGTATTTTTTGGATTCTTTAATGTCTGCTGCTTAGGTGTCCATTTAATTGTAATGTGATCGATTAAAGTAATTGACCTATTGGGTATATATTTTGCTTAAAATATTGCAGGCAGGCACCTGTTGGGCACTTTTATACTAAGCACTGTTTAGTGAAATTTTTAGCATATACAATAACAACGGATACTTTCGATAATGGACACCGGCAGCAAAATTTTCCCACTCATGGTATAATTTAAGAAAGATACCGGTTCATAACGGACACACTAAGCATATAGTCGGTAGGTATACACAGAGAAATATATAGGTGTGGAATTAAAGTTATTAGTATTATAAGGGTCAAGAAAAAATCGGACATTTACTTTCTTTTTTACCTTGCCGTTTTTATCCTCTGATTAACTCAATCAATACCCATGTTTTGTTGATAATAAAGTTAATGAATTACTGTTCATGATTATTTAATAAGTTAATTATATTACACAGTTGTAAAACATAAGATCAATTATATCTTTTGTAGTAATTTTTATTTAAATCCTTTCTTAATTTAAATTTAAACAAATTTTTTTGTTTTAATACTTTTTCGTTTCTACAGAAGTAAAGTAAGAAAAACACGTAGATTGACCTCCAACTAACGGACACCCTGTAACAGTTTGAAAGATTGCTGTTAAGATTTGGATTGTACTATTATTTCAGTTTATGCTAAAATAGACGAAAAAGTTTGTTTTAATATTTAGTAGAAAAATTAGTAAAGTCCCGCTGATACTCATAAACACGCGGAAATTAAAACAGTGGAGCGAAAGTGAAATAGTAAAGAAGAAATATAGTTGAACTAGAAAGGGTAGGTGACCGACTCCTCGGCTGTAAAGCATGCTTCGAATTTTTAGTGTAATGCAAATATGAGATTAGGAGTTATCGGATTGTTGTTTGTAGTCTCATAAAATTGTTCCTGAAGGTGCCAATAAATAACTTTCAGGAATTATAGATGAGGAGTTGGTTTGTATGCATCCTCGGACAAAGCTACGCACCTCCACGAAGGCTAAGTAAAATATTCAAAGCTGTCGGGAACACTACCACAATAAATATTAGTAGAGAAAACAAATAAAAGTGTTCATCTTACTGCTGAATATTAGAGACGTGCTTCATGGAAAATGTTTGTTTCAACAACATACGTAAGAAACACTTAATAATGAATCTGTAATTTTAATTCCCATTGTTTATTTAAGTTTTTATTATAACAAAGATTCTAAAGATTAATCCTGTTAGTGATTACAAAGACAATCAAATATAACCAGATTTATGTAACCGGCGTCAATAATGAGAGATGGCATCTCTGAAACGCGAAGAAAATGCCAAATCCGGATTATTACCCCCTTCTCGGCGTTTCTAACAAAAGAATTTTGTCGGTCGGATATGCTCTTCAAATCCTTTAATACTTGGCGTAATGTCATTTAAGACATCATCCGCTATATATCAATTTCAACAAATTTAAGTGTTGGTTTCGGCGCCATTTACGAAACTGTATCAAACACAGCTAGTTGCGGATTATCTTCAATTTACATAAACTACTATTTATCTGTGACGTAACGGTTCTAAATAGAATTGCTTTGACGAATACGAAACAAAGCAAACCCTAATTACTGACGGCTAATTATAAATTGAGTCTAATACGGGGTTAGGTGTGAAAGAGTCGTCATTTAAGCAAGGACTAATACGATGGGACTGTCAACAAAGATTCCATACATGAAAGTTATGGTACATATACTTAGAACAAAGTCAATTACCACATTCTCAGCCCGAAAACGCCGTTTCAAAGTAAATGTTGTTTGAATTCCTATTCGCTGTTTGCCGATGCATAAATACATTATCCCGGAAACGACAAAAAAATTAATTTCCATTATCTAGTAAATTAACGTTTTCCTTTTTTAATTTTAAGTTTATTTATCCTCTAATTAACAAAAATGCATCTCAGAAAAAACATCTTAATTCGTGATGCGAGGGAGTCAGATAATATTTCACAGTTCACCTTCTTTGGCTTTGGATAAACTGTTATCAACTCTAAAGTCGCATAACTAGAAATACAATTAAGAATATGTGTACTGACGTGGTTGACCGATACCAGACATAGCTTAAACTTGAATTGAGACAAAGGGCTTTGTAGATAACAAGCACTTAACTGTGTTCTGCTGGTTTGCACTTCAAAATTACACTGTGCCCGAATTTAAAAACTAATCTTAACTAATTAGAATTTTAATTATTTCTTCTAAAGATCGATAAACACGAAGTCTCCCAAAATATTTTCGATTCAGGACAAGCTTAGTTTTTTTCGAGAGAAAACTACAAAAGGTCATTATTGAAAGCATGCCAAGTATTTTAAATCAATTGCTATAGTTTGTATTTATGTAGACGATTTCGTTCCTAGTTTTATTTAAGGACACATTTGACCTTACTAAAATAGAATTATTTGTTCCCTTAATATAATTTATTCATTATCGTTTGATGAATTTTGCGAACGCAATAGAATTTTGATAACAAAGATAAATTTGATGGATTAAGTACAATTTGTTAGTTTCAAAAGTAATTAAATTGTGCTTGTCGGCGTCTTCAAAGGTTTTTACTCATTTAACGTTTAAATGATCTAGTTTGTTGTTTGCAGTCACGTTTTTACAGTTAATGTTTCTGTTATTAATTTTACGAATAATACACAAGTAAAATTGCGACTGCAGTAATTTAAACAATGTAAATGCTAAACAAAAATTATTTTTACTCTTATGTTTGTATTTGTCTTTGTGTACTGGTTAATGCTGATTAGCTACATTCTGCTATTCTTAAAGAACTTTCAAAGGCATCCATTATGGGATGAAAAAACGGGAATTTTGCTTAATTGATTTTTATTTTACTCCATTATTAGGAAATTGTTTTCGAAATAAAATCGGGATTGCTCTATTTATCATCTGAAAGAGTGTGTCAGAAAATCCTTAAGCGTATTTTAAATTAAACATTAATTTTAATCGCAATTACAGTGGCACTAACGACTTTCGTGTACGAATATTTAACATTCGAGAGATTTACCGTATATGTGAATGAAAATTCTGAAATCGGCCAAATCAAACTGACCTGTTCATCGATCGGCCAATGTCAAAATGTGATTCTTTAAGTTCGGGATTTGTTGATTCATTGAAAACAATTAATCGAAAGGAAATTAAACAGATTAATAACTCATAAGGACAGCTAATGGAATAGCAATTTATCGAATTACTATTCAATCTAAATTTTACGGTTTAGAGAGTGGGTCGAGGTAGACATGGCCACTGGTTCATTTTTACAAAAAACACATTTCATAGATTACTAAATAAAATTGAAATAGTCGATGTGTGATATTTTATGTTTCACATTGTATATAGCGGAATACATCAAAATCGACGTTTTAGAAAGATAATTTGTACTAGAATTTGAAAATTAAAAAAAAATAAGCTAAGGACAGGAATCCACTCTTTACAATTTCATAATAAGCCCCGATTAATACAGTATCAAATATGGTCGATTGTAATAGTCAAAGTGAAATTGTGCTCGGTTTTGTTTGCAGTAAAACTGCATTTCGAAAACGAACTCAGATTTCAAAGTGTGATCACACATAAGTTGTATTGATAATAAAATGTATTGTAAACACTATACAGGGTGGTCCACAGGGAACCGCCGCAATTGTTTATGGAGAACCTGTACGTAGGAAAATTCTGAAAATTTGCGAAAAAGTCGATGCGGGTCATTCAACCAAAATATTTTAAAGATGGCATAACTTCCTGTTTTACCGGAAGTATGTATCATCTTGCTCATTTTAAAAGGAACGTCCTATATATTACTACATTTTAGATTCTACGTCTAATTCTAGACATATTTCATTTACAATGTCACATACCACCTCAATCGTTTCTGACTTATTTAATGTTTTATGTCAAAATTGGCGTTTGTAGACCAAAACTAATTTGAATTATCAACTATTGAAAAACATTTTTGTACTTGGTTTATGTATTTTTATTTTAATCCGGGTCCGTTTGAACAGTATTTGTGCAAAATTGTCAAACAAAATTATAAAGAGTGTTTGAAATTGGTATTAAAAACAGTAGTTCTGAAAATCGTCAAAGGTCAGTTTTTGAAAATGGAACGTACCGATTTTTATATTTTTATCTTATTCGTGGTCCAAAATAAGGGTAAGTTTGTATAACATTGATTATTAAAAAAATCGGTACTTGTTTACATACTGGCAAATAAACAGTTTTCAAACGATAATACCCGTTAGATGCTTTTTTACGCTAATTAATTATTAGTTGGCTGTGCTGGCTGTCGAGAATTCATATCAAACATGCCGGTCCGCCTAAACTATACCGACAAAATCATTTCAACTTGTTTATTCTTAATGGGAAATACAACAAAGATTTGTCAAGAACATCTGAGACGTTTACTGCCCGATACCCAGAAAAACAAAAACCACCACGAAGCGCAGTAAGAAAATTATAGAAAACTTCAATGTTATACTAGCTTACCTTTAATTTTGGACCACGAATGAGATAATAATATAAAGACCGAAAGTTGATTGGTGTATGCAGTTTCTTAAATTCAACTGAAAAGTCATTTTTGATAATTTATACGGTAGGAGAACCAATACTAGAGACGATCGGTCTCATCTTTGTTACCAGAGTAATGAATTTTTTTGAAAGGCAATAAATTTGGGAATACGGGGATTTGATACGAGTTTTTCTTGGAAATAATCAATAAAACTAGAGATTTACTTCAGTGACAATATTCTTGGAAGAGAGGGTTTTTGAATAAGGACTCATATTGGTCAGAGTTCGTTGGTTTTGTTTTGATATTTGGATCTATTTAAAATGACGACTTTGTTGCCTTTAGTCTGCTTAAGTATTTGAAATTTTTGTCTTTAAAGTTTTGATAATGGGTAACCTATAATGCTGCGTCAATTATAATAACAGTAATAATCTAAATAACCAAAATATGACCATAAAACACAATATGTCTTAATAAAATAATGCCGTGGAAAAAGATACAAGGTGTTAGATAAAAAAATTTTTCTTAATTTAATCTACAGAGAAACATTGAAATTCCCTTCGACACTACAAACTGTTCAACTGCCTTTTCTCAGACACAAATGAAATTATCGTATTTAAACAGGAGTACTAATATTGTGTAGAAATGATGTTTACGTCATATTCTTTAATCAAAATCACTAAAAAGTTTTCTCAAAAAGTTACCAGTCGATTTCATCATCAGGAATCATTCACGTAGCGCCCCCTACAACACGTTGTAAAATAATACATAAAATAATGTTCTTGGTCTAAAGTAATGCCTCTATGCCGATTTTAATAAGAATTGATAAATTTACAGTAAAATTATTAACAAAAAATGAAGAAAAAATGTTTAATTTAACGCTCTGTATCTTTTTCTACAGCAATATTTTATTAAAAAATATTGGGTCCTTTGATCATATTTTAGCCTAAATAACCTGCCCCTACCCTATGTCCCAATAGTTATGAATCACCCTGTATTTAGCTTTGATTCACGCCGTATATGCTTTCTACATTTATTTATTTCTGTGGAATGCAAGGTATTTACTTTTCCTTTTTTCGCATTGCGCAAAACACACGATGACGCCGGACTCGAAAGCGACACTGATTGTGAGATCTTTAATGATAAAATGTAGTGATTTACCGTTTGTGTGAACAGATTATCTCTACCTAAAGGCCCAAAAGTAATTTTGGTAAGCAAATTTTGTTGGATATTTCTTATGTATATGCCTTCTGTTTTATTTTTCTTTTCTGTCTTTCATTCTTCGCCGATTGCAATTGCCGTTTGCGGATTTCTTTTCCTCTGCCGTATGACGCATAATTCCGTATCTCTCATGCATGTTTTTGAAAAAACAAAATTCCAAAACAACGCTGATCAGCAATATTGCAAATAAGAGCAACGCCCTGACGCCATTCTCGTACCATATCTGTTTAAATATTAAATTCTTTTTATTTTCATTTTAAAATTTACTATCTTACCTTAATGACTTTCATTGCTTGGTAAAATTTTTAAATAACATGAATGCAAGTAACCTTTTTTAAGAATAATGTTTAATGTACTTATCTGTAAAAAATCCGGATCCGAATTTAAATCATTTGATGAAAGTTTCATGTTATTTCGCGTATTTACTGTTTAAATATTTTACATTTTGGACAAAGAAATTAAAATGTAATGGCATCTCTTTAATAACATCAATTCAGGAATGAGTGCCAACAAATTTACTGTAAGAATTTGTTCATTTGTCCTTATCTTGGTAAGTCTCATTGTGTAAAATTTGGAGACACCTATCTCAGAAGCGAATGACTCGAACGTTACAATAGGATTATTAAAAAAAAATTTGCAATTTTCAAAATTTCCGCTAAAGCGAACAGAGACTTCAAAAATGTATTTACAAATCTGAGCAACGTATGTTGTGTCACATTCATTCTTATTATTTTTGGCAAGTTTTTACCAAGATATTTGGTCAATCAGAAAAAAAAACAATTAATTACAACACGGGCAATATGAAAAAATTATTAAAAAACAAACTTGAAATTTAAAAAAATGGCACCTTATAAAAGTTGTTCATCTTGATAAGTTGGATTAGCGGTTAAAATTAATGTACTTATTTCTAAGACATCCTGTATATGAGCCAGCAAAATATGGACCATGTTTGAAGCTTTAAATTTGGATTTATGGAAGGCAAAGAGTATAGACAAAATGTATAGCTTTTTTCTTTGAGCCAAGTAAACTTCATAATTTGTAAGCTCCTCTTCGTCATCTTTCTTTTCAATAACAATATCGTATCCGGTGGATTACATTCCCTTAAATTTACTCGCTTCCTCGTTAAATTCTTGCATTTCTTGCATTACTTTCTAATTTACGTTTTTTTCTTGTATCACTTACTAAATAGAGATAATATCATTCACATTTTTACTAATAAAATTATTTTTAAATAATAACATACATTAATTTGTATTTTTTTTAAATTTCTTTTCTGTTTGTTTGTCAAGTAAAAATTTCTTATTAGATCAAAAATAGTTTAAACTAAAGTTATGTATAATTAAATTACAAACTTCCACACAAAAATACCCAAAACATCGTGACACCTCTGAAACCAGGGATTTTACCCTTTTCATTACACTGGAATAATAAATGTATTCAAGTTAGGCTTTTATTTTTACTCGACATCTTATAATTGAGATGCGATCTACTGTTTCAAAAGTTTTAACACTATTTATTTTCACTTCTTATAGATAAGATAGGAAGTTACGCTACGTTCTCCAAACCGAAAATTTTAATACCTCTTTTTTTCACTTTTTCTGAGGAATTAAAGTTAGTACTTTATAATGAAGCAACAAGTTTTTTATGTGGAAGTTGGCCGGAGGTTATATACCTATTAAAAAAAATTACTTGTTTACAATTTTTTTTCAAATAAAAGTATGTAGTTTCTAATATAATTATAATTTTGTGATCCGGTGCTTAATTACAGCGTAATTACCGAGTAGCGCTGAT
The DNA here is from genome assembly GCA_030710515.1 of Abscondita cerata. NCBI lineage: Eukaryota > Metazoa > Arthropoda > Insecta > Coleoptera > Lampyridae > Abscondita > Abscondita cerata. The sequence goes on from JALBCR010000604.1 coordinate 224,332, forward strand.
CATGTGAATACCTTTAAATATAATTTCTATTCCTTCTAAAGTTCTTCTGAGTAAAATTTTTTAGTCTTAGAACGTGTTCAAAGAAACGAGCGCGCAATTTGGTCTTGAAGAAACAGGAAAAAGGATGTGCTTAACTCCGTGTTAAGCATTTACGTTTGCCAACGACTTAATTTAAACTGTCTTTACGGTACTTCAAAAATTTTAATATTAATAATACAATACGTAACATTTTCGAAAACAGTTGTTTACATTTTTTCACTTTTTTATCCAATCTTCATAAGTGGCGACGTTCTTATATGTTTATTTTATTATTCGAGCAAATGTTGTAAAAAAGAGCATCTTGAGTTAACGCGACATCTCAAAAAACCGATGCTTTGATTTTAATTAAACTACTAACTGCTACAAAATCGAAGTTTTGACATTACCGTTCTGGCGCTAAAACATTTTGGCGTTTTTGAATAAGTAATTACTAAATTATGACAATTACGTGAATCTTAATTGTTTTAAAGTTATTTATTATTTATAACTTTTATTTAAACTATTTTTCTATAACCCAATTTTATTTTTCTTTTTTCGAAAAATATTTTAGTATCGGAACGAAGTGGATTTCTGCGCGAACGCTTGTTTCTATTGATTAGATTTTGGGTGCCGGTTAACAAATGCTACTGTAGAAAAAAACATTTTATTTTTTATTATTATACAGGGTGTTACTTAATGATAAGCCGCAATTCAAGGTACCCATTTCTGAACCGTGAAGATCAAGTATAAAGTTTTCTTTAATAAAATATCTGGTTTTGAAGTAGCCATTTTTTAAAATCAAAAAATTAAACGTAATAACAATGTAACAGAAAATTCACAAAGTGTTGGAAGTGCCTATCTCCCGCTCCTATCCTGGCTCTTCGTATGGATTCACATCCGTCCATAAGTATAATTCTATTCCTTAGTTGTTTTATTGTCTCGACTAATGGAACATAAACTAATGTTTGTTTAAGTCGGGCGATCTAAGTGGTCAGAATTATGTTCCTCCACAACATATCTAACATATTTCGAATATTCACCAACCAATATGCTAAAGTGATCCGAAGTCTCATTATACACGAATCAATGTTGTTAGATCATAATGCAATTATATTGTAGAAAATTAGTGTAACGTTGTGCAAAAATTGTTCCTAATCGTATTTGTAACAGCACGGTGATTTTCTTGATTATTATAGAAATTAATTTTTTTTTTTTGGAATAAAGCATCTCGTCTGTAAACATAATGTGGATTGTTTACAAGTGATACTACCTACAAAATTCGGTTATCCTTTGGAAGAAATTTCTTAACAACGAATTTTGTTTCCCAATTCATCTCATGCCCAATATTCAATTTCTCGCGTACTAGTTCTGCAGAAGTTCAACATGTACAGCTGAGAAAACAAAAACTGGGATACCTTTAATATTCTTTATTTTTTACTTTTTGATTAATAAAAAGAGTCCATTTATAAGTTTCTTTAAAATGATGAGTTATTGAATAAAAACAAACACGCATTTGATTTTCTGAATACGTAACTAAGCTAAGAGGGTAGTTTATCAAAAAAAATATTTTATGAATTATTAATTGAGGAATGGAATAGGTAATATGACTAATTGAAGTTAAAATGCCCTTAATTAAAAAAATTCTTAGTTATGTATAGTGATTTATTTACGGTTGTAACGATTTGTCCCCTAATTGTATTACAATTTTTTTCACCAATTTTACAATTTTGTTTATTTCTTCTTAAATAGTTATTTCAAAATATGTATTAGATCGAACTTAACCTTTTGTTGTCGTTTGAGGTTTACTGACAAAAGTCATTTGAAACAATAATCGACAATATAGGTGGTCATACACACTATCAATTGGATGTTGCCATATTTTTGCAAATTAAATCATGTAGCCCGTCGGTTAAAAGTTATCCAATTCCTGTATCTTGGCACCGTCTCTAAATTATACATTAAATTTTATGATCAACGCCATCATAGTGTGAAGACATTTGTCATAGGGTAAGAATTGAGGCTTTTACGGCCGGGGTCATTATTGAAACGAAAACGTCTTTCGGGTTTAGGACCGTGTCAAAAAGGTAACCGTTGTAGCTAACGTTTTGCCACCAACCGTAAGGGGCTTCTCGGGGCGAGAAAATTGAAACAAACAAAAGAAAGTTTTAGGTAGACAACTAAAAGTCAAGTAATCAACTTGTGACCAAGCCAAATCCTACACTAAAAGAAGTCATATTGAACATTTAATGCAAAACATTAGGTTGATAGAGATCTCTTATTGATTACTAGAGGTTCAATCGCTATTTTAAATTGTTGCTAAATTCTGCCTATTCCGATTTTTTTAAAGTTGACAATGATAACCTGTCAAATTCCTTTATTGTTTCAATGGCGCTCTACCATTTCTGATGGTAGTATATGCGGAAGTGTCTCCATCCCTCAATTCATTTTTTTTATTAACCGCCGTCTTAATTCAGATAGTTATTACGTATTCAGCAAATCGAATGCTTGTTTTTTTTTTTATACAATAACTCATCATTTTAAATGAACTTAAAAATTGTTTTTTCCCATTAAAATTATTCCAAATGAAATTAGCTATACTGTATTGCGTATTTAAGAAATCGAGAAAATGGGTAAAAACGAAACCCTCTGGTTAATTAAGAAAAATTAAAATTCTTGAAATATCTAAAAACAAAAAATATTACTTTAAATATCACTATAAAGATATGTGAACGTGTAGTTTAATCACTACATCACTACAAAAATTCAAATCACATTAAAACGGCATAAAATATGAAGTAAAGTAGTAACCTCCGGACAGGATTGAACACAAGAAAAACAATTAATATCGATGCATTGTATAAACGTTTACCTGAACTGCAATCATTCACCACTATTCTTTAACAGTGTACAAAGGTCAGGTACTACATCCTAAACATTAAAGCAGATATGCTTACTTGTAGAACCAAGGTGTCCCAGTTTTTATTTTCTCAATGATACAAAGTCTAACTTTGGAGGTAATACGCTTAAAACTTCAGCCAGACGGCAATGAGTGATGATGAATAATTTCGTGCCTGGAAGTGTATGATCATGATACCTTTCTTGATAAAGTTGACGGTTCACTGCGGGCAATAAAGGAAATGCATTTGTGTCATTTCTAATTTAAAATATTTATTTGCTATTTTTTAACAGTAGGTTATATCTTTCTCCATCAGGGGAAAACTAATAAATAATCAGTTACAGTTTAGCACTCAGAGTACGCGTGTGAAAACCGTAAGCAAATGTGTACAAAGTACAAACGAACATATAGCGATTAGAACCAAATGGATCGATATCTAAACAAAATTTCTGTTAACTTTAATAAAATTTTATTATCGCGAAGTGAAATATAATTTACTTGTTGTATTATTAATTTCGAGGAATTATTTATTAATAATTATGTAGTAACTACTTTCTCTAGTAATATGTTAGGTTGTGGCATTTGTGCTAAACCCTTAAGTTTAAAAACAAAATAAAACTAATCTGTAATGAATGTAACAAAGAGTTTCACGCTGCATGCCTGAAAATGAGTAAGGCAGACATTGACGATGAAAAAAAGGAATTACGCGATGATTGCGGGTTCCGTTTTATTCCAACTTTGACAGCACCCTGTATAATAAAAAAGGTAACTTCAAAGTGTAAACGATAAAACGGTATGTGGTAAATAGTTCCTAAGGAATCTAAACTTATTCAAATTACATTAGAAAATATTGAATTTTATGTAAATGGTAAAAAAGTGAAGTGAAGTAAAAATTACAAAGTTATCTGCAATTTCGGTATAACCGGAAGTAGAATGGTGACGGCAATATTTTCATTAAATAGCTCATTATTCAAAACCCCTTTATACAATTTTTTATGATTCAGATAACTTAGGATAGATAGATAGATTGTATATTTACAATGGAAATTTTTTCCTAAACTAATTACGTGATTTTTTAAAAACCTGTACTGATCATGTATTTGCACGTGTAGCCAACAAAATTAATACACATTTAGAGGCAGTTGTAATACAAGCAAATATTTCTGATCACTGCATGACAGTGGTGAGTATGTACGTGTGTACAACAAATAGATCAATTACATGATTGTGAGGCTTCCACGTTCTATCGCTTTTATGAAAATCTTATCTGATACATTACTAAAAACATAAAACGGAAGAAAACCATAACAAATGTCTTGCAAAAAAATTAAGCCTTGGATTACTAGATTTCTATTTGTATAGTCGTCTCTTGAATAATTGTGGTGGTGATTCGAAATCCACTTAGAAAGTCATAAACCATGTCACTGCTCAAAATACTAAACGACATGAAAATATAATCCTAAATATAAAATGGAAATATAATTAGTGATGCCAAAACAGTATCAAATTAGTTTAAAAGTTTTTTTGGGCGACACGTTAAATACCGTTTGTAATAAACCATATAGCTTAAACTGCTTAGAGTATATTAGTCTTTTTCCTGAAAAAAATTCAAGCAAATCAATGTTTTTGGACAACGTAAATAAAAGTGACTTAAAAAATGCAATTAATTCTTTAAGAAATAATACATTACCTGATATCGACGGTATCTCCTCAAGCTTGGTTAAAGAAATTCAAATAGAGATATCTCCCGTTTTGTTATGTCTAATTAATCTTAGTTTTAAAAAAGGTGTTTTTCAGATTAACAAAAGTAATTCCCTTACATAAAATAAATCAAAAAAATTATTGTAATAACTATATACCGATATCACTCCGCACTGTTTTTGATAAAATATAAATATAAGAAAAATAATAAAGCTGAAAAAAGTCCAAACAGGGAAGAATAAAGGAATGAGAAGATACAATCGAAGAGGTCAATGGGAAAATTTTTGTAATTGAGATATCCGAAAATTTTTTTTGGCAAATGAATTCAGCATATCGAATGACAAAAAAAGCACTTTGACAAATGTCATGTGACCACTGTCATGGCGGCAAATTTAAAAAATATTCCTTAAATATGTAAAAAGTGAGGTTAGATGACAAGATATTGAAAAATGCCTAAGAGAAAAGTTGTTCAGAATTAGATTATACGTCTATGTGCAAATTTTCAAAAAAAAATAACGACTTTTCAAAAATATCAGTTTTCCGGCATTTTTTCCGGAAATATTGAGAAAACAAAATTTTTGCGTTTGATTTGCATAAAACACAATAAAACCAACAAATAAACTTCACAATCCAGTAATTTTTATTTATTAGTCTACCAATGGACGGTAAAGAACAAAAAACATTGTTTTTTAGGACGGACTTTGTTGCAATGGCCTACAGAAAACAAAAGGTTGAAATTACAAATTTAGAATTATTTTAAAATAGTCCTAAAATGATCAATTCTTCCATTCTAAACCCAATTTAAACAATTTTTTACAATATTGCCTGGATAATAAGCTCATACAAAACATACAAAAAATTTCCGGAAAAAATGCCGGAAAACTGATATTTTTGAAAAGTCGTTATTTTCTTTTGAAAATTTGCACATAGACGTATAATCTAATTCTGAACAACTTTTCTCTTAGGCATTTTTCAATATCTTGTCATCTAACCTCACTTTTTACATATTTAAGGAATATTTTTTAAATTTGCCGCCATGACAGTGGTCACATGACATTTGTCAAAGTGCTTTTTTTGTCATTCGATATGCTGAATTCATTTGCCAAAAGAAATTTTCGGATATCTCAATTACAAAATTTTTCCCATTTGATGCAAACTCTTTGCCGGTCACTGTATAATTTTGGAAAAAGTTAGGTGGTTTATTTATTGACATAAAAAAGATTTGATACGGTAGTAGGGAAAATTGTACGAAAGTGAGATTAGAGGAAATACATACAACTGGTTTGAAAGCTTTATAAAAACGAAAACAATGCTCAACTCTTAGTGATTTTGGGTGAAATAAAGCAAGGAGTACTTCAAGGTTTGTACTGATAAAATTCTATTTATAATTTATATTAACGACTTATCTAATGCACTTTGGAAAGGTCACCTAACATAGATTGCAGATAAATACAATAAAATATCGTAGGAATAATATTAGATCAAGAATTAAATTGGAAAAATCAGTGGTAACTTGCCAAAAAATACATATAAATATGTTAAACAGGGAATAGGATGCTCTTACTGAACAATTTGAGGTAGGGAAGCTAGTCTGATAATTCAGCTTAAACAGATATGGAAGTAAACTTCTCTATTAGATTGTCTGTTTATTTGTATTATGACGTCATGATGCAGGTTTTCTGTATTTGCTCCATGAGGTGGCTCTGTCTTGTTCCATGACAGAACATGCTTGAATCAACAACAGACCCATTTATTACTGAGTGCTATTCATAATTTTGTACGCCGATGTCAAGCTTGCATTGAGGTTGGTGGCAGTCACTTTGAGCAACTTCTTGTAAGTTACGTTAACTGTATCAATGATGGTATTTGTAAGTTAACTGTAACTAATGTAAATAAAAAAAGTTGATACTAATGATAGACAAGTTTAGTCCCATATCTCTTTAAGCTGAATTATCGGACCCCAGGTTCTACCTCAAATTGTTCAGTAGAGCATCTCCTATGCCCTGTTTAATTTTTTGCAACTTTCAATGAAAAACACCCTGTATACTTAGAAACAAAGAGGTATATAATGTTACAAGACCAAATTTTTCGTTTTTTCAAAAATGCTATGTTTTTTTAAGACCAAAAATATTTAACAACTTACTTATGGAAATAACAAGAAAAAAAGTTTAAATTGAAGGAACCTCTGTTCAGGGTTACCCTTATATGCCCTATTTTATTTTTCTTATTAAATGTTTTTTTCATTTTGAATTTTTAAATAGATTAATTATCATTATTATGTATAAAATGTATAAAAAAACATTGTTGTTTATTTACAAGAAAAATTAATACTTGATTATGATTATGTCTCAAAACAGCATCACAACCTATATCTTAAAGCTCATACATATTATCACACGTATTTATAAGTAGAATTTGGTTTAGGAATGTATGTTAATAAAATTAAAGCCTATCATTATGTAGCACAGATTACAGGTTAGTGAAACTAGGAAAATTTGCTCTCCAATTATATGACTCTTGTAATATTGAGACACTTTAGTTTCAAATTACCGATACTTTTTGATATAAATTTTAATATAGTTTTCTTTGCAATCTCTCACATTCTTAATTCTTTCAGAACACGTTAAAATATTTTAATAGTTTAATTAAATCCAAACTAATTATAATATTTACGAGTCTTATGCTGTTAAACTTAAGGTTTGATAGGTATTATTTTTATAATACATCCTTGACACAAAATTTTATACTTCCTTCAACGAGGCTATATAACGCAAAGAACAGTATAATATGGTAGTAAGTGAATTTTATGTAGATGCACCCTGTCATTTTTTAAAAGGTTTTAATTCAGTACTTACTTTTTTTATGGTTGTTAGCATTTCGTTATATAACCATGAATAATATAGTGAGGTGCTGTATAACCCGGATATAATACGTATAGGTGTAGTCTAAGAGCTCCATAGTCTTGAGAATTACTATGCCTCTTCATGAACTCTAATATACATAAATTATGATAAACTAAGTATTTGGAATAATCAATACGCCATTGTTTTTCAGCACATGCTTTTTGTTCTTAGAGAATGTACGTGTTTTTTTGCATTATCTGTAAGCTATTAAAGTATATAGACCTAGTAATTTCTTTAGTGCACCTATTGCAATAAAAAATGTTAAGACATTCTATGATGTTCAATATCGATAAACTACTCTGAAATTTTTGTAGTGCACTTTCAACTCTATTTATTGGCGTATTTACTATCGTTAGCGCGACTGTCAAGATGCCTTCCATTATTTGACTTTTATTTACATTATCCTTTTATCTGTGGACATAAATTTTTATAACCTTAAACCTATCAACTTCTATATTGTGAAAATGTGAGTAGGGATTGGTTTGAATTGATCATCAAATTGCAATACGATCATTGTTATTTTTAAATTGTCTTTTGTGCGCTCCATTTACAAATGATTAATTAAGGAAACAATATCCTATGTCGCTTACGTATTTAAATAAAAAATCTGTTACCGTACAAAATACACACTTTATTTGGAATTATAAAGTGAAGCGTTTTTCTTAAATATTTGAGTTACATTTTGGAGTTTTCTTAGATACCTGGTTGTTCAAAGAAAACTGGAATTGAAATCCCTTAAGAATTTCGTTGTTTGAGTTGGAGAGTGTCCATACTACCTTTATGAATATTTTATCAGTTACCTGATTATTGCCGGGACGTTAATTCAAATCTTGTTGAAATACGCGTTTTCGCTTACGAAAAGAGAAGCGAGTTATAATATATTTTCTGTAACAAATTTGGTAAATGTATTGATTTGTTCGGTGACGCGTACGTTTTTAAAGATATCCGTAATTACTTACGCCACAATTTTTTCGACAACGCTACGTAGCCCAGTATTAATAAAACTGTTTTGCTTAACTTTATACGCCGACTTTTCAATAAAACTAGCTTTTTGTGCGCTATGCGTTATGCCTACATAATTTTTATTCGGCGCACACAATTCATACGAGAACTTTATGTCCAAGTTTCTTTGAGTTTCGTAACGGATATAAAACATAAAAATATTTACTTGCGCAATGTATATTCGATAATTCTAATGTTTTAAAGATGGTAAAATAAATACTAAGACGCATTGTAATAAAGTTAAATGTCACACATAGACTCCGTATATCCGGAATTTGATAAATGGTAATTTGAGAGTACTATTTAAGTGTAATTTTGCATTTCTATTATTTTATTGATCTTTTATTGCGTTCACAATGTTAATTCCGGAAATGGATCTAATTTAATGGCTGGTTTAGATAGTTTTACATTTCATTCCATTTTATTTGAAATAAATGATCTACTTCAATTTTATTTTAAACCCTTCCGCAATTTTTTTATTTTGCGCAACCAAATAAACTTGCTTCGAAGAATTTACCAATAAAAGTTTAAACTTTGTATCGGAAAAAATCTGGTTTTATCCTAAACACAAATCGGCTACAAGACTGAAAAAAGAAAACATACAGGGTGCGGCAATAGTGTGAGGAAGCTCGATAGATCCGTTATTATAAAAAATATCAAAAAAAATGTATTTAGATAAATTTTAGGTATACTTAAGCTTCATGTTTTAAAATTATTTACAATTATACAGTGTGTTTCATTACTTGTAGGTAGCGCAACGTTATGTTTTTTAAATAGAACACTGTGTATATTATTATGAATTAAAATTGCTTTTACTTTACTCATCACGCCAATATAAGGGTTTAATATGTTATACAGAGTACTTTAAGAAATAGTGCCATTTATAACTAAAAACGTGTTAAATTCAACACCCGGCATCTCTTAAACGAAACGAAAGAAAACATATTTTCTAACTTCAACAATTTTCTAATAGCGTCCAGTTTCTTTTCAGAGCATTAAATTTTTGATAAACCTTAATTTTGAATACATTTTTTAAATAGAACACCCTGTATTTTATAGCATTATAAGAAAGTTTATTAATGGCACTTTTAATTTTATACAGCATTTATTATACTTAAATTTAATAATTACTGAGATATTTCGTGTTTCAAATTTGGTTTTGGATTTCTGTAAACATTTATTAAAACACAAAATATTCGATTTGGCTATGACTTTGACATTTAGGTTATAATATTAATTTTTGAACAAGTAAAATAAAATGAAATTAGAAACTTTTAACAAAAAAAAACAAAAACAGAATCACAGAGAATGTTCACAATGGCCTAATTGCACATCAATGCATATTTGCAAGCAATCTTCAAAAGATCGACTTCCATTTTTAATTCATTTGTAATTCTCTGCATCATATTTTCTTTAGAGTGGTAGTAGGTGTTTTATAAACACTATCTTTAATATAGATTCATACATTCGTTAAGGGATTCTTTCCTTGTAGAATTCGACGTTTTAGTGACGATTTTTGAACACATTTTACTTCAAAACTAAACGCTCAATAATTTAGAAAAAAATATATAACGTCTACCAAATACAACTAATGGTCGCTAACTGATTGAAAATAGTAAAAATCTAACAGTTCATTTATAAAAAAATTGTGAAAATCGAAAAAACGTTTTACTTTTAACCTCATTTTTCTACCGATTCGAGTAAGATTTTTACGTAAGAAATCATCACGCGACTTGCAGATATCTTTTAGTAACAATTTCTAATTAAGTTTGAAACTCTTAGATAATTTTTATAAGTGTAATTTGACTTAGAAAATTCTCTTTAAATTGTCAAATTACATGCGCTGTCCTTTATAGTCGAAACTCGTCACACGTCGGATCTAAAAATTATTTGGTGACAAATAACTACCTGAGCCTGAGTTTAGAGTTGTAAACTTTCGCACCACTTATCCATTCAAAAAACCCGAAAGATTTTAAACGTACCTAACTGTAAATCTTACAATGATATTACCACAAACTATTACTTGATCCTGCCACGTCACTAGCGACAAAGACTAAGTTATGTAAATTTATAGTAATTATTTTTTCGAACACGTAGGTACAATAAAATCGAAATTGTAAATGTCACAGAGAAGCTTTACATTATTTTACCACAAGCTTTATAGTAAAAATAAAGTAATATTTTTTCAAGCTGCTAAGGTAGGATATTCCAGGAGTTTTGCATTTTAGTACTTGCCCATGTTTTGATGTTTAGTACAACAGGTAAAATATCCACTCGCGTTTTACGTGCTTCAAAAGCTCAAGATAAAATATTTGTTATTACGAGGTGTCACAGACAATTTGGACATTAAATATTTTACGGTAATATAGAAACTTATAAGATAAAGCCTAGCGCAGAAACTGCTACGAAACTAAAAAAAATGATTTAATTTTTGTCCAAACAAATTTAATCAAAAGATGTAATATTGTGGATAGGTACTTCCACGAGGAACTTCCTATAGACTTCCTTTGATACTATTAGATGATCTCTCTCAATTTTCACTCTAATTACGCTTAACATTTTGTTTTATTTTTAGACTTGCAAAGAATAAGTTACCTTTAAACTCCGATGGAGTAAATCGCCAGAGGGAAGTACAGTTTTACAAAGAAAATACGATATAAATGAACCCTCAACTAGTACGCAGGTATTTGACAAGCCCTTCAGTCCCTTGGATAAGACGATTCCTACATGTCTCAGTCCTTGTCACAGTAAGGAATCGTTTGATGGATCGAATGAATTTAGTGATCAATCTCCTTCTTCAAAGATGATCTAACAAATGCAGACATTTGAAGAATTGTTGATGTACAAAATTTTATCGACCAAATCTTGTTATTTCCTCTATTTTCTTGTACTTCGGGAACTTCTGGAAAATCTGTTAAAATTTTTAAAGAAATTCGTAAATGTTTCATTTCCGAATTTATATTGAAATGTAACATATGTAAACAAAATTCTATCAGATAAGACTGAAGGAAAATTGAATACAAATTGAGCTGCTGTATTAGATACAATAAGCATTGGTTGTGGATTTTCTCAACTTAATGAATTTGTTAGTACTCTGAACATTCTAACAATTCCTTACAAAATGTATAAAATAATTGAAAATGAACTGCAAGAAGTTATCGAAGAAGAGTCATGGAGATGCATGATTGAAGCAGGGAAGAAGGAAGCACAGATTGCTAGAGAGAACAATGAAGTAGATGAAGATAATATAATTCCCGTTCTGGTGCAGCTTGTATCTTCGGACAAAGAACTGGCAAACTTATATTTTTGGGGATAAGAAATAAATTTTGTGTAATGTGTTATGTGGGAAAACAGAATCACTTATGTTTCAAAAATTGGCATGGAACATCTACTGCCATGGAAAGTGACATTATTTTAGAGGGATTCAAGCAAAGTGTTGCTATTCATGGCGTAAAATATGAGTACCTTGTTGGAGATGGGGACAGTAGTGTCTTAAAAAAACTTCAAACGGACGGGCCTTACTCTGTGGAAAAAATTGAATAATAACTTAAAAAATTTGTCAACAAAGAAGCTTAGTTCCAAAGGGTTTCCCCATTACTCCTGATTAGCGACAGTAGTGGACAGTGCTACAAAATATAGAAGATCCCAGAATATTTTGTTTCAAGAAAAAGTTAATAACTTAAAAAGATATTGAAAATAGTATTTCTCATGTTTTTGGTGAACATAAAAATGTGAGTCTTACTTTTCAATGGAATTAAGCCGATTGAACTAAATCTAGTTCCCGTCTTCAAGCAATGTGGTTTTTATAATGATATTATATGTATTGTGAACAGACTTATATACAACAGCAAACATGACTAATAATTCCGCCGAATCATATAATAGCGTACTAGCTAAGTATACTGGAGGAAAAAGAATCGACTTTTCAAAAAAAGGAGGATACCAATTGAGATGTCAAGCAGCTAGCATTTCTTATAATAGAGGGGCCGATTTTCAAAGTGTTATTCACAAAGCAATAACAGATTAAAGTCCTGGATGTCATACATAAAAGTTCATCCGAGGAAAATAAAATTTTACCGGCGAAGACAGTTATTTCCAAAAAAGAAAAAGTGTAAGAAACAAAGTACAGCAGCGGTTAATGAAGATTATGGTGACGTAGAAGAGATTTTGGATGCAGAGGAATTAACAAGAAGAACAAATACTTTTTGAAAACGCTTAAAAAAGTAATGATGAAATATTGAAATTGCGGAGAAAACTAAAGGACAAAGGGAAACAGCGTTATGGTTCGAAATAACAAAAAAAACTACTTCTATGTTTGGAAAAATTTGCAAGTTGAGGCCAACAACAGACAAAAAAACGGTTAAAACCATTCTAAAACAATTCTTATCGGCAAGCACGACCCATGGTATTGAAAACGAACCAATAGCGATAAGAGAGTTCTCAGAATGCCTAGATAAAATTATTGAATCATTGATGGAGACGAAAATTATCTAGGAGCCTCTTCCAGTAGGTTTTATTGGAATACGGGGTTTGATTGAAATTAAATGCCTTTTTAGTTGCAGAACGTTAACACTAAGAAGCTATAGTGAATAAAAATTGCATACGCTTATCTTAAAAACGATCAAATGCGTTTGAAAGTAAACCATAAGTACAAGGACAGTTACACATCACCAAACGTGACTTTTGCTATTTTGTATTATGGACACCAAAAGGATTACTTTTTGAATAAATTGATCGGGATAATAAATTCTTCGATGGTATGCTTCCTAAACTCAAAGATTTTTATTTTAATTATCTGCTACCCGAAATTTTAATTAGTACTAATTAGTGATTTTAACACTACAAGCTAGTATTTTTATTTTATACTTTTATTTTATACTTCATTGTAGAGTAGGTAATTTGTTTTTAGAGTTATTGTTATGTTATCTAAACCATTTATTTTGTCTATTTTATTACATGCTTTTGGATGTAATTTATTATGTTATTATATAAGGTCAATCAGTTTACTACCTACTGAAACTCCGATTATTTGACAGTTGATTTCGTTTTGTTTTTCTGAAAAATGTGACGATTTATCTAAATACGTGGTACTACCAATTTAGAAATTGGTATCATATTAATATTAAAAATAATAAAATCTTAAATTTCAAACTTTGACGCCGGGCGTACATCGCATGAATGAAAACTCGGAATGAAAACTGATACTATTTTTGCTCAAAGACTATGTTGAGGATTGACCATGTATTCGTCTTGTTTTTGTAAATATGTTTTATTTGAAGAGCGTTTCATTTTAGGAATGATTCTTTCAAAAAGACAAAATAGATTGAAAGCATGAAAACTGTCCCGGTATTTTATTTCTCTAATTATAAATTACAAAACTATGCATTCTGCAGATTTTATCACCAATGAGTATGTTTATGTAATTTTTCGCTATCGTACTTATATGACTACAGTATGCCAACTGAATGGATTGACGTAATACTATAACGCATATAGACTTGTATTACAGCGGCCGTATGTTCTCTCTATACCACTGAAAATTGTGGTTAACGCTAACAACGTTGATTTTTTTCTTACGAATCACATGTTATAATAGTGATCCATAGAAAAGAAAGAATCCCCTTAAGTCAGGAGGCCGAGAGAAGGCCATCAAGTATTTAAATGTTCATTCACTAAAACATTATAGTGCACTGGCGAGCCGTCATGTAAATTCCACATTTTCGAACAAATATTCATAGGTATTTCTTCTAATAATTCTGGTAATACGTTTTCCAAAAAATCTAAATAAATATCACCGTTTACATGATCTTCGAAAAAATGGGGTCCCTATGATATAATTTCCCAAAACGCCACCCCAAGCATTTAACGACTATCTTGTTTGATTGTGGATAAAAAATTGATGGGCGTTAAAAGATGAATAGTAGTGTCTGTTCACACTGCCATTGTTGTGAAACGTTGTCTCGTCTCCCAATAAATCATAATTATAGAAAGATGGATCTGATTTCTTGTGAACTTGTAAAAGCTTCTGCTCTTGGTTCTTGTCTATCAGCGAAATTCTGATGACAAATTTACGCTCAAGTAATGTTTTTTTACTTTCCAGTACAAAACTATATCAACCAATTCTTGTTGCAAATATCTAATGTAAAATGTTTTTAAATAGTCAAAGTTATAACCAACTCCAATATTTTGTGTTAGAATTAATGTTATTTACAGAAAATCCAAACGTAAATCTAAAACACAAAATCTAGGTAATTATTAAATTTAAGTATAAGAAATTAAAAGTACACTTTATGAACTTTCTTATAATGATATAAAATACATGGTGTTCTATTTTAAAAAAATAAGAAAATTATGTCACTGAATAATGGATCACACTGTATTTAAATTTGGGATTTATCAAAAATCAAATTCTTTGAGAAGAAACTAGACGCGATTTTAGAATATTCTTACAGGTAGAAAATTTTTTTCTTTTGGTTAATTTAAAAGATACCGGGTATTGAATGTAACACGTTTTAGGTTACAAATGGGAATATCTCCTTAAGTACTCTGTATAACATACATTTGCGTGATGGGTAAAATAAGCGCAATGGAAATTCATAATAATAGACAAAGTGTTCCATTTTAAAAAACATAACTTTGCGCTACCTACAAGTAATGAAACACACTGTATAATTGTAAATAATTTTAAAACTAACATTTTTTGATATTTTTATAATAACAGATATATCGAGCTTTCTCACACTAATGCCGCACCCTGTATACAGAGTTATTTACCAACCCGTTTATTAAAAGTATATTGAGATGTAATTTAGATACGCCTTTAAAAACTTAGGGTTGTTTGTTTTCAGGTGTACTTTTTTTCTAAAATAATTTCAACTCCCTGTCAGTTTCGGTTTAACCGGAAGTTGTTGACAACTTGCTTAATTTAGATGGAATGTCCCACATATAATTTCATTTTTTAGATTTGGCGTGAAATGTAAACGCATTGTATGTACAGTGACCGGCAAAGAGTTTGCAACAAATGGGAAAAAATTTTTGTAATTGAGATATCCGAAAGTTTCTTTTGGCAAATGAATTCAGCATATCGAATGACAAAAAAAAGCACTTTGAAAAATGCCTAAGAGAAAAGTTGTTCAAAATCAGATTATCTATGTGCAAATTTTCAAAAGAAAATAACGACTTTACAGAAATATCAGTTTTCCGGCATTTTTGCCGGAATTTTTGTATGTTTTTGTATGAGCTTATTATCCAGGCAATATTGTTTAAATTGGGTTTAGAATGGAAGAACTGATCATTTTAGGACTATTTTAAAATAATTCTAAATTTGTAATTTCAACCTTTTGTTTTCTGTAGGTCATTGCAACAAAGTCCGCCCCAAAAAACAATGTTTTTGTTCTTTACCGTCTATTGGTAGACTAATAAATCACTAGATTGTGAAGTTTATTTGTTGGTTTTATTGTGTTTATGCAAATCAAACGCAAACAATTTTGTTTTCTCAATATTTCTGTAAAAATGCCGGAAAACAATATTTTTCTTAGGCATTTTTCAATATCTTGTCATATAACCTCACTTTTACATATTTAAGGAATATTTTTTAAATTTGCCGCCATGACAGCAGTCACATGACATTTGGCAAAGTGCTTTTTGTCATTCAATATGCGGAATTCATTTGCCAAAAAAAAAATTTCGATTATCTCAATTACAACAATTTTTCCCATTTTTTGCAAACTCTTTGTCGGTCACTGTATAATGTCCTATACCTATATCTAACCGTTTTGAAATTTTTGACTTTGAATAAAAACGTGCCGCTTGCGTAACCAGCTTTGGAAGAGTATATTTCTTTGATTTTTGAAAATTTGATTTTCATATTTGGTAAAATCTTGAAAAATAGTCTTAAGTTTACATTTTGTAATTTTTGATGTTTATTTTTATACACGGTATTCAACCTTAAGTATTATCAAGTCCAGGACTTAATTCTGTATCAAATCGTATTAAGGTTACCTATACATATTCCTGACCGTTTTGAGATAATTAGGTCTTTTTCAAACGATCGAATGTATGCGGCTAAATTTAATAAATTTAAATTTTTACATTTCTAGTAACAGATGTCGACATACAATATATACTCATTATCTGCCATGCTGGACAGCAAAACAATAATGGTTTTTACCTGGCTAACTACGCGGAGGTAAAAAGTTTAGCCACATAAATTCGATCGTTTCAAAAAGACCTTGAAAATTGTCAGTAATAAAACAGTTTGATACAGAATTAAGTCTGGACTTGATAACATTTAAAGTTACAGGTTGACCAATACCAGATTTCAGCTGGTCGGTTATTTTTAAATGGATTGGTTCTTGGGTTTTCAATTTTTGAACACTGTTAAAAACATCTTCTTTTTTTCTAGGAAATTCTTTTTTTCCAAGTTCTTCTAAATATTTTAAATTGGTTAGATAACGTAAGTAGGTAGGTACATTACGCAATTAAATTTTGAAAACTTACTTTACCAACAGATTCTCTTCTTAAACTGAAAGAATAGGTTGAGGGTCCCATGTCCAGGATGCTTTATTTGAAATTCCAAAGTCGAGTTAGGAATGCCATATTTTTTTGCGGTTGCCCATACTGCCAAATTATTACTTTTTAAAGTTTCCATTGAAGTTTCCAGCAAATAGAAGTCGTATTTATTCCTCTTTGGCATTATTACAATTACTTAAGACCACTAAAATAATGTAGTATCAATAAATTGTTGAAACTTGTATTGGATGACTGCGGAAAATTCGACGTATACATTAAAAATATATTTAATTCAGTCATTGGATACACTGTCCAATAAATGAAAAAAATGTTCAGTTATTAGACAATCTTCCATGAACTTTACGTAACAAAATATGTCTCTAAAACCAACATAAACAATTTTTTTAGAAAAATGATATTATTTTCTTGATCAGCTTATCTTAAAAAAACAGCAATTAAACGACGTGCCATAGCACTAGCACACACATGGGCGACATCTATAAGGAAGTAAATTAAATAACATTACAATATTGAAGATGTTCAACAACTGGATGGTTTACCCTACTTAAATTGCGCCAGCTAAAGTTCAAAGAGTTCAATGATGATGTAAGGGTCACCGGAATGCTTTCGCGAGTGTTGCTCAATAAATAAATTTGTTTATCAACTTATGAGAAAATAAGCAAAATCTAGGAAAAGGGAAAAGAGAGAAGGTGCATTAAAAATTATACCAAATTTAATGACACATTAAAATAGTTTGTATTAAAATGACAAAATACATTCTACTTATATTCACACTAAAGACCATTAACAATTAAAAACCTAATTAATTATTACTTAAGTAAAATAAAGGGTTACACTATACTTAATTGTTTGACTTATTCAAAAACTTAAAATACGAAATAAAGTTTTTATCGCTTTTACAACACACTTAAGTGCGCAAACGAATAAGAAACTCATTAATGTCTTTATTATCGCGCAGCCAATAACTATAGTAATTCCTAAAACTACATAAACCTAAATATAGCAAAAAAAAATATTAATTGTTCAAATAACGATAAAAGCTGTATTACGTGCAATATTAAGTGCGTATGTACGATAAACTAACGTAGACAACAACCCCATGAACCGCATCCATTTTGATTTATATGGAACAAAGTATAGGGGCATTTTACCCAATATGTTGATATCCATCGGACGGGTAACTATTGCTTCTAAAACATGATTTACACTAGATTAACGACTTTAACGGTCATTGAAGGTTATTGAACGCGAATTACGACCAACAAATGATTCGATCTTAGTATCGACCTGCAATCTAAGTACTTACGATTTTATACTTCTTTGAGAATTCCAATTTATATCTGATTTTTAATTTCATACTTCTTACTTCCCTATAAAAGGGTACTACTTGATATGACAAAATAAAATCTAACAAATTCTTACCGTTTTAAAAATTAAAACTTGGGAACACAAAGCATGACCGCGCTCAGGCGGCCATTTAGAACGGAAGTGAGCGCCACACCAGTGTAGCTTACCATAAAACTACCATTTTATATGTAATGTTGGGGGGGTTTAGATATGGAGACAAAAATCTCACTTCTGATACTACATTCTTCTGCTTGTCTCATCACTCGCCATAAATATACACACACAATTTACCTATTTTTCGTAATAATACGTATGTCTCCAATGCTACTACACCTCTAAACATGTGGTAAGATTTCAAAAACGAAAAATTTAACTTTTTTTTTTGATGTAACGAGGAGTCATTGTTGAAATAAAAACGCCTTCCGGTATTACCGGTCTGGATAATATACTATTTTTTCTTGCCTTTTTCATTTTTCTTAAACTAAATAAAAAAAAATTATTAATCAATTAAAGCTGTAAGCAATCCAATATTTATTGTTTAAATATTTATTTAACTACGTGAGTCATTATCAGAATTACATATAAATTATTTGACAAACGTTATATGACAATTTGTTTATTTAAAAAGTTTTTTTAAAAATATAAACTAGGTGCGCAAATTTAAAAAAATTATGGAGATTTATTAAATTTAGTTTTGTTGTTTTAATGTAGATGATTTCTAATTTATTTAAAGAGTGTTTACTATATTAATTTTTGTATAAAGGACATATGAGTGAATGATGTAAATGTTTATGTTTATTTTGGATAAATTGTTTTGCGAAAGTTGATTGAATTAAAGGTCATGTTGTTTAAGATATCTTAGGTAGATGTTCTTTTAATCAAATTGTAAAATTTCTTTTAGAAAGTCTCCGCCCTAGTCATGAAGAAAAAAGAATATCTCATGAATAACAATTTTATTTTTCAACGTAATTCCTTCAAGTTCCATGCACTTGGTCCACCTATGTTCAAGTGCTCTTATTCCATCCTTATAAACCCTTTCGTCCAACTGGTCAAAATACTTATTTGTGGCAGCAATCACATCTTCATTCGACTCGTACTTCGTTCCTTTATAAAATTTTTTCAACTTTGGAAATAAATTAAAATCCGAGGGGCTAAATCAGGCGAGTAGGGGCAATTCAAACCCTAACTTATTAATTTTCTTGAATTTGTCATTTAGCTTAACAAGTACCTTTTCATAGTATGCTCCGTTAATTGTTTCACCCTTTTTACGATAATCCACAAAAAGAATGCCTTTGGCATCCCAATAAACTGATGCCAAAACTTTTTCGACTGACGGAACTGTTTCGAGCAGGTTCTCTTTTAGTAGTCCACTGTTTCTATTGCTGATGGTGTATAGTGGTTAATCCACGTCTCATCTATTTTAACAAATCGTCTCAAAAATCTACTGTATTGCGTTTAAACAAGTCAAACACTCATCCGAAACAATTTTGGGCGTCAGCTTTTGCTCCAGTGTGAGCAGTCGCGTCACCCATCGCGCGGATAACTTTCTCATTCCTAAAACTTTGGTTTGGATATCATATGTTGGCACAGTACCCGCCATCTCTATCACTTTTAATCGCAGGTCATTCAACACGACTTTATAAACTTTTTCAACAATTTCTGTAGTAGTTGCTGTTTTGGTCTTCTGTGCTCTTGCAACAACGTTTAAAATCCGCAACCCAAGTTTTAATCGTGGAGTACAAAGGTGAATATTTACGCAATGTGCCATTTAGCTCAGTTTTTATTTTTTTTGGGGATAAACCCTTAATGCTGTCTCCATTGTTGCAGCTTTTAAAACTTTAGCAACTTTGACATCATGTCAAAGAATTATTATTTGACAGACATTTTTGTTATTCCACAGCCAGACAGATAAATGTTGGAATAATATAACACCATAAAAACAATTGGACCCTATCTTGGTTAGGCCGGGTATATTCAATTTATCCTCGTACAAGAGCATAGTAGTTGGTATATGCCGCTTGATTTAAGATTATTATTTATAGTTAATTTACGTGAAAAAGGTTAACTAAATTGGTTGGAGCTTTGAAGACAAATTTGTATTCAGTTAATTTACTTAGATCTTGAACTATGTTAACAAATTCAGAAATAAAAGGATTTATTATTTGGTTTTTATTAGTTCGAATTAACGTTGTTAGATTTTTAAAATTTATTAAAAATGTTGAAAATAATTTTGAATCGAAATTAGTTTAAATGAGTAATATGAGGAAATGTGTCTAATTCTTTTTAAAATTTGTGTTAGATAGGGGTACGTTGAATAGACGGTTGAAAAGGAAATAGAACGCTGTAAAAATGACGATTTGAAGAAAATGAAATTATTTGAGCTGTAGTTGTAGGTTTTTATAAATGTCAAAATTAATAGAATTATTTAAATTAATTCGTATCTAGAAACGGACGGCACTTGCTTTGAGAAGTTTCTGTAGTGAAATTAATTCTGTAATGTAAATTGTTTAAGTAATATAGAAAAACATAGATTTCTGATGTAGTACCTTCAAAAATGCAAAGAATGTCATCAACGTATTTATTCCAAAATAAAATATTCTTATTAAAAATATTATTTTTGGAAATAAAATTGACTTCTAAGTTATCTATAAACAGTTGGTGAAATTGAAAATGATGATGATTTATTTAGTAATTTTTCTATATTTGAAATACATGAAGATAGGCAACAACATACACATTGAAATCATTCACTCACACATCCTTTAAACAGAAATAAATATAATAAAGAAATTTTAGATCAATTAGTACGATCTCAAATAAATTTTGACGACCTTACATTAAAATATCAAACAGACTTTTTATCTCCATAATTTTTATAATTAACTCTACGCTCAAACACTTTACGCAACTAGTTTATATATTTTAAAAAAACCTTTTGTTTCAAACATTTTTTAATTTTTCAAAATTACCATGTACTTGTACCGAATGTAACTGGATAATTTCTTAATAGGGGTATTGCAACTATTTAGATCGAATAAAATCCAATATCAAATTAGAGAGATTGAACTATTTTGTGAATGATTCATTAGTAAACAACACGTACAACACGTCAAAATATTTTTCTGTCCGCACTGCCTCTGTTTGAGATACTGTAAAAAAAGCTTGACGTTTGGTAATACAATAAATTTATAAATATACATTTTTTCCAAAAATTCATTTTAATACGAATTAATTTTATTTCAAAAACAGTGTTTATGTGATTTGATTTTCAATTAGTGTTAAAAATTATAGTGAACAAATGAATTAGAAATATTTCATCTTGTACTATTTTTAATGACGAGTAAATTTTTCAGTATAATTTTTATCAAAAATGTGTACACGCTATCTCCAGTAAAATTCTTCCAATTCTAATTAAGTTTAGAATAGTATTAACTGTTAATTAAACAAATGAAATTGTGTAATAGAAGCTGGTTGTAAAAAACATTGTGTAGAACTTCTACATGAATATTTATTTTGGTAGAACGTTACGATTTTTGAAACAAAAGTAAACATTTTGACCTGGTCAAAAAAACAGTAACCAAACGCATGTTTTGAGTACGTAAGTATTTGGTCCAGTTTATAGTGTTTTTATTCTTCAGGTTCTTGAGGCATTATATCTTCTCTGCGCTACAACTGAATAAATCTAAATAGTTCAATAAAAAACTTTACCACTTCGCTAGCTGTATCTTTGGTACGCTGTTAGTACAATCTCATCATAGTCTATTAATCTTAGACTAACAACAGCCACTCCCTAATAAAAGAAGTTTTCCTTATGTTTTTATAAGTGTTGTCATTGGATGACTGAAGATTTTAAGGTAATATGGGCTAGTATATGGGTCAACAAACAACGAGGTAGTGTTAGTGTTATTGTGTGTAATGAACCTCTTATAAAATGCGTTATTGAATTGAGTTTATTTTTCGCATGACACTATCTTTATTTTGACATTTAAAAAATGAAAGGTATCACAAATGACTAGTGCAATTCAAATGTTTGAAGTATTATTAATGTATTCAAATGTTTTATCAAAGCACAATATGACATAAAATACTTTAATTAATTAATTGCCTAATCAGTTAACAATGAAATAAAGGTGGCAGACCATAGACTTCGTGGAAAGTCTGTCAATTAATCGGATTTCTGAAAAAAATTATGAGTTTAGATGAAACACATTTTCGACTGCCGTATTGGGCGAAAAAAAACCTTATGTGATTCAGGAGAAGAGATTGCGGTCTAAAAAGAGTCACGTGTATATCTTCAAAATTACTATGGGCACGTTAGTGGAGAACCTGATTGTAACCAACTATTTGTGGTCAAAATTGTAAGACGATTGTGTTTTCAAGTGGACGGTGCTACATGCAATAGAATGAGAAAAACAAAATTTCCAGATGATGTTAATTGGTCGCTATCATGCAAAACATCGAACTCAATTTAGTTGACCTGTTGTACTGTACTGATACCCATGACAACCAGACTGTTTCTCAATATCCTTTCGTGTCCGGATATAGACTTTCTGACGCTCTAAATAAATAGCTTTAACGTGGTTGATATGATTTAGTCAATTGAAGAAAATCATGGACAGGAATTATTTTGATCCTTGTGTCTCCCTTCTAGTTTTTGTCTTCATAATGAAGAAATCTGTTTACCAGCGTCCTATTTTCAAAATTTTCTACTCTATTGTAATCACTACTTTAAAAGACTTATCCAGTATATCGCTCTGGGTATTTCAGGATGACAAATTCCTGGTATAATTTTAGGGCATTGTTTTCTATTCACGGCTAACTTGGAATATACATTGGTTTTGGAATTGAACGAGTTCTTTGCGCTGACTAATTATTTCAGCCAGTGCTAGAGTAAGTATAATTAACAACAACAAACATTCATTAGGTATTGTACTTTCTAAACAAGGTTTTTAAATCAATTTCTCAATAGGTTTATATTTACATCTTCTTGCATTAGTATTGACGGTTTCAAAGTGTAAAGAATGGTCGGTAGAACAATTGCACAAAACACCTTTATCTTTTAATTCGCTGATATGCTTCCCTTCTTTCAAGCGGTCTTTTTAAAACCCAATAATCGACTTATAAAGACAATCAAACATATTATTTGTCTTTAGGTTTAGGAAAATCCTAAAACACACCAAAAATGTGTCGTGAATTTTTTTGTTTCTGGGAGGTACTGATTCTTTGGAACAACGTTATGGTTTTGTTGTCTATGAGGTACCCTGAAGAACTGATCACTCTCCAATATTTTATGTGAAAAACTCAGGAAACAATCTAAAAAAATTGACGCATAAATGACGTTTGACAAGCAACTAATAATTTTCAGCAACATTTGTATATTATTTCTACCCCTTGTATTACACATTTTAGGCTAAAACTTATTATCCTTACTAAAAACAAAATTTGCAAAATGTGGGTGATTTATTATAAATGCATGTATGTGTGTTCGATAATTGTGTGGTATGAGTTTTCTTAAAGACAGCGAGGGTGTTGATGAACAGCTCTGAAAAGTGGTTATTCTGAAACAATACCATTTTCTTGTTGATGACAACGTACTACTCTAGAGTCTAAAGCCCTAATCACCACCAGCATATTTTTGTAAAAAACTTCTAAACTAAATTGCCGCACAGAATAGTGATCAACACACAAAGTACAGTATGGTTAGTATTTTTGGCAAATTCCAAACTGGAACACTAGAATGAAAGCAATATTTTAATTGTTAATTTATTTATTTATTCACGGAAAACTTCTTTTACAAAAATTTAAATTAATAGATATAATAATAAACAAAAAAAATTAAGAAAACAGTAAAAAAACCTAAAGGTAAATTCAATTGAAATAATAAAAAAAACTAAGATGCAAATAATTACTTAACATGAAACTTAAAATTAGATTTAGAATTTCCAAAAATTTTAAAGTTCTCGTGTTTCATTAGATGAGTTGCTATCGACATCATTCTACTGAGTGAATTATTCAGATCAAAGTTGGTACTCGCTCTAGGGAGTCGATTGGGTTCTAGTGATCCGGCTGTTCATACCAGGAGTCATAAAATCACATTCTTTAGCAAATCCGGATTGTCAAAGTGACAATTGATGAGACAATGTAGGAAACACATATCAGAAATTTTTCTGCGGACTCCAGGTTAAGGTATTGCATAATCCAGCAGTAATCACCATGATGTTGATGTCTAAGTTTGAGTTTCAAAAATCTCATGAACTTCTTTTGCACACTTTCCAAATTTTCTATATAACATATATAATACGGTGACCAAATAGAAGTAATAGTACTATTTGAGAACGGACAAGAGAACATCATAAAGTTTTTAAGGTAAATGGCGAAAATCCATTACAATAACGCCAAATAAAACCCCATTTTTAACAATAAAATTGTAATGGCTTTTGATTGAATGACAAAGACGAATCAGAAATTACACCTAGGTCCTTAACTTCATAAACTCTTTTAACAATGACCCATTAAGATAATAATTAAAGACACAAACAAATTTTACATTAATGAAAGATATGTAGAGACATTTCTAAACATTCAAAGGTGATTGATTAATTGAGCGCCATTGATGCAATATATCAAGATTACGTTGCAAATCTTTAGAATGCTTAATTGAAAACTCTAATGAGGAAATGCCGTTTTATCTGATAAGCATGGTTATTAAAATTCTCACTTACAACTGATAAGTGCTTTCTGTAACTTTCAGAAAACAACAATTGTTTAACTGTATTAGTAGAAGCAAGTCAGACCAGTGGAGTTTTGCAAATGATCTTGTTCCGAAGAAAGCGGAAAGATAAATGCCGTGGGAAAGGTGATAGCCACAATTTTTTGTGGTGTTTGTTGGATTATTTAGATTGAATACTTGTAGAAAACACAAACTTTAAAGGGCCATTTCAATGACAAACCTGCAAAACCTTTGGGACTTAAAGATTTGTGCCGAACGATGAAGCCATTGCTGAAACCGATGCTTATTTTGAAAATCGTATTGTTTGATGGCTTAAAGAACCTGGAGGAACACTGGACAAAAGTATGTTTAGTTGAAAGCGAAGAGGTACTTACTGTCCTCCCTTTGAATATTTTACTATAGTATGTTTATATAACTACAGAAAGTTAAATTTAAACATGATACTGTATACTACGTGTATTGTTTGGATTGTGAGAGTGCAACTAATGCAAATAATCCATAATATTTCATAAATTTGCGTCTGGTGTCAAAATGTTCGTGTTGATATTTATGACTTTGTAATAATCCGAATTTAATGAACTTTAAAATGTGTTGAAACGTTTTTTAATTAAACTCTCATAAACAATAAATCTTAGTTACGATAAAAATCTACAACTCAATTATGATAAACGGGTAACTTTCTCATAGGCATAAATAAATTAATTAGACTCTTTAAACAACAACGTTTAGATACTATTAACAACTACAATCCTAAGTTTGTTTATACTGAAAGTGATGTATACTGACAATAGAAATGATTTATATTTAAAGAGGCGTATCTGCTAGGACTAAAGGAACTCATAAACATAGTGTACAGCTTTCCAATACATCTTTTGATAATGTTTAACGGATAATGGTTTTACTAATGAATGATTGCAAGAAGCAGTTGCTAGGTGGTAGCTGAAATTTCTTAATTGATTTTTCTGTATTGAATGAGGCTTAAAAAGGGGGCTGATAATGTGAACGATTAATCTTTTTTTTTCCTACACTTTAATAAATATATTTGCGGAAGTTTGCAGTTGGGAAAGTTGATAACATGACAAAATTTGAAAGATAAACCTTACTGATAACGTTGTTGCATCTCGTTCATGTTTTTCACATTATGAAGCCTTTAAATTCCTAACACGCGTACAGTGTCATTTTGAACACTTCGTATTCATCGCCATTCGAACTACACTCAAAAGTTTTAAGAGTATCTAAGATAAAATTGTTCAACTCGATAAGCAAAATTCATGAAAAACATTGACTTCGTTCTCATACGCAAACAAAAGATAGAAACTCGTATATTAAAATTTTATCTTAATGAATGTTTATGTATTCTTATTTTTTCAGTCGAAATGATTAGTGAACGACTTAATCTCTATAATCTTAGATGTTTTTTTTTTGTTCCGATACATTACATTTTACCACTTGTATTTCACACTTAATTGCGAACATGAATTTTGAATTATGTTGGTAGTGTTCTTGAAGAATCTACTTCAAGTCTAATTTAATTACAAATATACTATTTGTTTCTGAATTCAATAGGTCACAACAGAGTGCGATCACCACCGTATGCACAGCAACGTGCTCATTGAAAGAAACTGATAAAATTTAATAGTCTGACAAAAAATAGAATTTAGTACTTCCTGCCAGCAAAAATCAAAATGTCACGTAGTTTTTAACATTGAATCTGTCGATTACTTCACGTCTTAATTTTACAGAATGCCGCAGTAGAATCGATAATTTATTTTTATAGAGGGAATAAAAATAAGCGCAGATGATTGTAATAAAAATTTATTTTCTTTGAACGATTGCCTCTGTTATTTTTAAAATGTTTTAAACTCATAAATAAGTAAAAAAAAATTATCATAAATCGCCAGAAGTGTAAATTGGACTTACCTTAAGGTTCTAAGCCAATAAAATTTTTATTCCTACGAGAATTGACCTAAGGAACTGATATTAAACATAATAAAATCATGAATAGAAATTGCCCAACACACAAGAAATACGCAGCAAAAGAGCGCAGTGTTGATAGAAGAATTTATTAGCGTTGAATATGAAAACAATACTTTGGAAATTTAGCTTCTTCCAGGCGGGATAATTTATTTACACCACATGTTGCATACTTCCTTTAAGCGAGTTAATCTGTATAATGCGCAATTTATTATTACGATATGTTAATAAATGAGTAGATTTAATGTGCGCCTTGATAATAATAGAGTGCGTGTGTAATGTACGAAAATGGAGTTAGCAGATCTTTATCTATGACGTTCCCGTTAAGCGGGCATACACTAAAGACAAACTCATCTTCATAAGCAAATATCCCTAACTTGATGTTTATGATGTTTTCCAGAAAGTGCTAAGCAAATGTATATTAGATACATTGGAAGACGTATGTTTGTGTGTAACGAATTCGTCATTTAGTCGTGGCATTTGTGGCTTCATTTTTTTTTCTCTAGAATAACAACATATTACACTCAATAACGTACAGCTGCAACTAACGAGCTACGGTTATTCTAACAATACGCTCAATGTTTTGCATCCCAATCGAGTTTCATGTACGCTCCTGTTGAAATTAGTGATGCACTAATGAAATTATGTAAACTTCTTTGTGTTTGTACACTTTTACTTGCTTGTTGTAATAAATGTATTATAGTGTACTGCAATGTACTTGAAAATGTTCTCAACGACACTTGGCTAAATTTAATCGATATAATTAGATTTTACGTCTATTATGGCATTTTGAGAAATTTTGTTACAACTGATGAGAAAGTTCAGTAGTTATCTAATTAATATTAGATTTTTTTTGAGTTATCAGTCTTGCTATCGGTTGGATGCAGTTGCTCTTCTAAATCCTCTTCACATAATCCTGGATAATTCCAAATTCTGCTGCCGCTACTGTTCCTCCCTGTCACCATTTCTTCTGGAAGACCCTCGAGGCACAGGATTTGAATTCCTTTCTCACCTGCGTCTTTTAAATACCTCTTTCTTATTAAAAAGTCATTATGAGGATAAACATACGTCAAGTGATTGATATTTCGTAAGTCTTTTTTGCAGCATGGAGATGTAGGTCAATAAGGGGCGCATTCTAAAAATATTTTTTAATATACAGGGTGTTCTATACAAAAATGACATACCAAAGTTATATTCTTTGTTATAGAACACCTGTATTTAAACAAGATTTTGATTATAGTTGAGAAATAAACCAGAGCTTTATAAAGGTTTTCTATACCTAAACCCACAAGTTCTTGAGCATTATTGCAAAATACAAGGTTCTACAAAAAAAGAAACAAAGGGGATACGGATCGATGTAGCGCACTAAGTTCGTAAATGATAAAGTATAATAGTTAGAGCAGCAGCGTCCGGCTTTGTCGGAGAGTCG
This sequence comes from Abscondita cerata, assembly GCA_030710515.1. NCBI lineage: Eukaryota > Metazoa > Arthropoda > Insecta > Coleoptera > Lampyridae > Abscondita > Abscondita cerata. Next base: position 252,864 of record JALBCR010000604.1, read on the forward strand.
CGGAGGTCTCTAAAGATTCTAAAAATTAGGCTGTTGTCTAACAAGGCGCCACCTGCCGGGTAAAAGAAAGAAATAAAACCAACCAACAGGAGATCAACAGGTTTTACTTACATTGCACCGAATAAAAATTTACTTAAACATTAGAGATCAAGCCGTCTCATGTCATATGTACTTGAGCTTCGTACGCATTATCACTGAATAAGTTACTTAAATAAACAAGCTTAGCTGTAATCTGTAGGATGCAGTTCCGAGAATGAAAGTTTCCTGCTAGCGACGATATCGACAGTTCGAGAAGTTGGGTAATCCCAAGATTCCTCTTAGGGAAGGTGTGCAAAGGAGAACAAAAGGCGATAGGCTCCCTCAATAATGTTATAAAGCATAACCAACCCTGTTAGACCCAGTATCCACCAGTTGTCTGCAGCTTAACTAATGCAAAACCGTGGTGTAGTCTTTAATTGATAGGGAAGGTTTTTAATCAGCCACTCCAGCACTCTCAGGAGTTATCCAGGTATAACACACAGCAAGAACATAAGGTCACGCAACGTACTAAAAGCATTCCACGTGGCAATTAGAATTAATACAAACAAAAAAAGCGATGTGTACTCACGGTGAATTTAGCCGGGTTTAAATTTAACCAATCATTTGTATTGGAAATCCAGAATCACACATTAATTTCATCCAAAACACCCGTACGGAAGTAAAAAGAAGATGTCCGCTGTTCGTCTAGGAATCTTAACCGAATTTTATTTTCCTCCAATAGAAAATTAGCAAAATGCGCGCCAAATACGACTTTCGTCGTAACATATTATTCGCGACACACGTTTTAATACTGCTCTCGACACACGTCCTACATTCGGAAAATAAAACCGTAACAGATTTTACTTTTGACGTTAGATGTTAAACTGTTTACCAAATTGATTAACTTTTTACAAACAGAAGAAGTTATACAGGGTGTCTACAATATTTGGCTTTATTTTTAACACATTCAAATGATAATATCGTGGTTATTTCAAATTGGTGCACTCAGCCTGTATTTTATGAGTTAATCTAATAGTAGATTTAACTCTTTTTCACACTGTATTAAGGTTCCCTACACCTAAGTCGTTTGAATTTGGTGTTATTTACATATTCTTACAACTATATGTGTTTCAACTATTAAAAAACGTTACTGTTTAAGTAAATTAAAATATCAAATAGTCTGCTCTAATCGAGTTACAGATGTTTAATTTGGTTGTCAAACTTCTTTTTATTGGCAATTCTTTATTTTATTATTGAAAGTAGTAAATAACATAATTTAAAAAATACTATTTACAAGAACGAATTGATATGGTGCTTATATTGGAGAATGCTTTAAAAATTCTTTGCTTACGTTTTCACTTTATGCGGAGAAGTTTCCGGATCGTGTACATCCCCGCACAAAGGAATTTGAAAAGTTAATGCATAGATTTTGCGCCACAGGTAGTTTGTAAGCTCTTTGAAAATGCAAATACGTCCACCAGAGCTATCGCAGGAGAATCTGGTATTAGTCAGTCTAGTGTGACCAGGATCTTAAGAAAACACAAATATTATCTTTTTCATATCCAACTTCACCAAAGCTTTTTCGAAACGGATTTTCAAAAAAGGATTGATTTTTGCTTATGGGTGCTTTAAAGAGTTAGTGATGAAAATTATTTTTTTGAATATGAAGTGTTCACTGACGAAGTTACTTTTCATAACAATGGTTTAGTTAAACGTCATAATTTTCACTATTATGACACAGAAAATAAACATTGATTTAATTCTGTTAATCGTCAAAATCGCTGGAATAATTGGGGTTATTTAATTGGTCCATATTTCTTTAATTCATTTAAGTGGTGGTATATTTTACAATTTTAAGAGGAGACTTTTGGCCGTTATTAGAAAACGTACCTTTAAATGTTAGAAGGAAAATATGGATACAGTTGCATGGTGTCCATGCACACGTTCAAGACCCGTGAGGAACTATTTAAATAGAAAGTTAAGAAATAAGTGGATTGGAAGAGGTGGGCCAGTTAATTGGTCAGCAAGAAGTCCAGATGCAACAATTATGGATTTTTTTATGGGACTATATTGAAAGTGCAGTGAACAATACCACTTCGACCACTGCTGAAAACATGAAAGAACAAACCCAAAATGCCTTTCTAACAGTTACATCTGCCATGTTACAAAAAGTAAGACGATCATTTGATAAGAGAATTCAAATGTGTCTTCTTCATGATGGCAAGCAGTTTGAGCATTTATTATAAGTGGTTTGTCTGCTTTGGAAAATTAATTTATTTTAGCTTAAAATAAATCTTAGTTACAATTTTGTTTAAACAGTAAAGTTTTTTATTGTTGAAACGCGTGTAGTTTTAAGAATATCTAAATAACACTAAATTCAAACGAGTTAGGTATAGGGAACCCTAATACGGTTTGAAAGAGAGTAAAATCTACTCATAAAATACAGGGTGCTCTATTTGAAATAAGCACCATATTATCATTTGAATGTGTTAACAATAAAGCCAAATATTGTGAACACTCTGTATAACTTCTTGTGTTTGTAAAGAAGTCAGTCGATTTGGTAGTGTAGAGCATTTAACCATGCCACTGACTCTTGTGTAGCATTAGTTAATAATCAGTTCTTGAACTTCAAATTTAAGGGTTGGATCCAAGATTTCTGACTGTTGCGGGAAAAAAGTGAAGGTAACTCACACTCAGAGGTTTCACAGCAAAATGTCTGCGCTTCATTTAAAGCTGGGTCTTGAATAATGGAAAGAGATGGGGGCAGAATAAAACCTACTTTTTCTATTCTTGCACGTACTGATGAAATTCAGCTATTCACCATGCAGTCTTTCATTTAAAGCGGCATATCTCTTAAATGGTTGATCCTACAACATTTTATGTAATTTTAGATAATCAATCATATTTTGATTGTCAAAAAAAACAATAAAAACATGAAGAATAAATTTACCTCCCCACCGGTTTGCACGTCTATGGTTGAAATTAGTTTTGGCCTTACTAATAGTAAATTGCAATAAATTGCACAAAATCGCATTGCTTTATTTTGAAGGGTTCCTGAGATATTAAATAAAAACCATTTCTTAGGGCAACATTTAAGACCGTAGCTCCTTTAGAAGGCTTTGCGGACCCATGTTTATAGGAATTTTTTTTTTATATATTTTCGAAAATAGAACCAACTTTTAAGTTTGTCCCTCTATTTCGTAAACATCCTATATAGGCAATGGCAAGCACTAAACCAGATAGAAAAATGATACAAAGAGATGATAAAGCAGTTAAAAAATTTTATTGCAACATTATCTACCGGAGATATCATATTTTTCTAATATTGATTGTTAAGTAAGCATCGTCATAGTTAAGTGTTGTATTAAGCTTCATTTGTTACTCTATCTTCAACCCTTTTCCAATCAACTTCTTTGATAAATGGTTTTCCTTTCTACAGGATAATGTTGATTACAATAAGTATACTCTTCGCTAATTGACAACTAAAGTAATGTGTGTGTTTTGACAACGGTGTAAAATAATCTACTATTATTTGAAAATTAATTGCCCAAGGAATAAGTAATTTTCTAACGAAGTAAATATTCAAAATATTTCTCTCTCACAAAGAAAACCAAATTTTCAAAGATAAGAAAAAACAAACAATTCGTACAGAACTCTGCATCGTCCCGATACCATTAGAAGCATATAGAAAACGTCTAAGAGCATATAGGGAGTGTCCCCAAACTGATACATTTAAAACGTTTTCGACTGAATTCACTTACAAAAAGAATGGAAAAAAGAAATTGCGATAGAAAAAAAAGTTCAGACGAAAGTTATAGATAATAAAGTGTTTACAACTTTTGCAATTATTATTATAAATTCTAAAATCTGTTCTTTGAAATGCCAACGGCTTGTGCCAGTATGTTCAAGAGTTAAAAATATGTTTGTAGATACATAATATTGACATAGCATTAATTACTGAAACACTCTTTACTACACAGAGACACATCTACATAGCAAATTACACTGTACATGATACAAAGCACCCTGATGGTACAGCACACAGTGGCAGTGTCATAAAAGCAACAAAATTAAACATCATGAAATTGATAAATATAGGCTTGACTATTTACAAGCAACCAGCATCGCTATAGAAGATTATCAGGGGCCCACTAATCATTTCATCTATTTATTGTCCACCTAAACACAATATGATTACTTCTTTAAAATGTTAGGAAACTGTTTTATTGCCGGCGGAAACACAACTTGAAAAACGCACAATGGGGTCAAGAACAACATCCAATGGAAGGCAACTGGTAGAAACGATAAGATCAAATAATTTGAACTGTCTAACCCCTGAACAACCTACTTATTGGTCGACAGATCTTGAGAAAATACTAAACTTACTAGACTTTTATACTACAAAAAGGCATTGATAGAAAACATATAAGAATCTTATCGTATCTGGAATTAATTTATGACTATTCCACAGTTGTATTAACTATTTGTGCAGCCTACACTTAAAACTAGAAGAATCGATTGAAATGTTTTTAAGGTGAAGTTAGATTTATTAATTGAACTAGATATTTCCTTGAAATCAGAAATACTCAGAAGACTCAAAAGCAGCTTGGCAAGCCACACCTGACCAAAAAGAAACAAACGTGATAGAAAAATTGTCCACTCGTAGTAAAATAAATGATTGCAAATAAATGCAGATTGCGAGAGATATGGAAAAGGTAGAGAACAGCAGAGAACAAAAGAATAGGACAATCAAATAATTGAAGGCATTGTTTCTCAATCTTAAAAATCAAGCAATCTAATAACATCTAGGTGGTTTATCAGCTACAAAAGCGCACTATGGAAAATAACTAGGAGAATAAAAAGACCTCAACAATCCTGTGCCATCAATTAAATACATCGACGGAAAATGGTGCAGGAATGACCAGTTTGGATTCTGAAACGAGCATGATACCATTAAACGTGTGCATAGGATAGTAAACCAAATAAATAGGAAACTAGAAGGCAAACGATACTGCTCTGCTGCTTTTATTGACATAAGGCCAGGCTGCCAACTATGTCTAGCACGCCGGGCTAGAAATGAACTTGCCACATCACCACTACCAAATCTAAAAGTCATACTTAAATAACAGACATTTCCTTGTGAAACATCAAAGGAATACACGGATGCTATAAAGCTGTAATACCCCAGGGGATACATCGCCGATCTACCGACCACCAGAGTAACCACAGTCGCAACCTTCGCAGACGACACCGCCGTACTTTCTTCACATTTATAACCAGAATCCACATCTCGAAACTTGCAAGTAAACTTAACTAAAATCAAAAATTGGATGAAACCATGGAAAATAAAAGCCAATGAGACACCCTTCCCACAAGCAAATATAATGTAAAGTATTTAGGGTTACACTTAGAACAATGGTTAACATGGCGAAAACATATATTCGCTTAAAGAAAACAATGAGGCCTGAAACTCCGCCAGATGTACTGGATGATGGAACGTAATTTGCAACTTTTATTGTAAAATAAACTCCTAATTTATAAATCCATAATCAAACCTGTACGGTCATTACGAAATACAGCTTTGGGGGATTACAAGTAAATCTAATATTGACACATTACAGAGGTTCCAAAACAAAGGCCTTAGAATTATTGTTAATGAGCCATGGTACGTACACGTACCAAACTTTGTCATCAAGCAAGATCTGTAAGTTCTTTCTATTAGCGAAGACAAATATTGAGTAGTATACCAAAATACACCTAGATAGTGAGCTAAGGCGATTAAAACGATTAATTTGGATTTAATTATTAAAAAGTAATTATTTCTAATCCATTTTAATTTTATAATTAGTCAATATTCGTAGAAAAAGGAACTATAAGTCATGTAATTTAACAAATATGAATGAAATAAAAAAACTGTTACAGTTTGTTTTTGGAGTCGTTTCTGAAACACCACCGGATAACTACTGGGGGTGACAAGTAGTGAGTGATTTTTAGTGATGTAGTCAAAGAGAAGATGCTTCAAGGCGCCTCCCTACAATTGTAGTTATCAGTCCTAAGTAGTAAGGACTCAAGACAATAAAAAAACAAACTAATAACAAAAAGAAACATAATTTAACGGTAAAATTGACTTTATTGTTCACCACTTGTGTCAGACAAAAATATGTAGCACATATATTTATAGCGTATGACAATAACACGATAATAAGCAAATAAATTATGTGATCGATCCGCAGATAAATTTACCCTAAATTATCTGACAGCACTATTGCGGTTTACCTCAACACGAAGGAAGTACTACGGCCAAAGCCGAATAAATAATTGACGTTTCGATAGTAAGTACCCAAATTATTCTAATACGAATTTAATCCCAAGCAAGTTACTTCGGCTTCCATAATTATAGTTACCAAAACCGTAAAATGATTTAAAGTCAAACTGACCCATCATTGTTCTTTTTTGAAACGCAAAAATTGATGTATGCTTTTAAAAGATGGTTACTAAACGACAATGAGATTAAAAATACCATGCAGCTTATAGTATTGAAAAAGTACTTTGCGCCTGTGAAGTGGTCTACGAACTGTCAGGGCGAAGACATTAGTCATAAAATTGACTACCAGAGTTCAAAAAATGAGACACTTTACAACTGTTTTTCAGATCTTATTAGAATATATCGTTTAAAATGTCGACACTGTGTGCGTTGTTTTTTCAATTATATAAACTGTTTAGATTTTTTCTGACACCGTACAAATATTAGAAAATCAAAATAAAATAGATTGCGTTTATTCAACCTTTGTCGTGTGCTCGTCTATAGTCGACGTCTACTGTTCATATGCCCGGGCGTAGACTGCATTTGACAAGCGTAAATTGGTTTGTTGGCCCATTGTTTATTTATTTTATTTATTTGTAACTCGGCGTCTAATATTTTTGTTTCCAACGGGTTCATACCATTTCCAACATACAAAAAATTAAAAGCTAATTTTGGGATAAGTACAATGTTGGAGAGAAAAGAAATTATGAAGTGTTAACAATGTGTTTTATTCGTGTGTAATTAATTTTTACACTACACTAAACGCGTTTAGTTCGTAATAAGCCACTTTATGTATTTGCAACTAAACCAAATAACACTGCAGTGTTTAATAAAATATTTTACAAGCCAGTTTTTTTCGTTAAATTTACTTTAAACAGTTTCCTTTGTCTGTTTACAACTACATTATATACATAAATATATAACGTATAGTTATAAATTAATACAACTGAAATTATAAAAGTTTTTACATGTAAAATTGAAAACTTTTTCAATTCAAATTATGTATCCCAGAGAGATTAAAAGTTCTGCATGAGTCAAATACGTCACTTGTAGGTCAGCCTATGTACGCTAGCAAAACACTATATGTGTCTAAATTACCTCAAAATATACTTTCAACTAAACCATTTGATTAATTGTTCTTCAAACATTAACAATTTGCTTTTTTATGAACAAAAACGTTCTCTTTACAAAAAAAACATTTCTCGTAAGGTTGATGAGACCAATCATTTCGGAGTTAAGTTGCGCAAAAAATTATTTATTTATTATTTACTTGGTCAGAAAATTTCATTATTATTCTATAATACTTCTCAATGGTCACAGTTATATTATTCAAGAAAACTATTCTGAATTTTAAAGCCATTTAATACTTTCACACTAATATAAAAAAATTTTAGACTTATTCAAATTTCAATCTAGTTTATTTGGAAATATTCGGTTTTACAATCGCCTCCATGAAAATTTTCTAAATAATAAAATACAATAATTTGAGTAAGAATTGAGACTTCCACGGCCGAGTTATTACGAAATAAAAGTCTCCGATTGGACCATAACCGTCAGTGTAGCAATTACGGTTACCATTTCGACATGGTCCAATCTCGGACCACGTTTTGTTGCAATAATGACCCGGTCTTAGAAGGTTCAATTGTTTCAAAAATATTTTGAGGCTGTAAGTCTATTTAAAGATGTTCAGTAAATGGCGCATTTTTGTCTTTTGAATTTAAAAAAGTTCTGTTATCAAATTGTGCGAGTTAACAGGTTTGAGAACCCACTCTAGTTTTTAACATGTTTGTTTTCTAAATGATTATTTTAATATTAAGTAGTTTTAGGATTGAATAATGACCCGGTAACTATGGTCGGTGAGGAGGGCGATTTTTAGCGATATAGTAGTAGCAAAAAGCTTCAAAACATATTGCTTACAGTTGTAGCAGTAGCAGACACAAAGAAACAAACTGATAACGAAAGAAACATAATTTAACATATTATTATTGTGCCTTTTTTACTAAAGTATATCGTTCATATAAATTATCCAGTTAACTTGGATTGCATTAAAGTAACCTAAACTAAATTAAATTAATAAAATTAATTAGAGATGCTGAACTGAACTGTAGCTAATTTTTTTTTGTATAAAGCTTGTTTTAACACAAAACCACATAACACATAAATCTATAGCAAGTAACGATAATACAATTAGCAAATAAATAACGTAAACATTAGAGATCGTATCACATATAAATTGATTCTGAAGTTATCTGATCTATTGCAATTTTTCTCAACACGAAGGAAAACTACGGCCAAAGCCAAATAAACAGTTCACGTTTCAATAATAAGTACCCTAATTATTCTAATACGAATTTCAAACAAGCCACGTTGACTTCCCCAATTACAGCCACTAAACCGTAAAAGCGATCCAAATCAATTCTGAGATATGAGCGCAAACACGACAGGCCTCGCGATCACAAAGTTCATCACAAAAGGGTCAATTATCAATTAGTGTAGAAACACGCGCAAGTTTCAAAACTATAGATGAACAACAACCAAAGTACTTAGCTGTCAAACTGGTCTATTGGAAGTGCAGGGAACGACAAGTGACCCTGACAAAGCTCCAATTGACACAGATGAAACGGTCACGACGGACAGGTGCCGAAGTGGAAGGCCGCCTGCGATGATAAGATACAGCAGTTCCTTTGTAGAAAAATCACCATAAACTCCTGCCTCGTGTAGAACAGAGGTTGTGATAAGTAATACCAGCAGTATAAGTAAAAAATGCAATATCTGCATATCAAAATTCCGAGACTAACGATTGATTGTCTAAACACCATTCCGAAAATTGCACAAAACCGAAATTTATAAAACCAAAATTCATTAAAAAAATAGATAGAAAAAAAGTTCCGGTAGGTGGGCACAGGATTGAAAAGCAATCTGAAAACTTGTGTATGGTTAAGTGTTGCAATCACAAAACAAAACAACAAATAAGGACAATAACGTAAATTGAAAACTTGGAAAACAGTACTAAGCAAATACACAAACTTAAAATTGAACAGATTACGGAACTATTAATTTATTTATTTATTTATTTATTTAACGGGCAGGCATACCCTAGATACAATAGATACAATATTAGAAATTAAACTATTTCATAATACAACTCTACTTAATATTAATACTAAAAATAAAAATTAAAATCAGAGTCAGCAATAAAGAGACAAAGAGTGTGTTTAATTATTGCACTCAAAATGAAATACATTTACATTCTTAAAGGTAGATAAGTTTAAAACCAAAAATTGAAAAACCAAAAACAAAAAATTGAAAATAAAGTACATAAGAACACCGCAATACATTTAATATTTAATATTAGAACACAGAATAAACATAGTTACTCACAAACTAATGCATGTATTCGTTTTTATAGTTTGCTAAGGTGAGAGAAAAACAAACATCTCCAGAAGCATTGGCTGCATTGAAAGATCGAGGGAAAAACTATTGTATAGATAATTTCTTCTATAAAAGGATTTTGCAAAAGATGTGTTGAGCGAGTACTGATATTTGGCACATGCAGTATTATCTTACTTAATAAGTCAGGGCAATCAACATGTGAATTAAATATTTTGTATAGAAATACTAGATCTAAGTACGTTCTACGATTCTTTAAGTTTGACAAATTTAAGTTCTTGGCAAGAGATGAAGATGTACTTGTTGGAAGATGTTGATCTAATTTATATGCTAGAACTCTTAGAAATTTCTTCTGAATATTTTCAATTCTATTAATATGACAAACATAATGTGGCGACCAAACGGGGGAACAGTATTCTAATGAGGGCGAATTAGAGTTGTAAATAAATATTTGAGGACATGTGGACTTTGAAAGTCTTTAGTGAAACGAAAAATAAAGCCCAACTGTCGATTACATCTTTTTATTAATGTATCAATGTGCACAGTAAAATCTAATTTGGAATCAAAATATATACCAAGATCTTTGATTGTATTTACACGAGAGAGACGTTTTCCTTGAATAAAATAATCATGTAATATAGGAGCATGTATTCTATAGTAGGTAAGAATGTTACATTTTTTAATATTAAGTTCTATACGATTTTCAGTACACCAGTTCTCTATGTAATTAATAAATAACTGAAGATTTTGAGAATCTGCAACTGAAGATATCTTGACAAATAACTTGATATCATCTGCAAAAAGTAAATGTCTAACAGAGGTTTGGAGTTTATTATTTAATGAATTTATGTTTAAAGAAAGGTCATTTATAAATATAAGAAAAGGAATGGTCCTAATAGAGATCCTTGAGGTACTCCTGATGTGACATAAATAGGTTTGGAAAAATTGTACTGAACTTTTACATTTTGTATACGGTTTGACAAATAACTTTTACACCAATCTAGCAATGCACCACAAATGCCATAACATTTAAGCTTAGCTATAAGATGATTATGACTAACCTTATCAAAAGCTTTTGCAAAATCTAAATATAATGTATCTACTTGACCCAAATCATCAAAGGAATTTAAAATGTAATCTTGAAAAACTAGCAAATTGCTTAAAGTGCTTCTGCCTGAAGTAAAACCATGTTGATCAAAGCTAATTACCTGCTTAAATTGAGGTCTAATAACATCTAGCACTAAAGATTCAAACGTTTTAGCAATGGAAGATTGGATGGTGATGGGACGGTAATTTTTATGTCACTCTTTGAACCAGATTTGTGAAGAGGAGAATATAACTAATTTTTAAATCATCAGGGTAGATACCATATAATAAAGACTTATTGAATATTATATAAAAAGGAAAGAGAGAGAAGTAGCACACTGTTTCAAAAACTTGGGTGGAAGACCATCCAGACCTGGTCCTTTTTACATCTAAGGAAGACAATTTTTTGTTATTGATTCAACAGATATTAAGATATTGCCAAGACACAAGTTTGTTTCCATATTATAATGTACATTAGTATTTGTCAAAGGATTAAAAACATTACTAAAGTGATCTGCAAACAAATTAGCAGATTCAGATGGAGAATTTGCTTCATTTTCATTTAAGAACATTTTATCGGGAAAGTAGGATTTATCTTTGCGGTACGCATTTACATGATTCCAAAATGTTTGATATTACATATAATAGAATTTTCCACATTTTTTATATGTAATTTGTAGTCACGTCTTGATATTGAATTACATTTAGCTCTAAGAATCGAAAATAGTTATAGTCATCGTCCGACAAGGATATTTTATATCTTAAATGTGCTAATTTTTTTAGTTACAAGTTTTTTAGCTCATTGCTGAACCAAACGGGATAATTGTGATTTATCTTGATAAATTTTATGGGAACAATTAAATCTAAGATATAATTTAAAATGCTTATAAATAATTTATAAGCTTCATTGACACTAAAACTACGTAAGATACACCAATTTGTAGAAGCTAAATAATAATTTAACAACCCATAGTCACAATTATCAAAGTCTCTTATCGCAATTAGTGAGTCAGAATTTTGATTTAGATGTAAGATACTATTATTATTGATTACTACTTTTAGTGATGGATGGTAGTCTTCAGATTTTAGTAGGGGCTCAGACTCTTCTACTTGAATGTCATTTATCGATGAGAAAATTAAATCCAACATATCTTGATTTACATTTGTAACTGTATTAATTTGAACGGCATATTAATAAACAAATAACATTTCCATAAATAAATTTGGACAGATTCGATAGCAGATTTAAATTTTTTTTCATTTAAATTAAAACTTTGCAGATTACTTGAATTGCAAAACTAATTCATCGGCACAATTAAAACTTACACAAAATACATCAAACACGACTTGCTCGAAATTTCTGGTGCATTCTAGTTAAATCGACACTAAACGTTTCCAAACAGTAGTTTCTTAAATTTGCCTTTCAAAGTGTGAATAAAAACCAAAATGCCAAACTTGGAAAGACAAAGAACTTATCCTGGTGTATACAAACATCACAATTTAAAATGAAAACAACACCAAATTTGATGAAACGAAAGTAAAGAAAATACGAAATAAACAATCGACAGTTCTCAAAGACCCTCTAGTATAGACTAAAAAAATGTCATTTAGAATCTGTTAAGTGGATTAGGTAAGAGAATCGTTTGTCAAAGAAAAAGTCAAAATCCTTCATTTTTTTAGTCGTGTTTGGAATCTTTTATAAACCGCGTAAAATAATATTTTTTTTTATTTTCGTGTATAAAATTGTTTTTGTCGTTAAAGTATATATTAAATAAATAGTTGCTTATTAACTTTGCTTAGATATCTACCATACAAAATTATAATAACAAATGTTTGCATAGTTTGGCAAATATTTTTAAACCAATTCATTGTTTGATTTTCCACACTAAATATCAAACATCAAAACATTAATCGCCAGTAGTAATTACTTACATACTTAGGTCATAATTTCATTTTTTAAATTAAACTGCATTTAATTAATGTTTGTTTGCCAAAAGTTTGCCGATTGTGCAGCAGAAAACATTTTGTTCGGATGAGGTCACCCAGGTTTATAGCAAAATAGTGAGAGTACCGTGAAGCACTAGTGATAAGAAGGAGTAGCTTAAAAATGGCATGGAAAAATCAAAGTTTTCCGGAAAAACGCTTACTGTAATGCATTCAAAATTATAGACATTCTACATGTTTGAAGCTCAAACGGGGCTACGACATTCCAGAAAAGAGCTCTAAGAATATCTCTAGGCGAATACCTCTGTTTGGATTGAGTACAATATGGCGAGTGCAGCTGATTTGGGGTTAGTAGATTGTTGCGAGCTTGTTGTTCGTTAAATTGTATCATGCACCGTGAAGTTGACGATTAGATTAAAATAAATTTAATATCTCGTGCTAGTAGCCCAGTCAAATCAGCCTCAGAAAAATTTCGATACGGCTGGATTTTTGCGTACGGCTAGATAACTTGCTACCAGCTAATCTAACAACGGGCTTAAGGTGTCTAATGATCGTCAGAAAATGTATACTCGATTTTATTAAAAGCATTTGTCAACACTTATGTAGGAAAGATTAAAAAAAATTTGCAGTTTACAGAATAGCCCTCCTAAGAGTAATAACTGTATGTTATTTCTTAAACTCAACCCAAAACACTTCTGCAAGGCTCAATTGCTGTATACGGGTGAGTATCAGTATAATAAAAATTGCATCAAAAGTTATCAACGATCCTGACGTCTGCTAAACTTCTTGTGGGAGGAAGAAGTTTAGCGAAAATTTTTTTCCAAATATCTGTTAAGTATGTGATCCTAAAACGAAATGGTTTTATGCCTTGAAAGCTTATAAAATTTGCAACAAAAAGCCTTCCAAACTACTATTTCTAAAAAAAACTTTAAGTTAAAAATTAAAATAAGATAAATATGTTACAATAGCACACATTATTGAAAAAATTGCCCCTTTCAACACCATCCCTGAACTTGTTGGAAAATGATTTTGGTTTTTTATGTGAAGTCTTTACAGTCCTAATGTATGGTAATGACGATTTTCTGCAAAAATGTGTTTAAATTCATAGGTTCCTTAACCCTGCTAACAGTTAATCAAGAATACGGTGCAACGACTTTCAGACCGTAAGATGACATTTATTTCCAAATTCGTTAAAAGGACAGTTATTTAGATGACACGTCAAAAAGGTGATATTTAACACTATAGCCCTCAAACCAAACATAGTTGTGTTTATGTTTCCAACGCGCCCGAAAAACATTTACAATTTCACTCCTATTAAACTTTTTACAAGGGCAAATAAAACAAAGAAACAGCAGTAGTTTTTTTTTAATTTTTAATTAGATGCTTCTTTTTCCTCGTCTAAATTCCCATCATCAGTCTCAACTTCCTTCCTCCACGAAGTCAGAATTTACATCGTTCAACGTCCAATTGAAATCTTCCGTAATAACGACTGATCGATGGACAAGGCTGTCCCCAAAAATTACTACAAACTAAAGAGCAGCGTACATTGACTTTTGACAGCCAGAGTGATTTCCGCAACCTTTGTGCAATTGCAAAAAATAGATTTAATAAAACATTTGGAGTAGCGGGCAAAAGTGTTTTGATCGGTTCTAAAGTATCATTAACCATTGCCCATCGCCACTTTAGGGCTGTAGCGAACTTCACATAGAAACCAAAATCATTTTCAACATCTAAGTTTAGAGATGACGTTGAAGTGGGCAATTTTATCAATAATGAGTGCTGTTGTAACATGTTTATCTTACTTTATTGTTTACTTAAAGATTTTTCGGAAAAAAAGTGTTGGAACGTTTTTGTTGATACGCTTTATAAACTTCTTCTTCTCCATAAGAAGTTTAGCAGATTGGCCTTACACAAGTGTTTTGGGGGTTGAGTTTAAAGAATAAACAATGTTCTCTCGTTTAGGGGCTACTCTCTAAAACTGAAACTTTTTGAGGTTTTACCTACATAAATGTTCTGAAATGCTTTAATTTGAATTTTTGGTAACGATCATTAGACACCTTAAAGCCCGCTGGTAGCAAGTTTTAATTAATATATATTTTGTATAAAATCAGTACTGAGATGACTCAAGGCTCTGAGGGACATAACGTCAAGGCAAAAATCACTTTCAACAGTGTAAAGTTAAAACCGGCGGATTTTTTATAAAGTGTGCTGGTTTAACATTACGCTCGATTATCAAATAATATTAAAATTTAGGAAAAAACCGACCCACCCATTTATTTCCAAATTATTTAAGCTAAAAATTAGCTAATCGCCATTCTTTTCGAAAACCCCGTAGTTTGCGAGGTATTTACAAAAAGTGATTTTCTTTCTATTTGACACCCTATTAATATTTTAGCAGGGGTCGCACCGTTGGAGACTTTTGACACAATGTCAATATCTAGTCGTACGCAAAAATTCAAAAATCCAGTCCTATCAAATTTTTCCGAGGTTCCCTCATATTTTTGTCTAATTTAATTGGGCTATAGATCATTTCATTCATAAGCGAGTTAAATACCAAGTTGAATATTTAAGAATTCTAAAAAATCTATCAATTTATCATAAATCGTAAACAAATTCATTCAAATGAAGTTTGTCCAACTGTTCGTTAACCATGGTATTCGAGAGTTTCTTATCAAACCTCAGGTTCTGTTTTGTTACGGTTTGAAAACCATGGTTTTAATTAAGAGTTGTCGTTAAGTTCGTTTTTTTTTAATTATTTTGCCTTCTAGTCGGTTGTTTAACTAGATTCTAGTTTTTAGATTTATGAAACATAAATTTAAAACGTAAAGTATTTTGGTTCTGTTCTGTCAGCCGGACTGAGCAGATCTTACACGCAAGCGCTCAAACAAGTTTTGTTTTGATATTTGTGATTATCTAGAAATAATTCAATTTATTTATTATAAATTTACTAATGAAGATATGTATAACTTATAGGACATAAAATGAGCTGCATATATTGTAACAAGACTATTAGTGATAAGGACTGCGATAATGATAAATGTAATAATAAAGCGAATATATCTTGCGCTTTTTCGTGAAACTAGACAATCTTATAATCGTTGTGCCAAGTTTGTGATTCAATTGATAAATCTATAATAAAGTGCAAATAGTATAAATAATCAGTCGTTAACAGATTTTTATAAGTATTAAAATAAATTGAAATCTGAAATTAGCAAAGTAAAAATAAATACTGTGAGTAACAACGTTAACGTTCTTTCGGATAAGCTAAACAGATACTGTGATAAAGTTAATGTCGTCGAATCTGAAGTGCACTGTTTAAAAAATAAAATCAATGTGCTTGAGCAAGATAAGCTTAACATGAAAATTAAAGAAATGGATTGTGAGCAACAAACACGTTCAGATAACTTGGAAATAAAAGGCTTTTCAGTTACTAAGAATCAAAACGTCATTGAAATTCTGAATTCCATATGTGATGTCCTCGGATTAACATTTGATGCAACTTCGGTATTAAAACACATAGAGTACCTTCATTCATGAAAGGCAGAATACCTTCGTCTGAGACCGTACGAAAATATAAAAATGGATTACAGCATTTAAGAAAAAAAATGGAACCTCAACTAATCAATGATCTTCTGCCCGATTGAGATATTCAAATAAACAAGCATCGTTCTCCGGATATTAAATTACTATTTGGTAAAACTAAATCTAATGCTAACACTAATGGATACGAATTTGTATGGATAATAAATTTTAAGATTTATATCCGTACAAATAAGGAAACTTCTTCTATCATTATTAATTGTGAGGAGGACCTGAGCCATTTAGCGGGTTTGTTCAACTCCAATAAGTAAAATTTATGTCTTAACAATTTTATAAAATAATAATAATAAATGTAAAATAAACCCACTGGATGATTAGGAATTCTTTATTTTAAATAATGAAAATAATCATTTGTATAGCGTTTATGTTAATTCAAATTATACTGGACCGGATGTTATTGTATTTACTGAAATTTGGGCATCCGAGGTTGATTCTGAGTTGTATAAATACCTGGATATAATGATTTTTATTTGTAATAATAACTAAGAGAGTGCAGGTGTGGCAATTTTTATTAAAAACAAGCTAAATAAATTTCGTAATTCGTAAAGTAGATCTGAAAACATGTGATTGAATTCATCTATCGGCTAAGATAAAAACGTTATGATAGAATTAATTGGCTTCAATCGTATTCAATAACAAACTTTTTTAGATTAAATTGAACCATGGGTTTCAACAAATGCTAGTAACAATATTGTTTTCATAGGGATTTAAATATTAACTTAAGCTCTAACGCCAACAACATTGATAGGTATAAATTTATTATGCGTTCATTTGGCTTCTTATTACACAAGGGTTAAACATAATTCTAAAACCTGCTTAGACCATATATTTTAAAATCTTCTAATACTTTAACAGTCTCGTAAAATATAAAATAAATAATAATAAATTAAATTAAATAGTTGATCACAAGCAATTACGTGTTACAGTGAGAAGTCTGGACTGGTCAGAGGATATGTTGCTTTTGAAAATGGGTCATAGGTTAATGGTTTTGGTATCAAAATGAAGCTAAAATTAATCCGTATAGCTGTTACTATTAGAGTCAGCTGAATTTTAAGTTGTTTTCTAAAATTTGTCAATAAAAATAAAAGTAAGTTTTGATAATGAAAGAAAAATAGTATTGGGTTGCCTAAACAATCAACATTCCTACGTTTTGACAATAAGGCTGAAAGGAAAGTCATTAATAAGCAAATAAAAGCTTTATTCTTATGAGCAGCTTCGAATGATATTCGAACTAAATTAAATAGGAAGGTTATAAGAAATAAATATAAAAATTACTAATTTTATTGATGAATTTTAAAAAGACTGTGTAATTCAGCTGATTTCTGATAGCGAGCGCTATGCGCAATAATTTTAGATGGGTTTTGATACCAAAACCATTTTTGTCACTTGAAAGGGCGAGCAGGAATTTGAAAAAAATCATATTACAATGCTAAATCCCTATGGCCCGTTTTTCAAAAGCACCACCCTGTATAAATAAAGCAACAAATAATAATAATATTGAATCTTGCATAGACAATTGTACCAAACTTGTTTCAACAAACAAAAATATAAATAAAGTTAGGAATTCAATGCCATGGTTTAATAATTACAAAAGATTTAAGGCAACGAAACCAAATTAATAAATTAATAAAGAAACAGCCCGATAATGTACATCTAAAAAACAAATTAGATAATATTCAAAACAAAATTAACATTAATATCATTAAGGCAAAATCCCAATATTTTAAGACAAAATTGAGTGATGCTAAGGGAAACAAGAAACTTGCATAAAAATATTATTTATAATGGAATAACGTATCATGATTGTAAAACAAATTTAGTTTTTCCTAAAACCAACCAACAGACTCGATAGAAGTCTCCTCAACTATAAATAATCTACAAAATAAACGTTTAAGTGGCATTGATAAGATTCAAGAGTAGACTTCTGAAGATGTAATTAAAAAATTAGTGAGGTGATTGCATATTTAATTAACTTCAGTTTCCAATCTGCAACGTTTCCGGATGCTCTTGCCGTTATATAAATCTTGAAACAAATCAGATATGAATAACTATAGACCAATTTTTTGGTATCAGTAATTGCAAACGTCTTTGAAAAAGTGACCAACAATAGACTAATAAATTTTCTAAAAAAAAACAATTTCTTTTCAAAAATCAATTTGGTTTAGAAAGGGTAGAACACAGAACATGCGTTAATACAATTTTTATCTAATATCTACAAGGGTATTAATAACAACAAAAACTGCTATGGTATTTATAGATATCAAAAGCCTTGGACTGTATGGACAAGGAAATTCTACTAAATAAACTAGAAACAGCTGGAATTTGAGGATTGTCCTCTGACTTGATTCGGAGTGACGTGCACGTCCTTAAAGTTAGAAGACCAGTTGAAGTAGATCAATAATTTTGTACATTAGAAATTAAGTGTTCATTAATTACTAATTAAGTACTTCAATTACGATTTAATTGCTACAGTAGTTCTGGAGATATTCAATGATCTGCTACCTTAAAAAAGGTAGCAGACCAAGTATTTAAAAATAGTTTTAGGAGTTTGATTAAAATGCCGAAATTGGTCAAAAAATTAAGTGCTATTTAAGTGCTTCATGTTCACTATCTAGAAGCATTCAAAAAACTTTTTTCAAAATAATCCATTGATCTGCTATCTTTGGCAGACCAAATGTTAAAAACCACCTTGGACAATTAAAATCAAACTTTAAAACATCTACAAATTTAAGAGCTATTTAAGTGCTTTGTGCATTACCTAGTAGTATTCAAAACACTTTTTTTAAATAATCTATTGATCTGTTATCTTTCGCAGACCAAATGTTAAAAAACCACATTGGACAACTAAAATCAAACTTTAACACATTTACAGATCTAAGTGCTATTTAAGTGCTTTATTTTCACTATCTTAGAAACATTCAAAAACTTTTTTTGTAAATAACCTATTGATCTGCTATCTTTGGCAGACCAAATGTTAAAACCACCTTGGACAACTAAAATCGAACATTAACACATCTACAGATTTAAGTGCTATTTAAGTGCTTTATGTTTACTACCTTAGAAGCATTAAAAACACTTTTTCTAAATAACCCATTGATTTGCTATCTTTGCAAACCAAATGTTAGAAACTACTTTGGACAATTAAAATCGAACTTTAACACATCTATAGATTTAAGTGCTATTTAAGTGCTTCATGTTCACTATCTCAGTAGTACTCGAAAGATTTTTTCTGAATAATTCATTGAGCTTTGGCAAACCAAATGTTAAAACCTTGGCAAATTAAAATTAAAATCTATGACATGTTTAAACTTGAGTACCATTTAAGTGTTTCATGTTCACTATCTCAAAAGATCTAAACAAACTATATTTTGAACACATTGATCTGCTATCTTTAGCAAAATCAAATGTTAACTTGAACAAATTAAAATTAGAATTTAGCATATGTTTAGATTTAAGTTTTATTTAAGAGCTTTATGTTTGTTATCTTACAAGCACTGAAAAAAACAATTTTTTTAACTCATCTGCTATCTTTGTCAGACCAAATGTTAGAAATCACATTAGCCAACTAAAACAAACAGGTTACTAATTGTGCTGTGTGCAAATGTTCAGAATCTTTGCTAACCATTTGTTTCAAAGTTTTCAATGAACATTCGCAACCAGGTAATTAGTTGGCAACCAGTTTGTAACGCGCCGGTAACCAATCAGCAGCAACCCGACGTACTGGTCGCTAGGATTTTGATTGCTAGGTGATTTTATAAAACTGACGGAACAATTGTTATATATTAGTTTCGTAGGTGTTGCGTTTATTTATTTATTTATTTACGTTAACACCAGTCGACAGTCGCAACACTTATTGTTCTATAGATGTGTTAAAGTTTAATCTTAGTTGTCTAATGTGGTTTCTAACATTTGGTCTGCCAAAGATAGCAGATCAATAGGTTATTTAGAAAAAAAGTTTTTGAATGCTTCAAAGTAGTTAACATAAAGCACTTAAATCTATAGATGTGTTAAAGTTTGATTTTAATTGTCCACAGTGGTTTCTAACATTTGGACTGCCAAAGATAGCAGAATCAATGAGTTATGTAAGAAAAAAATGTATGAATGCTTTTGAAATAGTAAACATAAACCACTTAAATAACACGTATCTAAACATACTCTAGATTTTGATTTGAAACTTCTCAAGTTTTTTTAAACAATTGGTGGTTTCTACGCTTGGTCTGCCAAAGATAGCAGATCAATGAGTAATTCAGAAAAAAACTTTTGAGTACTTCTGAGATAGTGAACATAAAGCCCTTAAATCTATAGATTTATTCAAGTTTGATTTTAGTTGTCTAATGTAGTTTCTAGCATTTGGTCTGCCAAAATAGCAGATCAATGAGTTACTTCAAAGTTTTCGAGTGCTTCTAAGACAGTACACATGAATCACTTAAATAGCATTTAAATCTATAGATGTGTTAAATTTTGATTTTAGTTCTCCAAGGTGGTTTCTAACATTTGGTCTGCCAAAGACAGCAGATCCGTTAGTTATTTAAAAAAAATTTTTGACGTTTTGAGGTAGTGAACATAAAGCACTTAAATAGCACTTAAATCTACAGATGTGTTAAAGTTTGATTTTAATTGTCCGAGGTTGTTACTAACACTTGGTATGTCAAAGATAGCGGATCAATGGATTATTTTGAAAAAAAGTTTTTGAATGCTTCTAAGATAGTGAACAAGAAGCACTTAAATAACACTTAATTTTTGACCAATTTGGGCATTTTAATCAAACTTTAAAACTATTTTTAGATACTTGCTCTGCTAACTATTTTTAGGTAGCAGATCATTGAATATCTCTAGAACTACTGTAGCAATTAAATCGTAATTGATATACTTAATTAGCAATTAATGAGCACTTAATTTCTAAAGTACAAAATTATTGATCTGCCTCAACTGGTGTGCTTAACTTAACTTTAAGGACGTCTGACGAACGCGATTCGTGTAGTGCGAAGTACCTCAAGGTTGTGTACTTTTTGCTACACTTTTCTTGGAATTTTGCAATGATTTATGTAGTAGGTTAAGCGGTAGTATCACGGCCTTTGGGGATAACACTGCACTTTCCTACGCTTGCCTCACTATAGACGACCTCAATCGAACCATTTAGACCGATATTAATCACTTAAATACCTGATTCAGATATATTAGAATATTTATAATTGTACGTCTTTAAAGTTAGCAGACCACTTGGGACAGATCAAAAAATTTTTACATTAGAAATTAAGTGCCTATTAACTGTAATTAAGTACCTCAATTCCGAATTAATTGCGCAAGTAGTTCTTAAGATATTTAATGATCTGCTATCTTAAAAAAAGTTAGCAGACCTAGTATCTAAAAACAGTGATAGATTTTGATTACAATGCCTAAATGGATCAAAAAATTAAGTGTTATTTTTAAGTGCTTCATGTTCGCTATTTTAGAAGTACTCAAAAACCTTTTTTTTTCTAAATCAGTCATTGGTCTGTCAAAGACAGCAGATCAATGAGTTATTTAGAAAAAAAAACTTTCGAGTACTTCTCAGATAGTAAACATGAAGCACTTAAATCTATAGATTTGTTCAAGTTTGATTTTAGTTGTCCAATGTGGTTTCTAGCATTTGGTTTGCCAAAGATAGCAGATCAATGAGTTATTTAGAAAAAAGTTTTTGAGTGCTTCTGAGTTAGCGAACATGAAAACTTAAATAGCACTTAATTTTTCGATCAATTTAGGCATTTTATTCAAACCCTAACACTGTCTTTAGATACTTGGTCTGCTAACTTTTTTATGGTAGCAGATCATTGGATACTCCTAGAACTGGTGTAGCAATTAAATCGTAATTGAGATACTTAATTAGCACTTATTTTTAATGAACAAAATTGTTGATCTGCCTCAAGTGGTCTGCCAACTTTGAGGACGTCATAAATGTCAATGAAACTAATATAATGTATTATTATATATCCAAATGCTCCAGTAATAATATTCAACCTTACACTATTAAACTTCATGTAATAATCCCTTGTGCATTGCTTGTGAAATTATTAATAAATTAATTGTAACATAGATATGTTAATTGTACTTTTATAGGAATATTCTTATTTATTTATTTTTACAAAATCTGTTGCACCAATCCTATAATGTATTGTTGTTTTTTTATTTTAAGGGAATAAAACCATTATTATTAACATTATATCTCAAACAAATTAAAAATCTCTATCCCCATAAAATCATTGGTCCACAACATCAAATTGATGTTAATACAAAATAATACTGATTCTAGATTTTTTATTTAGATTTCAAAGCATTGTAATGTAATGCGCTCGAATGAATTTAACATTACGTAACCCAACAATCTTTAACCCGTTGTAGAATTAAAACTTACAAGATTTCTCTCTTTTCAGTTTGATTACTGACGGATTATTAAAGGCTGCGAATATTAAACTACATACAACTTCCGTTTATTAAAGCTTCCGTACTTTCATCTTCAATAACTTTCAAAATTAAATCCACCAAGATTAAGATTATTTGCTGATCGATAGTTTAAGCTTTAAATTCTTAATGCGTCGAGTAAGAAGTCAACCGAAATCATTGAAAAATGTACTATTTTTGATAAAACAAAACATAAACTAACAATGATTTTTCACAAGAATGCATCTCGCACGACAAAACGTAATATGCTTTATATATAAATATTTTATTTATTGATTTATTGTACGTGCACTACATTTAAAGTACTTACTTAAAATCGCGTGTATGGCGCAATTCTAATATTATTACATTACCAACACAAAACCAAACAATTTAATAAAAAAATGCTCGTAATGTTACAAGTAATTTACAAAAGTTATCGCACACTATAGTAGCAAAATTTTTCGATAAAACGAAAAATATAAATCAGAACGAATCGGTCCTCATGTTACTAAATTCCACAGATAAGATTAAACACAATTGTAATTGAAAATGACATGAACTAGTTATTGATAATAAAATACAATAAGAAAAAATAAATCAATAATTATTCTACAAGTAAACGTAAAAAAATTTTTCGTGGATGTTTTACAAATTGTTTTATTTGTTTATAATCCAATTAAGTTTGTCTCTTGGGTAACGAGGTCCTACCCGTAAATCGATTAGATTAATTAAAAGTATTCCGCAATTTTATCAATTAATAACGACTGCAACAAAACTGGAAACCATTGTAAAAGCACTGTTGCTTATGGTCATGTAACAATAAAACATAGGGTTAAGGGTACATCTGTGAATGAGAAACATTTTGTATTTTTATTTTTAATCTTAATTGGTTAAAAATAGTTGTCGTCCAAATTTACATACAAATTTCTAAACTTTTAAAATCAAAATTTGATTAATTTTTTTCCAAATGGAGGTGGTAAAACAGCTCTTGATGATGTTGTATAAAACTTTTCCTCTCTATTACAACAAACAATTTGAAATCTGAAAACGTTTAGTTTTATTTCCATCTTTTACGATTGTGTAAAAAAAATTAATACTGCAATTTGAGAAGTATAAGCACGATGAGTGTGAAAAGTGTTTTTTCCAGTAGTATTTGCATAAATAATCCATTTTTGAAAAATACTGTACAGTTTTGAATATTTGATTGTATGTTAAACACACGCTCGTATCACATTCATTCGATAAGCGACACGTTTGGAAAAATCGAAAATTTTGTTGTTTCTGTTTGATCCAAACTTAAATATAACGAAATTTGGAATAGTATGTTCATTCGTTAACCTAACAACATAAAGGTCAAAACTGTGCTATTTTTTAAAAGTACTTTTTAATTTTTTTCATTTTTATTTTCAAGTTAGCTACCACCTTAGTACACAGTTTCTTTTTTTTCCCGGCATTTTTTTAAACAGGACTAAAATTTTAACGGTTTAATTAAATAAAGCGGTATTAGAGCACCAAATTTTATATTTATAATAAATTAAATTTAGTTGTACATTACATTTCAACAACTTTTACTTATAAACGTTTTTTATAAATTTTTTATCTCGGTGATCAGAATTTTAAGGTCACTTTAGACTTCTATAGGTTTCAATAAATATAGAAGGGAACTTTGGAACGACTTTTGAATTAGACTACTAGGTCTCTAGATCAAAATATTCAAAACAAGTCAAAGTTATCCGACAGAGTTCTATAAAATTAATAAAAAAATATTTGATCATTTTTGAATAAATAATGACAAGCAATGTTAATAGTATTCTTAAAGGACTTAATGTTGGTATTTATAAAACCAAAACCAAAAGTTCAGTATTTGATGTTGTTAAAACAATTTTTGAGAAAAGTAATGCAAGATCCCACTCTAAACTTATTTAGATTATTGCTCTAGATAAGGATAGCGTGAAAAAATGACAAGAATTTAACCAAATTAAGACAGGATATGAAATATTTGTTTTTTTTTTATAAGTTGAGATCAATCAAACTCATCTATATAGATGCGGCATAAGTTGGGTATATAAAGCTCTTAATTGGCTTTAACTATACAAATTATAATATATTTGTGGCATTTAGATATTATCCTTACAGCAGGCAGAAATGTGCAATTTTTTTCAATAAGTTATTTATAAGGTAGTATATTTAGAAGTATGGACTTCTGTGGAAAACAGTAATAGAGTTACTGTAAAAAAAAACTTGATGACTTAATGTCGTAAGTTAAATATTGAAAATATAAAATTAACTTGTCTGACTTTTTCTCTAGAAAACTATAATCGTTCTGTAAATATTACATTTACAAATTACTGCTTTTCATACAACACAGTCTTAAATATTAATTTTCTACGTTCATCTTTTAAAAAATAAATCACTAAATCACTATTGTTTTGTTTATCAAAACAGAAGACACCAAAACACTTTAAGTCATTTTAGTTCATCGAAGTTTGGAATTGCGTTTACTTTACTCATCACGCCAATATTAGGGTTTAATGTGTTATACAAAGTATTTTAAGAAATAACGCCATTTATAACCTAAAAACGTGTTATATTAAACACCCAGTATCTCTTAAATTAAACGAAAGTAAAAATATTTTCTACATTTAACAATTTTTTAATATCGTCTAGTTTCTTTTCAAAGCAATAAATTTTGTATACAGTGTGGTCCATTACCCGTGACATCATTTTCTTATTTTTTAAATTGAACACCCTGTGTTCTATATCATTATCAGAAATTTTCTTAATTACACTTTTTAATTTTATACAGCATTATTTATTCTACATTTAAAAATTTCGTGTTTTAAATTTATTTTGGATTTTCTGTAAAAACATTTATTAAAACACAAAATATTTGAGTGAAGTTGGCTATGACTTTGACACTTAGGTTATAAAGACACTTAATACTAATTTTTGAACAAGTAAAACGAAATAAAATTATGAACTTTTAACAAAAAAAAAACACAGATCACAAAAATGAAACACCCTCTATATTATTACGAATTTGAATTAATTAAAGAATTAATGCCATTAATAACCTAAAAACGTGTTATATTTAACACCTGGTATCTCTTAAATTATACAAAAGATAAATTATTTTCCACCTGTAAGAATTTTCTAATTTATTAGGTTTTCGATAAATACACAATTTTGAATACAGTGTGATCCGTTACTCAGTGACATAATTTTCTTGTTTTTATATCATTATAAGAAAGTTCATTAAGTATTACTTTTTTATTTTTTATTTTGATACACCATTTCTTATACTTAAATTTAATAATTACTGTTTTAAATTTAGTTTTGGATTTTCTGTAAATAACATTCATTCTAACACAAAATATTCGAGTTGGTTATAACTTTGACTATTTGAAAATATTTGACATTTGATATTTTCTTTGTTTTTGTGATTTTTTATTGTTACCGCAAAAATGAATTTTTTGCAACACGAATTGGTTTGATATGGTTTTTGTACTGGGGAAAAATAATCAAAACGCATTGCTTGCGCGTAAATTTGTCATCAATGTTTCGCTGACAGACGACAACCAATAGCAGAAATTTTTAGAAGTTTACCTCAAAATTTTTAACGTACTGGCAATACACGGAAATCGGATCCAGCTTTTAATTATGTTTTATCTGGAGACTAGAGAACGTTTCACAAAAATTGCCATTATGAAATAAAATTTCAAAAATCAGAAGAGAATACAAATGCAGATTACCTTTTGCGAATAGTTCCGATAAATTCAAATCCGAACCAATCAAATTTTTTTTTGCGACATAGATGAATTTGACTTATTTATTTTGGAAACAAATTGACCAATTACCTGTAACTTACGAGCAAATTGTTTTAGCGACAAACAACGATTCAGAATTGAAACCCATTTTAGTAGCAATAACAAATGGTCGTAATCTGAAAAAATTAGGTTACAAAGGTAATCAAGCTAAATACACTACTTCTAATAACTGTCTCTATGTACGGCCACAGGATTGTAATTCCCAACATATTCCGTTCAAGTTGTTGTTAAAAGAATTGCATATGGCTCACATGGGTATCAAAAATGAAAAGGCTAGCATCGTTCGTTAATCTAAGGCCTTCCATCGACAAGGACATTGAGAAAGCCATGGGAAAGAGTCCATATCGATTACGCAGGTCCTATATTCGGGAGATATTTATTAATCGCGGTCGACGCGTTTTCGAAATGGCTTGAAGTGGAAGTCACTACTTCAATCACTACTATCTCAACATGCGCAATTCTTGAGAAAATGTTTAGCCAATACGGTGTTCCGACTATCGTAGTATCAGACAATAGACCACAATTCATCTCAAACAAATTCTCAACTTTTCTTAAAATGCAAGGCGTTAGAGTACACCGAAGAACCGCCCCTTACCGTCCGTCCACAAACGGGCAAGCCGAACGTTATGTGCGACGACCAAGAGAGCATTAACAACTATAACATGTACTCCGAGTACCTTACAATCCAGTATCAACAAATTTCTTCTCCAATACCATAAAGCTCCACATCCGACAAGCGGACTACCACCTTCCCAATTATTCCTTGGCCGAACAATTAAGTCGAGATTGGATGCAATCAGGCCGATCACGCCAACGGCAAAGCATTTATCACCCGAATACAACAAAATTAGAAAATTATATCCTGAGGAGCCATAATTATGTTTCGCTCATATTTCAATTCTTCTACGCCTTGGAAGGAAGGTAAAATCGTAACAAAACTGGGAGACTTGCATTACGAAATCGAATACATGGGGAAACGTTTTAAACGCTACGTCGACCACCTGAGAGCCTTCTCACTCAGCTCCTTTAAGCCTAGAGAAATTCTTCTAGTAGGGTAAGAAAAATCCGATTTTACGGGGATCAACCGACAAACGGAACTTATACAGACCCAAAACAATCTGAATCTCTAAAGAATTCTTTAGAAAATTCTGAGCTTCAAAACACTTCTACTACTGAGACAAAACCTTCCTTAAAAACTTCCTCAAATTCACCCGAAAACTCTACATTATCCCAGGCACCCTCAGCGCATCAGGCGTCCCCCAAACAGATACTCACCATAACAAAATAAATTCAAATGGCGGCGGAGAGTTGTTATAACTTAAATTAATAAATTTGGCAACACCGTTCCTGGCGTGTCTTACCAGAACAACGGATTCCGCCGGTGACTGTTGAGTAAAGAATAAGTTATCATAATTCTCGTTACTAAATTACACGAACTCAACATCAAAACACTTACTACCACTAAAGAAAATAGGATGCAGAGAATTACAAATGAATTAAAAAGAATAGACACAAATGTATTAAGAAATGTCAAAGTCATAGCCAACTCGAATTTTTTGTGTTTTAATTAATGCTTTTACAGAAAATCCAAAAGAAAAATCTTGGTAATTATTAAATTCAAGAATCAGGACTGCTGTATTAAAAAGTACCATTAATAATCTTTCTTATAATGATATAAAAATACAGGGTGTTCTATTTAAAAAAAGATAATAAAAGCAGTAATGGACGACACTGTATTCAAAATTAAGGTTTATCAAAAATTTAATTAGACGATAATTGTTGAATGTAAAAAATAATTTTTCTTTCGTTTAATTTAAGAGATACCAGGTGTTAAATATAACACGTTTTAGGTTATAAATGGCATTATTTCTTAAAGTACTCTGTATAAAATATTAAACCCTTATATTGGCATGAGTAAAGTAAACGCAATTCAAATTCATAATAATATATGGGTGTTTTTATTTTAAAAAAAACCTAACTTTACGCCACCCACAAGTAATGAAACACACTGTATAATTGTAAATAATTTTAAAACATGTAGTATGTATGTATGTATGTATGTAGTCATAATAACACTAATGTCGCACCCTGTATGTACGTATATTTGCAATATATGTATCAACGATATATCTTATACAAATAGTAAGTGATTTATTACAAACAAAAGTTTATTAAAAAATTATTTAATGTTTTCATAAAAGTCATCTATGTAGCTTATTGTAAAAACCTACTGAATAACTCACATTTTTCTAAAAAATCTAATGAAATAACAAATTCTTAAAATATAAAACACAGACATCTAAATAAAATATTTTATATTTTAATTTTGAACTTTTAACACACGTGTCGTCTGGTCCCTTTAAAAATGTATCAAATAGTATTATATAATAGTATAAACTTAGAAAAATAACATTAAACAGTTTGTAGCTACAAAAACTAACTCCTACTTTTTGCTGTTAATAGTTTTCTAATTTAAATAAGTTGACGTCTCCACCAGCCAGGTGCCAGAAATGAATCTGCAACATAATTAATGAAAAATTTATTTCAAATTAGAAACGGAAACTGATTATTAATTAATTTCTTTTATTTAATTTAATAAACCATGTCAACTAAAACTGAACTACCAAATTAATCGTAATAATAATAAACTGCAAATTTAAATAACAACATTAATTAAATAATAGATACTTAATTAATCAAAAACAGTCCATATTAGATTAGAAGAATGTTTTATAACTTAACTCAAATTTTATATGATAAGCACGCTTTTCAGTTACACAAGAGAATTGACATGCAATTTAATTCATTGTTTAATTTTTTTCTACCGAACCTAATGGCAAATACGTTAAAAGTACATCTGATGAAGCTGCATTTTCTCGAAAATCTTGGGTTCGTTCGGGCATTATCTTTTAAAGAGTCGTTTCCACGTAATTAAAACGGTTTTGGAGATTTTTTGTGAAACCGAATCCCCATAATATTTTATTTCTGTATCTGAAAAAATAAGAAATATACTTTTGCATATTGGTCATAATTATGGAAAAAATGCAGATAAATCTGTTTATAATAACTTATTCTTAGTTTTGGTTCATAATTTTCTCCTATTCGAAGTAAACACCAGTTCCATACTGGCGAAAGTTGATCAAAACAAACCGTAAGTAATAATAGAAAGTTTGAGTTTACGACTTAATCACTTATGTTAAATTGCTCAGGGTGCGGATTATAATAGTTAGTGTACTACATCAAAACGAAAGTGAGTATTTTAAGAAAGTTTAAAAATCTACTTACCTTGTTAGGTAAAATTGCTTTTAACCGCACTTGAAAAAATGAGTTTTATTAAGTAAATAATCGGCAAAGAAAAATTTTATAATTTGAAATTTTCGTGAGGATTTTTCATGCAAAATATTTTGTTCTTGGCAATTGCACTGAGAGCTAGGTTTCGACACGTTAATCGTACCATTGTTTCAACCGTACCTATTTCAACTGACCCCGGCCTATCGTATCGGTCAAACTCAAATCAATATAAATTTCTCCATTTATTGTGCTTTAAAACAAATTAAAAACTATCAGGAAGAAAATCTAAAGTCAAATAATTGAAGATATTCATTAAATACTGAGTACGTAACGTCGTGATTGGCGATTTCTCAGTAATTATTGTTTTTAGAAAACATTTATTAAACAAAAGCCGGGTAAATTATAATATAAACAATTTTATATTAAAAAAAAATTATGTATTAAAGATGTATTTTCTAATAACTGCACTGAGAAAATCCCAAACTCAAACATTAAATTAAAAGATTTATTAAAATCGTACAATTGTTTTCTAAATAATGGTATTACATCAATAAACACGTAGCCTATTGAAACATTTTCAATTGAATAAAATTAAATAGTGATGGATCCATTAATGTATAGGGAACTTTTAATAATAAATTAGTTATAATTTATTACTTTCAATTTAACTCAAAAGTGAAAATTGTAGAAAAAAATTGTTTAAATAAAAGTTGTTGGAAACGTAATTTGCAACTACGTTTTTCACCTACCTATAATTAATAATCATGACGTTATTGTTGAAATAAAAGGAATATTTTTCACTAACATTATGCCAAAATATTTTTAAATGGCTTTCTCAAAATTACCGTAGACCGATATTTCCTATAAATTAATCCGATATTCATATTTATACAACACACTTAATCAAAATCGTTAAAAATTTTATTTTCTACGATTTTTTATTTTATTTTAGTGTTTTTGATACAACGTGACCTTTTAGTTGTGGTGTTTTGTGATCCTATGATTTGTTTCTGTTTTTTGGGAACAATAATGTATTATTTTCTAAATTAATTATAGATAATTGTTTATTAAAATTTAAATAAACTATAATCTCAATGATGCTTTAATTATAATTAAGTTTCTAAATAAAATATTCAAATGACGTAACATAGCAACAGGGGGACAAGCACTGCTTAAACATTTTAATTAAAAGGTCGTAAAATGTATTCTTCCTTAAATAATAGTATTAGCTCTACTTAAAAATTTATTTGTTATCATATTCAAACATTACCTCTTCTGTGTCAATATTCTAATTTCCTATAAATATATTTTTAAATTTTTGATACAAATATTTGTTCAAAATGTATATAAAACATACTGTGGAAGATTTGGGACATTATACTACAATAAACTATTAAGAAATAATTCGTAAATATTCACTATACCCCCAAAACTATATATTAGTTTTATGTCTGTTTGTAATATACACAATTTCGCACATATCTGACAAAAGTAATTATATGGAATATATTATAAAGGGATATTTTTAAACATCTGTTACATCTACTTTTATAATATTTGGCAAATAACCAACATATAACAAAAAGAAATATTTTTTTACGTCTTTTTTGTAATATACATATAATCTCAAACATATCTTACAAAAAAAAATAACACTTTCTAATATATTAAATACAGGGTAGCCGAAAACAGAAACAGACTATTTTTTGGAGCTATCTTTTTTAGTATAATAGAGCGACATATCCTCATATGAAGGCCCTTTTAATTTTTGATATAACTATATGCATCTTATATTGGCCAGGGAGTCCCAAGCGCCCCGACAGTCCTATTTTCTAAAATAAAAAAAAGTCAGAAAATACTGCAATATGGTATAAAATACCATTTCATGTTTACAAGGGACATTCATTAACGATCAATTTGCCGTGAAAAATAAACAGTGTGTCCGGCAACCTCCATCTCAAAAATCTTAATTTACTGGGCAGCCAAATGGCACCTCAAAAATTGAGCTGTGCGAGCGTTTTCTTCTGAAAATGAATAGAGAATTACAATACCTTTCATATAAGGTGCCACTTAAACCCCCTGTAAATTAAAATTTTTCAGGCTGACGGGACACCCTGTAATGAATGTACCTTGTAAATGAAATGCGTGTGCAAATAGTATAAACTAAGAAATGCCAACAGTTAACTGTAACGACAGTAAATGTTTATGCATTATGGTTAACAAAAGCGATAATTTCTTTTATAGAAATAGAACAATTTTATTCCGAACGGTGGTAACACTGATTTGATATTAAACGTCAAAGCTGTCGTTACGTTCGGCGTTCGTTAATTTAAATTGTAATTAATGTTCAGTAGATTTATTAATCTACATATTTTATTTCCATCCATTTTTTTAATTAAACGAATGATAAATCTACTAATTAAACTTAAACTAGCATTTAAACCAAAGTTTAATAAAAATATTGCCCCCTTAGCAATTATACTTTAAAATTCCCTAAATTTAAAAACTCGCAAAATTTTATTTTAAAATCAATCTGAAAAGCCCAATATAGAAAAAAATAGTATCAAGAATTCGTTTCAGAAGTCTTCTGAAAATAGTTCTTTAATATAATATTATGGCAGCCAACTCAAAATTGCATTAAATGTAAGTAGGATTTAAATCTTACACTCGACTTCACGTGGCCGTACCTCACTTTATCAATTTGATATTTTATCACGCTATAAATTGTGCTATTTATTGCTGATAACTAAAAAATTTGTGCTGGTGTATTTAAAAGTTATTAACAAAACAAATGGGTACGTAGTCACGTGGCCGTCCCTTTTCATCAATTCGACATTTTTATCACATTACAATTGTGTGCGAATTTTGTGTTATTTATTGCTGATAATTAAAAATTTTGTGCTAGTATATTTAAAAGTTATTAACATAAACAAATAGGTACGACGGACTTCAAGTTGTCATATTCAGATGATCAATTCAAATCTTTGTTACGGAATAATGTTTGGCTATTTATTACTACTAATTCAAATTGAATTAAGTAATCAATTAACCAAACATATGAGGTCGACTATAATCATAGTCAAACAAATTGTAACAGTGTATTATTGATGAACACATTATTCTTGATTTTTACAAACAGTCAAATAATTTCAAATACTTTTATGAAAATCAGAAATTATAAAGGAATCATACACTATGACAATCACTATAAAACCTGTATTTGTGTGTATAAGTATAAAATACATTTTTTACCTATAGATATGAAAGTTTCATCTCTAGAAATGAAAGTACTTTTTTTTAAAATTGTTACATAGAATTAGTAAATTAATAATGTAGATTAAAGTTCAGATTAATCTCAAACAATAAAATATTTATCCAATGAGACGAATCCGAGTTTAGTAAAGTTCACGAACTTAAAAATTTTTTTCGACGAATTCAACACTTTACTTTTTCTATAATCCCCTAACAAACGAATTATATAAAAAATTCTTTATTGAATTAAATAATAGATACAGAGCTATAAATTCTGTTAAATTATAATTTAAATAATGATTAATTAATATTAAAGCTTCATTTCTCTGGTGGAGTATTTGAAAATCAAAGTTATTTTCTGAATCTTTTCTAAAATTGACACTTTAATTGGATAATATTGTATAGTCAGATATAGTACAACATGTAGTGAAATCCTTTGCGCCAGCTAACCTCCAGAACAAAAGATTTACAATTTTACACTTTGGAGTTAAATCCGCTTCGGGCGTTCACACTTGTCTGTTGTTTAGAATATAAAGGTAGGTACACATTTAAGAAATTTTTAAAAATGGCAATAAGCTTTCGTTCGTATATTAAATTATAAAGTGTGTTTAAAAAGCCGTTTCTGGACTTAACAACACAATGGCCGGTTAAGAATTTTTCTAAACAGGTATTTTTACCTTGTACGGATTACATTATATAATAATTAGTGTGTTAACAGAGCCATGATTTTACTATCTTGTCTTCAACTATAAAAAATTTATTAATCCATAAAAATAATCTAGAAATGAATGCAACCCTGAAACCGGCTTTACCCATTTGACCGTGCACTAAACCTATCGAAAAAATATTTTTCTCTACCTTTTTACTTTTGATTTCTTGATTCTCCATTTAATAAACTGGCTGCAACCAGCGTGGGAAAGCCGAAGGAAAAATAACTATTCCCCTCAAACTTTATGCACAAATTACAATTTTTCTGTTCTACAACTGATCCCATCCAAGAAATGTTATGCGATAAAAGAATATGTAGAATTAAATAATGTAAAAGAATTTAATAATTACTCTACATCTTGTTTTAAACATTTTTGAGCAAAATTTTGTAAAGATGTTTTTCAAAGCAATCACACACAGATAGTAATCATTTAATTATTTTTTTAGGGTTTTGTTTTTCTACGAACAAAAAAAAGCGATTTAAAAAAATGACATAATGGTACTCTTTGACGACAAACCAGTTTTATCCATCAGTGTCTTGTATTCCCTGAAAAATAAATGGGTTTGTACAATTTTGATTAGATTTAGTAAAGCATCATCGAGTTCCTTACAAGTTAGTGGACCTTTTAATCTTTGACAATCATCAGACCCTTGCATTATTATAAAATCTAATTACCCAAACTGTAACTCTTTGTAACCTAGTCAGAGCAGAGAAATTTTCAATTGAATGGAGTTCTGAAAATCTGAAAGGTAGTTAATGTGAGAGAAAGAATTCTTTTTGACTCAGGCACGTGATGTGGTTCTAATAATCTAATGACTGAGATGGGATTTTGCTGCTGCTTAGTCAACCACCACCACCTTGCCACCATTAGTCAGAGTTTATTAATTGTTTTGCGGAAGTGTCACGTGAAATGAGATCGGCAGGGTTATCTCCTGTTTTGACATGATGCCAATCTGACAACCAACGGTCCAATAAAACCTCTCATGGCTAAATTTTAAAATGGAATGACACGTTGTCTTTAATTGAGCTAGTAAGACTGCAGCTAATAGTTCAAGTCTTGATAGTGACAAACTTTTCAGTAGAGAACCCGAAATTTAGCTGTTAGTAATTTTACTTTGGGCTTGTTCGTATTGTTTAACGACATCTATATAAATACATGCACCATATGCCTTCCTCGAGGCATAGGAACACTCATGAGGTTGAATTTTATTGTATTATTCAATGAAATACATCTAAAATTCTAAATTTTTTGATGTACTATCAATGATCAGCAAATTTAAGCCAATTTCTATACACTTTTAAAGGAAAGAAAACTTTGGAACTAAAATAACAATTGGAGAGAGTAGTCCAATAGGATCAAATAATTTTGCGGTTACCGATAGAATGTACCGCTTTGTTATACGACATGAGAGAAACCTGAGACGTAGTAAGAAAAATTATCCAACGGCTGGATTCCACAGAATCCCCAATGCTTTGTTTGTGCTGTCTGAAATAGACTTTTTAGGCCACTGTTGTATTGATTATCGTACAATTCTCAAATATTGACTTTAGATTTAATTTAAACTCTGCATAACTTAATATTGATGTAATGTTTCTCGTTGTTATGAAACCAAAGACCTTGGCATTTATTTTGGCAGTGAATTGCTTTTTAATATCCATGTATCAAACACAGTTTCTTCTGCAACTAAAATGCTTGGATTTATGATTCGAATTTGCAAGCAATTTTCTAACATTGATACACTGAAAACGTTATACTTTCTTTTAGTCAGAAGTCGTCTCGAATACGGTCCAATAATTTAGATGCCTTATTATGATCACCTCAAAATTAAAATTGAGAGAGTTCAAAGGAAGTTTTAAAATATCTCTGGTATAAAAATATAAATTTTATCCTGAAAGAGGATTTTGTCATCAACAACTACTTAGAAAATTTGATTTGTTATCTCTTGACCTAAGAAGACGTAGGATTGGTTTGTCTGTATTGTATAAATTATTACATAATGCAATTGATTGTCCTTTTATACTAGGTAAATTGAATTTTTACGCATCCATGAAGAACACCAGAAATAATTATACTTTTTATACTCAATTTGCTAAAACCAATACATTTAAAAATCCCAGTTATGGCAATGTGCGGTTATTATAATGATATTTGTTGCAATACTGATATTTTCCATTGTAACCTTAAAACTCTATTAGAGGCATACAATGAATATTATTTAATTACTTTTGAACAATCAACTATTACATATAATATATAATTTCAGTTTTCGTTATTATTATCATTATTATCATTCTTGTTAAGTGATTTGTTTATTTTGCAATTTTAGTAACATAGCTGTTAGTTTCTTTACTTTTATTACTATTATTATTATCTTGCTATTTCTAATAACACATGTATGTATATAAAACTGAATTATTTATTGTTGTCCTGTAATTGACTTTGTAGCTGTTGGACAATAAATCATATTATTATTATTATTATTATTATTATTATAAATAACAGTTTTTAATTGAAAATCATTAAATTCTTTTGAGGATCGTATTGCCAAACAATTTTTTTAATGTTCTGTCAACTAGGTGAACCCATATTTGTCTGTATATTTGTTTGATGTAGGCCGTGATTACAAATTGATGACTACGAAAACGGAGCAAAATTGGAAAAAGATCGCTTTGTACGGTGGGACCGACAAGTTGGAAACTATTTTTGGATAATCCTGATTAGCGAAGAAAACTCTGCCTTAAGATATGTTTCATCGTCAATGATGAGGCAGGAATCACTTTTTGCACCAACAGTTGATACAGTACTTTGCACGACGAACAGCTCGGTTAAGCTGGGCAGTCGATCTTTTAGGGACTTTTTTCTTCCTAAAAGTCTTTATGCCACACCTCTTTTTAATCTTTTGTAAGGTAGATTGGTGCACAAGGATCTATCTTGCTACATCTCTAGAGGAGAGGCAGGATTTCGTTTGTATGCTGTACATACTGCTTTCTCTATTATTTAGTGAGGAACTCGTATTGGTTTGCCATTTTGTCGTTTCCTATTTATAGTTTCGGTTTCCTTTAATATTTTAAGGTACCTTTGCACGGTCCTTTGAGACGTTTGACAGCTTTTTGCAAGAGCTAAAGTTGATATTGAAGGATTTTTGGTCCAGTTGCGCACAATTTTTTCACGAACTTCATATCACGTTCTGTCATTCTGACAATTACGCAACAACTGATAAATCTTTATGATTGACAGTGAAACATAGCCTTCTATGCGTTGGGATACCAAAATTTATTCGAATCTGTCTGTTATTAAATAAGTTATCCAAATAAAAGTAAGCGACAATCTAATCGTATTCACTCTTTATAACCTTCTAAGTTAGGTTGATAAGCGACTGAAGTTCTATATTTGTTTGTCCCATTGATGATCAAACCATCAGTTCTGCATCTTCAAACAATTTTAAAATAAGGCTGATGGTCTTATTTCCTATTTTGTTAGTTCCATGTTCGTAATAATAAACATCTTGTACTCAAGTGACAATATAAAGTGTATTAATTTCTCTTATAGAATATGTTCAATATTCAGAAAAGTTACAAATAGTTATGAAAAATGTTTGAATGCTACGTAATTTATTTAATCAAATAACATTTAATTAAGAATTAAATACTATTACACAAAAGTATAGCTTGTTTAGGGAAAACCTGGCACTCGTTTGACCATACAAAAATTTTATTTTATTATATTTTGATTCTGCCAATTTTTCATTTTTACTGACAGACAGCTTAACTTTGTTGTTACGGTACTTCCCAAAATTTAAAATTAATAATAAATTACAAAACATCTAAAAGAACACTTATTCTATATTATTCTTAATTATTATTAGTAGCGGTGCGCAAATTGCGGGAACCTAAAATATAATGATAAGTTACGAGGTATTTATTTTAAAATTTTGGTTGTTGTTTACCATAACAATAAAACCAGTAACGGAGAAAAGAATGTAACGAAACTAAAATATGTGTAACGCCCGTTATACATTTTAATTGTTTTATGTAAATTAAATATATCTAATACAGGGTATCCCAACGAAAACTTGACCCCTATAAGGTGAAAACTGTAAAATATGTCCAAAATTCATAAGGCACGTTAATTTTTGTTATTAAGTGGAGTTTTTTGACAGTCAAGTTAACTCGATATGTTCATTCTCATGTTTAGTAACCTCCTAACTTTAAAGTCTTCAAATAAGACTACCCCACTTGTGGCATATCATTTTAAAGCCCTTTTCATTGCAAATACAATGACATTTCGTTTTTAGAAATCGGTTGAGATTTGACTGAATTATTGGCACTAATCTAATATTAAAATGATGTTGCACAAATGGGGTAGTCTCATTTAAAATTTTTAAGTTAGGTGGCTAGGCATTAGAGGGATGAACATATCGAGTTGGCCTGACTGTCCAAAAGGCTCCTCAAGAACAAAAAATCGCGTGTCTGCGAATTTCGAAATACTTTATAGTTTTCACATTATAGAGGGGTCAAGTTTTCGTTGGGATACCCTGTATACTGATCATTGTATAGGGAAATGAATTGTGCATAAACATATGTTAAAATTTGTTTTATTTAATTATGTACTGAAAAGGGTCTATGTGTAACACCCGTCAATATAGTTCTTTTGACGAATATGTAAGTTGATAAAAACTGAAACGACGAATTAATAAAAATGTCAGAAAATACTTCGTCTCTAATTTCAACGTTGGGCTTTGTAATTTGATAGAGTAATAAAAATACAAACAAGAGCGCCAATTTAAAAATCCAATACTTTTGCTACAATATAATTTTTATAATATTTACGTATTTTGTATTTGAAACTTGATCACGTACTGTTTCAATAATTTCAGGGTTTTGTAACCTGTATCGGCCTAATTTACTCCCCATTCCACAATTAAATATTTATTTGATTAATTTGTTTGGTTATTTTTGTTTATCGTTCTGCAGCAGTGCACTTTTAAAGTATTAGAATGAATTGGAATTAGCTGGTTGAGGGGTTTCATAGCAACGCATTTGGTGTTTTGAGACTTGGAAATTCGACAACGGCTGTTTAAATAAAATTTGTTTTATTAGCTGTTGCGTAACTTTATGTATATAATTTTCCGCTACAAATGACCAATACCTTTTGTTGTTTACATTTAAACAAACGCCAAACAATCATCAAGTAAGACCGTAAATAATTATATATTTAGTTACTTCGCCTCGAGCGAATTAATAACTCTAGCGATGCTTTTAGCTTGTTTTAGAATTTGATCTGTACGTTTGTTAATCTTACACTTCTATTATTGCTTTTCCCTTTAAATTTTCATATTTTACAAAAACAAACATCAATTACTACATATGTGCAGTATTGATTCGAGAAGCGCACAAACAATTCAATTTAAGCACCAGCGTTATTTTTACAAAATTGTGCTTAATAATGTTTGTTTAAAACATAAATGTCTACAACTCTTTTAAACTGTAAATTAAACTGCTTTATAATTTTTAGGCTAATTTTTAGGTGCAATTCAACTTCGCAAACGTTGAAATGCTCACGTACCGAGCTTTATTAATCCGAATCTATTAATTGCTTTATTTTTAACTAGACTCATTTGTGATAAACATTTTTTTTGGTTTTTAATCTTTGATTGTTCAGTTGTGATCTAAAAGTATGTGTTACAGTAGTAACCCAAAAGAGTAAAATAGCCATAACTTTCAATTAATATTGTATTGTAAAAATTTTTGTTTATTCAATTTATCTTAAAATTTGTTTAAACCTTCAGACAAAGTAATCAATATCTCAAAGATGTTAGAGCCGATCAATTAATTAACTTTAGATATTTGTACAAGTAAAATTCTGTAGTAAGAGTTCTAATTTTTAACCATATTATTATTAACTTTTACTGCAAAATAAATTATGTAAGTTACTGCATAATCATAATTTATAGAAGCTTGTTTGCGAAACATATGAATTAATTATGACCTAGCGTGTTACTGATTGAATGCAACATTATAAAACGCAAAATATAAAATTATAATTAAAATAATACAAACATATTTATAGTAATTACGTGAAATTGAAAATGGAACTGAATATTAATTAGTTTTCTAAACGTACAAGAATATTCGATTTTTAAACAATGATACCGATTAAGAAAAATTTATGGAAAAGGTGATTGAATTTTCTATTACAGCAATCGATGTTGTAATGTAATCCAGGGAATTGCAAAGGAAGCTTTAATTAGTCTGCCACTAAACAAACATCGAAATTAGCCGAGCAAAAGTGCGAAAAGTTTACCAAAGAAATTCCGTTGAGAGTTTTAACATCTATTAAAAATGCTGTGATAATGTACAGCAAGAAAAAAAGAAAAATAAATTTGAATAAAAATGAATAATAAATCACTAGTGTTCCAAGGACCGCGAACGCTTGAGACCTTTCTTTTAGAAGCAATTTCTAGTTTTTCGGCGACGTTTCGCACCCGATTATTAGTGGGTGCTTCTTCGGGCTTCTTTTGATCAAAAATCAAACACCTATGACTACAGAATTTAAAATTGTATAATAATAAAAGATCAATCTAACAACTAAAAAGTAATTCTTTAATAATTAATAATAAATTATAATTGACATTATAAAAAAAAATTGACAAATATACCTCTAAAAGTTTGATAAAAAGGACCATAACTTAAAAACACAATATGTTTAATAAATTATGTTTAAAAATATAGAAATATAGAATAAGATATGTAAACAAACAATTAAAAACTTTTGTGCTAGAATGACGAGTTTGTGGACATTACATTAAAAACATGGACAATAGATAGGCTATTAAAAAATCCCTGTAAAAATTAAAAATTTTGTATTAAAGTCGTTAATTTATTAACCTAGACGATGTACGTTCTGTGTGTAGAAGGTTCAATAAAGTGAAATCGGTATATCGAAGAATGTATGTGATAATTGATAATGAAAGTAACATAAAATAATAGAATTTAAATAAAGTAGAGAACTTAGTAACCCTAACCAAAGTAAGATCTAGATCTCTTTTCGTTATAAATAAAGATAAGTAATTGCTAGGTACGTCAGTAATTAGAAAGGTTAGTGACTAAGTAACATTATAAGAATATAATTGTAAGATTAATATTAGGAATGAAAATATAAATAAATGTTGAGTAAGACGGTTATGTGACAGATATTTTTTAATTAGTCCATTATAGGTGGTGCACGTTTTTAATTGATGTTGTTATTGTGTCTGTTGATGTATATCATTTCCGAAAAGATTCTTTTATTATAGTTACATTCCACATCCAAAATCACCAGGTTATCAAAATCAAAAATATGTTTTTTTCTTTGTGATGTTGTGTATTTTGTGTATAAAATCAATTGCACAAATTACTCTGGGTGCTACATCGGTCAAATTAAACAATATCTAAAAATTGGAACTTACAAAACTGACTGCCTTAACAACAACAAAAAACATAACAACAACATTTCTACAACAGCTTTAGCATTACACCACGAAGAAAATTTTTGATTTTGATAACCCGGTGATGGATGTGGAATGTAACTATAATAGAATAATCTTGTCAGAAATGATTTAGATTAACAGACACCATAACGACATCAACTACAAAGAAGACACACAAATCTTGAGCGACACCTATAATGGACTAATCATCAAAATATCTATCACATAAGCGTCTTACTAAACATATATTAATCACGTGACAATCAATCCATATCTTTTATTATTATATCAATTATTATAAACTTTTGTAAATGTTTGATTTTTGATTAAAACATAGCGGCCCGAAGAAGCACCCACATAGGGTGCGAAACGTTGCCAAAAACTAAAATTTGGTTTTAAAGTAACCCATCCTTCTGAAAAAAAGGGCTCAAGCATTTATCGTCCTTGGCACACACTAGTGATAATTTTTATCGAAAGGACTAAAGAAATACAACTTGTAAATAATAAATGTAACTTATAAACTAATGCTGAATTTAGACAAAATTGAAAGCAACATGTACTTTTTCATTATTTTGTCTGGGGATAGAAAAGCAACAAAACCATAAGAAAGTCCAAATCTGAAGAAAAACATTCTATCAACAAAGCATTCACAAACATAAAAATTCATCAGTGTCAGAATAATCTCACTTCATACACGTCTAAATACAATTGAATGTACTGTTAGCACCTAATTTAAACCACATCTTTATCTTAACATGAGACACATGTAATTACACAAAAATTATCAGTAGTACATAATATGTTAAGTGATCGTAATATATATTACTGGTAATTTTGAGTAAATGTTTCACGAGTACTTGATCCAACAATAATTCCCCTCGGGGACATCAGGCACGAGTAGAACATTTACTCAAAATTATCTGCTATACTGAGGGTTAACAGATGGGGATTTCTGGTGTACACTCTTAAGGATTTCCTGAGAAATTTCTAATTTTTAGCGAATCCCAAGGATTTCCAAAGCATTTCTCAAATATTTCGGGGATTTCCGAAGAAACTCTTCAAGAAAATGTCAAAACACAAA
Source organism: Abscondita cerata (assembly GCA_030710515.1). Taxonomy (NCBI): domain Eukaryota; kingdom Metazoa; phylum Arthropoda; class Insecta; order Coleoptera; family Lampyridae; genus Abscondita; species Abscondita cerata. The sequence goes on from JALBCR010000604.1 coordinate 295,255, forward strand.
AAGAAAACTGCAAGTTCTGAGGATAGTGATCGTCTAATCGATTATGATGATAGTGATAACAATAAAGCATATTTGAAAACTCAATCTGAAGCAAGTTGTCCACCTCGCCTTCCACTCCGGGAACAAATGTAGATTAATCAGTAGTATGCCGTGTATTACGAAGACGATTGCTTTATTGGCAGATCGAGAGATCGATATTTAATTGGCTTAAAAATCAGATATTGAGAATGTCTGCAATGAATTTATTTTCTCTGGGCTAATTAGTTTTGAAAATTCTCAATTTTGGTCTTTACATCCAGAACATCAGAAAATGAAACTTACGCTGAGAATGGTGTTTCCAATCATGTCCAATTCTAATAAAGGTGTGTCCGTACAAAATCTCAATGATGGCTTGAAAATTTCCAAGATTTATTTTTAAAAAAGAATTTCTGGTGTACACTTTTACGTGTCCACCCTCTTGGTATACATTATGATCACAAAACATGTTTCGTTAGAGAATTTCCCAAATGTACATTTCAAACGAATCAAGTGGAAACCCTACCATAAATATGTAGTCTTGACAAAAAATAAATAAAAAATTACTTATTTAATCATTGAACTTTCAATTTTGGCATCGATAATTTGAGCTAAATTATCGATAATTTAGCGTCTCGCTCAAATTTTCGCGTAATTCGTATGTGATTTGTTGCTGTTCAAAAAATAGAAGTTTGTCATTGGCTCAAATTTTTAAGGAAAATTTTTAATAGAAATTACATGTGAAAAAAATGACAGCAATTTAAAACAATTAAGATGATAATGTTTGGTCTGTTAGTATCCCTTTTTGGTGAATCAGAAAGTTTCTTTGGATTTGCTAGTTATGGTGTCATTAAACGAACTTATAGTAATAGTATATACTTTCATCTGTTGAATATCTACCTACTAAAATAGATTAATTACAAGAATTCATCAATTTAAATTGTATTTAACTGCTTACAATGAAAACAGGTCCTGAAGATGTGGAGTCATTGCTAGTAAAAAACCGGATAAAGATTAAAATCCGCCTATTTACTGATTCATATAATTTACTCAAAAATAATCCCCAGATAAGCACCATTTAAGCCCAACAATACCTGTACATCTCAAATAGTTAATCTGACGTAATACCTTAAAGATTGTAATACCTACTGGAGTAGCTGTTATACCAAGTAATGGAAGGGTGTAAGTTTGCTTCCTCATTCGGAGCTTTGTACAAAATGTAAGTCCTATGGAGGGCATAAAAGTCAGGCTAACTCCAGAGGACATAATAAGCAAACAGTGAAAAATAACAACATGTAGAAAAAATTAGAACTACATGACCTTTTGAAGTATGAGGTCGTTTTTTATTTAATTCGACTGGACTTCTTGGTTTAGAATGTGATACCTCTGGTCTGGAGGTTTTAAGTAAGTTCTATTCTAACAACTAGCTCAAACCAAACCCAACTAAAACCAAACAACTACGGAAGCATTACGAATATCCAAAGTACCTTGCAGTTATGTTGGAGCGCAATTGAATGTCTCTAAATTGTCTCAACACAAACAACAAAAAACGGCATATAATAATATCATTAGAAGATAAAATAGCAGTTCTTGGGAGGTACAGTCAGTAATTGTAAGAACATTAGCTTTTGTATTATTCTATTTCAACTTACTTACTACATTAAACGCAACCTGTAAATTGATTACACGATCCTTTACCCATCCATCTATCAACCTTACATTCCGGTTTGGTGTACTCCTCCAGCTATAAGAAGAAAATTTGCTGTAAATTTGGAAAGTATGAAGGTGAAACCAACCCAAGAACTACAAAATAAGAAGACCGACGAGATCAATTTAATCGTGCATTCATCCTACGAGCAGTCTCGAAATTCTTAAAAAAGAGATGTTGGTAGATACACAGGTTATTAAATGAGATAATATTTCCATTGTAACTCCATCACTATGCGAAGACTATTTGGTACATGTAGTTTACGTTTTGTCTCTTTATTGGATCTTTGAGGATTAACTCTCTACTACTGATGATGCATAACCGCTCTAGTTGTCCTATCAATTAGTAGTTTTGTTTCCGATGTTTACTTGCTTACGAAGGGCAGAAATCTTGACCATTTGAAATAGCAATGGAGATTGTGTGAATATATTTTAAAATAATTAGGTAACATTAACAATAAAAATTCACACGACTATTAAAACATTTAGATTTTTCCAAAATTGCAACATTTAAAAAATGACTGTTTATCTGGTTGAAATTTATTATTACAGTAGTCGCCGTTCATAACGTTAAAAATTGGGCGGATGTAAAGTGTACACCAAAGTACGTGTAATCTGTACACCAAGCAAAAACGGTTACAAAAAAGGTGCATGTAAAGTGTACACCAAAGGTAAAATTCATATGGAGCGATTTTCATTGCCGGTGTACAATTAACGTCGGATGATTAAGGGCGTGCGTTAACTGTTGATAAAAAATAACGTAGTTTATATTCTAAAGAACATTAAAAAAGTATCATTTCACAAAATATAATCTTATTATTTTTCTATACCTAATTGAGAGCGTAAATTCGTTATTGTTTGATTTTGTTATTGAAGGTAGTAAATATGGCATCTACTTCTACACATGTTTCCAATAAATAATTTACATATTTGTCGATCATCTTATCCAACGGTTTTTTGCTACATAAATCAAAATCGAATCGATTGCATTCAGAAAGATTAGAGCAAATGTATGCCTTAACCAACTTCTGGATGTCTGTTGTTTAACTATTTTGCTAATCCCAGCCCTGTATTTTTGGAAACTACGTCTGATGTAGGTGTGAACGGCAACTATTCAATATCGTTGTTGGTCATGATTGCAAAATCATACTACACAACGCGCAAATTTTGTATTTAGTCCAAAACACTACAATGTTATTCATTGGACTGTTAATGAAAACAAAGTCTTCATCCTTGCACGTTTTAGGTCTCAACTTTTTCACAGCTTTATGAACCTAGTACTGTCCTTTGAGCATTATACTAGTTTCGTCCAATGTACTTTATGTCCGTTAAGACAACAGTTTTTGAATTTCGGACCTTATTATTTTCAGTATTGTATTGTGATGTACCGGGTAACGGGTAGACACTCTTCTACGATCCCGGTGGAGGATAGGTCTACTTAGGGAAGCGATCCTGCCCACGTAAGCCTCGACTCCTCCTTCCGCATCCTAATACAGGGAGGGAGCCGTGTCCCAACCTTAATTATACACACAATCCACTTTTATCCTTCCTATATCCCATACCTAAACTCACCAACCCGCGTAGCAAGCGTGGTGTTTTAAATGCTAAATACCCCTCATGAAAATGACAGTCATGAAAAGGCCCCAAGTCCCCGGCGGTCTGCGTATCCCTAACCAAGGTAGCGGTCAGAAAAGGAACCAGACATGGGATGCTAAAAATTACCGGAATCGATCAGGTTACCAAAGGAAAACGACATTGGCAATAGGAACTATAAACGTACGAACTTTAATAGGTGAAGACCGTCTCTATGAACTTGAAGAAGAGCTCAATAAGATAAAATGGGACATCATCGGACTATCAGAAATAAAACGTAAGGGAGAAGAATGCATAACACTTAAATCTGGACATATATTATACTACAAAGGCTCAGAAAATAAAACCAATTTGGCGTAGATTTTATAACTAACAAAAAGATATCAGCACATGTTATAAAATTCGATAACGAATCGGAGAGAGTAGCTTCAATAATCATTCAATTCTCATCAAAATACAAAATAAAAATAATACAGTGTTACGCACCAACATCAACTCATACAAAAGAAGAAATGGAAATCTTTTATAATGAAATATCAGACAACATAAATAAAGACAACACTGCTTACATTCTAGTAATGGGAGACTTCAATTCAAAAGTAGGGAAAAGGCAAGAAGAAAATGAAGAATATATAGGAAACTTCAGATACGATGAAAGAAATGAAAGAGGAGGTATGCTTCTGAGTTTTTAACAGCACACCGCCTATATGAAATAAACTCCTTCTTCTCCAAAACAACAAAGAAAGTGGACATGGATCAGTCCAGATCTAAAAACCAAAATTGAGATAGACTATATCTTGTCAAGCGAAAACACATAGTACAAGATGTAACAACCCTAAATTCATTCAATATAAATAGCGATCACAGGTTATTAAGAGCAAAAATTTCAATAGACACAAAAACGCAAAGACGGATGCTGATAAAGCAAATAACAAAGATTGATATAGAGGAATTGAAACGAAATTCATCAGAATATGAAAAGAAGCTCAACAAACAATTGAAAAAGGAGAAGTGAAAATCAAATGATATAAATAAAATAAACGATATAATTACAAAAGCAATGAAACAAGCAGGAGAAATAGTTGGTAAAATAAGAAACCCCAAGATAGAAAAGCTAAGCCAAGATACTAAAAATAAAATTGAAGAGAATAGGCAACTATTCAAGGAAGGTAAATATGAAGAATTTAGACAAATGACAAAGGAAACTAGAAGGATGATAAGAAAAGATCTACAAAACTACTACGAAATTGAAGTGGAAAAATTAATAGAGAAAAACAAGGGAACAAAATGTTTTAGGCGAAACGGAAAGCGACAAATTATATCATTAACAGACAAAAACGGAAAAGAGATAAGAAACTTCGAAGAAATAATGAAGGAAACAGAAAAATTCTATACGAATCTATATGACACAAAAACTCAACAACAAATTAACACTACAACCAATGAGAGAAAAATAATCAACGTAGGTTCAGAAGAAATGCCAGATATAACACCTGAAGAACTACGATATGGATTAAAACAAATGAAGAACAATAGAGCGCCAGGAGAGGATGGAATAGTGATTGAAATGATAAAAAAAGGAGAAGAAGAAATTTCAACAAAAATACTCGACCTTTTTAACATATGTCTATCAAAAGGAGAAATTCCCAAAACCTGGAATAATGCAAACATGATATTATTACATAAGAAAGGTGATCAGGCGAACCTCGAGAACTACAGACCAATAAGCCTTTTATCTGAACTATATAAAACATTCACGAAAGTCATCACAAATTGCATAACTAAAAACTTGAGGAATATCAACCAATCGAACGAGCTAGCTTTAGAAGAGACTATAGTACAAGTGAACACCTATTGACAATGAGAATGCTAATAGAAAAATCAGTTGAGTACAACTTAGAACTAAACCTAGCATTTGTCGACTTTCAAAAGCTTTCGACACAGTAGAACATTAGGCAATTTTGAAGTCTTTAAGAAACGCCAGAATAGACCACCGATATATAAGGTTACTTGAAAACATATATAAGAACGCTATGTCCACTATACATCTGCATGAGGACACCAAACCAATTAGTATAAAACGAGGTAAAAGACAAGGAGATACTCTCTCACCAAAATTATTTACGAATGCCTTAGAAGATGTTTTCAAACAACTCCATTGGCAAGATAACAAAGGCATCATAATAAATGGAAAAGACTCAACAACCTCAGATTCGCCGATGACATCGTTCTTATCGCAGAAACCCCCGAACAACTCCATGTTAACAGAGTTGGACAAAGCATCAAATAAAATCGGTCTAAACATGAATCTAACAAAACAAAAGTTATGTGTAGTAGTTCCCTAGAACAGAAAATAAAAATTAAAAACCAAGAACTGGAAGAAGTGGGGAATTATGTTTATTTAGGACATATGATAAAACTTGGAAGGGAAAATCAAAAATAGAAATAAATAGAAGACTGGCTTGGGCTGCTTTTGGAAAATTCAGTAAAGCGCTAAAAATAAAAATATACCGATGCATCTACGTTCTAGAGTATTTGACCAATGTGTCCTACCCGTTCTGACATACGGAGCTCGGACGTGGACTTTCACAAAACACTCGATGAACAAATTAAGAGTAACACAAAGAGCAATAGAGCGCCAAATGTTAGGCATAACACTGAAAGATCACAGAACAAACACTTGGATAAGAGGCATAACAAAAATAAAAGACGTTGTCGAGGCAGTGGCAGAATTAAAGTGGAACTACGCCGGCCATGTGACCAGATATAAGGATGAAAGGTGGACCAATACAATACTGAAATGGAGTCCCTATTTAGGGAAGAGATCTAGAGGACGTCCACTAATGCGATGGACAGACGATATAAAAGATCTGCAGGATTGATGTGAATCCGATAGGCGCAAGATAGAGACAAATGGAGAAGAATGAGGGAGGCCTATGTCCATAAATGGACCGAAAAATAAAGCTGATGAGATGAGATGAGATGATTGTGATGTATCTTGCACGGTGCCCCAGAAGATCAGTATAAACTTTATTTTTGCCTGATTGTGTAGGTACCACCAAGTTTTGGCCTCCGACAGTAAAAACTTTGCGGTGCATTTCATTGACCTCTTTGCGCTTCTCCAAAATACTTCAACACTTTTCAAAGCCTTTTGTTTAAAAAACTTAAATTTATTTACTTCTAACAAATCTTTCCCGTTGATTTTTTTTATCAAAAATATACCTACATACCAACCCCAGCGAATACTACCCTAGTTATCTCAAAATCTATTGAGACTAACCTTTGAGCGTGTGCAATCGTAAAAGTTGTTTTATTATCGACTGCAATTCTCTTTCTTTGCCGATTGATAGATGTTTTTTTTTTAAACAGTGTATTATGAGTAATTAGCTCGAAGGTTAATGAGTCTCGAGCGGTTAAGCAAATTCTATATTGAAAATTTTAAAATCCAGTATACAGTTTACCTGCATGATTTTGAAGACTCTTAATTACTGCAGGGTAACAACTGATTACTAATTAAAGTCTATTCCATAAAGATTTTGCTTCCTTATCCATGAAATGTAAACCTAAACCGGACTTCGCTTTTTGAATATGATTTAGAAAGTATTTTTTGTTGTGCTTTTTGGGGATACTTGTTGTGATTTTTCAATTGTATTTGATGGCGGGATTTTGTAACGCTGTTTTAAAGCCAAGTTGTTTTTCTGGCTACGCCGAAATGCGTGAGATGTCGAACTTGTGGAATTTAATTTAGTTTATGACGTGTACGAGTGTGTTACTCGTTTGCGCACTTTTAGGACGCCTCAAACTAGGTCGGTGCAGCTTTGTGAGGTATGACCGACTCACTTCTATTAATGTGATTTGCGAGAAGAGGATATCTATAGTTGTGACCGTAACATGGATGTGTTATTCGAGTTGCAGGTTTGACTTACTTCGGTTGTTGAGCACATAGTTGTATTGGCGACAGGTTTAGTTGAGTTGTTGGTGTGAGATTTCGGTTGTTGTGGTGTGGTTGTGGTTTTTGGTGTAGGTTAAGTAGTGTGATTTGCCCGGTGTTATGGCCTCCATCGCGAGGTTTATGTAAACAGCCAAAGGAAACCCTTAAAATTATTTGATTATACATAAACTGAACTGCTTATTCAACTTGACTATTGCATGCGCTACTACGTTATTGATATGTTACACTACGGAAGTGTACCGAAAATGCTTAGGGATGAGTTGAAATGCTAATGCATCATTTCCTGATCGGTACAATAGAAACCAGAAGTACGCCAATGGAAAATGGTTGTCGAACAACTACTAGCTTTTATTTCAATCAACGCTACTAGTTTAAAACTAGTATTTAGAGAACAGCAATAATCTTTCTTCTTCTACTGTTTTAAAAATAAAATGTATCAAATTAAACAGAATTTTTACATAAAAAAACTGTGAAACGCTTTCAATTAAAATCTCATTTCTCGCCCTATCTGGTTGAATTTTTAAAATTGTATTATCAAAATACATTTGCAATTTTTATCTGAAAATCGAATATTGTCGTTTGTTGTACCTACATTATTATTAAAATATTTTACGTTAAATGTCCGTTTATTACAAAATTACTTAGTTATTGAATTTGAAGGAAACGATGTGAGCGGAAAATTACTCTTGCAAATTTATTTTAGATTTAATCGTACTGTATTTATTTGACAATAAATTGAAATTTTCTTACTCGAGCAAAGGAGTATTTCACAAAGCTACTAATCTTAGAATTCTTCAGTAATAAATAATCGTAATGATTTTTATTCCGCATCCCTACCTAGTACATAATTTTCCTCGTAGAAGATTTATTTTGGTTTTGGTATTATACAAATTAGAATTAAAACCATTTATTAACGCGCTGGATTTGACGAGTTCCAGCAGATTTAAAATATCAGCATTTTTAAATTTTAGAAGTTATATTAGGTAAATAAAATTGCTTTATAAAGAGGGGAGGCTCTTCAATAAAAACGAAAATTTTTTAAAACTTTTGATAAATTAAATGTCTTGTAAAGTCTTGTGATGTTATGTACAAAAGTAAACGAGCAAGTTACTCATCCTTGAAATTGAAAAATTCTCTAAAATTCTTATTGTAAAGGAATTTCAATCACATTTAAAATTGTTAATTATTATGCTAACAATAGAAAACTTTGGTTTTAATTCCAAAATAGGATATTCTTTACTATTGTAAATTTTGTGATGATTGATGTAACCACGTCGTTGAAGTCGGAAAGTAACATCCAAAGAATTTTTAATTTGTTAAGTTATATCATTTGGGAAATATAAATGATACTTACAATGTACATATCACAGCTTTTATTTTATTTTTAGTTAATTAGATTGCTACATAAAGTAAAATGTTTGTTTTCAAACAAATTTGTTTTTTTTTAATTTGCATAGTTTGAATAGGTCATCGATTACTCCAATTGAGTGCGATGGTGTTTTAAAATGTTTACCTGTTACTTATTGCTTCTCTTCTTTGTAATATAAATAATGTTTTCAATGCAATACATAGACTATAAAGTGTTAAATTTTAACCAAAAAAAATTATTATCAAATGAATATATTCTGATACTACAAAACTGAAAAAAAGGGCATCAAAAACGGCAGAAAATAGAGAGAAATTTCAGAACTTTAAAAGAGAATTAATTATCTACCATTATCACCGATAGAAAAATTAGTTACGAGACACCAGAAATTATTATCAAGCATAAACCACGTTTAAGGAGTTTTCAGATACTTTAGCAATCGATCAAGCAGAAAATGGAGGGCAAATAAGTAGTATAAATAGCCCGGCTAAGGTATTTCCACGACAGAAAGCTACCGTTACAGCAATTTTGGATTTAATTGTCGACTTGACAAATCACTATATTTATTGACTCCATCTTGGTTGTCGGCAAATCTGTAGTACGGATAAGTCACTGGTGACGAGTTCGTGTATTTTCTTCAAACGAGAATTGATTGGTACCGGTTCAGCATTAGAGAAGAAGGCCAGCTTTTCCTGAGGGAATCCATGACTTGTTCATTTAAACAAGTTATATTTTCCAAACTAAAACGCTGCAATGTACATATAAAAATAACATTAATTTACATACTAGGTCTTGAATACAAACACTTTTCCAATTTTTTTTAAATAATGGCCGCATTGCACAGAATATAATTATTATTTTGATAATTATTTCAGTTTTTAAATTAACAATTAGACATTTTATTGATGTGCATTTGACGCCGCTGACAGATTAATTTCCTTGAGTACAATTAACATATTAACAAACAAAAATGTAAGAAAATGGCTTTCGGTAGAATTGTAAAATTTATAAAATTTTATTATAAACTTGAAGGTCATTTGGTTGAGGACTGTGACATTTTTTTTAATGTAGGAGTTATTTTGATAAGGCTTTGTCTTTTGCTGCACATACGACACATCACTAATCACACATAAAATCGTGGCTCTGTTTGTCTGTGTGTGTCTGTGTGTGTGTGTGTCTGTTTGATCGTCTTCTCCTCCGAAACCACTGAACCGATTTTGGAGATCGATAGCTCATTGTTCAGGAGATCCAGGCACTGATCTTAGGCGGGGTCACAAATTGACCTGACCTTTGACCTCTGACCTGGAGCAGTGACCTCACGTCTTTAATTTCAGGTTTGTCTAAATTAGGCCCATTTTCAAATGGGTATGGTTATTAGTACTGTGATGAAAACGCTAGGTTCTATTTTCAGGAATATGAAAGATTTGTCAAGTATATTATATATTAAAATATCCTTTTATGCATTGGTTAGATCTAGGCTTGAGTACTGTGACGTTGTATGGATGCCGTACAAAAAATTACAAATAAGGAAATGCGCCTAAAATGATGCAGTAGGGTAAAATGACATACTGTGCTTTTTTAAATTTGGCCTTTCGAGTAGGTCTAATATGGTGTCTAACTAAGCTTGTGTTGGCATCACTGCATTTTTATTTAATGGTGGAGCCCTAATGTAAACGGTTGTTTGATGGTAGTAACAAGAGTTAACAATTGTGAGTATCCAATGTAATATTTTGTGTTAGTTTAAGCAAACTTCCAGGCAAAATGACATACCAACTATCAGAGTAAAACGACATATGGTATATCATTTTACAATGATGATTGTTTCATACAGGAAATTGTTGACCATCATAGATTGTAATTAAGTATCTTCAGTTGGTTAGGAAGTATCAAAGTAAAAGTAAACGACAGAGCTGGAGTGAGATTGCAATGCGTGCTTCCGAGCTGTCAACAGTGGAGAAGCAAGTTGGCTGAAAGGATCCAAACTTTACGGTGTCTACCAAGCTTTGTTTTGGAGAAGAGTCCAGAATAAAAACGTACATGTTTGAGGAATTGAGAAGGGCTGGGGTCGGTATCACAATACTTTCAATACTGTTTTAGAAAGAGGGATTGTAGATCATATTGAAGTTCTCGAGTCACGTCTGTTTGGATTGACCAGGGCTGACGTGTGCAAATTAGCCTACCGTATAGATGACAAAATTGGCCTGGAACACCGTTTCAACAAAATGAAAAAGTTAACCGGTTGGGATTGCTTTAGTGAAAGAAATCACACGTTTCTCTAAGAAACCTGCACCTATGTATGTAATAAATATCAAGTAGCTGGTTTTTTTAAATATATCTAGCAACATTAGAGAAACACAATATCCAGCCCATGGATTTTACAACCTGGACAAAAGTGCTTTCTCCCCAAACTATTTGCACAAAATGGGGAAAAACAAGTGGGAACGCTTGCTAGCGCTGAGCGTGTAATACATGTCACCATGGTGACAATTTTACAGAGTAAGAAATGAAAAGAAGAATTAATAGATAGCAAGCCTTTGGGAACTTTGAGAATGGTTCAAGAAAATAGTTGGATCAGCGGTGAATTGTTCTTGAAGTGGTTAAAAAATGCTCATCCGACTTTATCAATAATTGTCGACGCCCATGGGCCTAGAGGTTTCAACATTTGCAAAAGAGAACGAGATTGTAATGTTGAGTCTTCCATCACATAGCACACCCCTGGATATGGCATTTCATAATGCTACGAACATTTATTATAATCAGGAAATTGTAATCTGGCTAGTTAATTTGTCAGAAACTAGAAATATAGCTGTAGACGATAATATACGTGATGAAACAGATTAAAAGACGGAGAACAAGAGGCAGCTGGATTTTCAGAGTTTAGTCGAAAGTCTACAAGAAACTCTTGTTTGTTTTCTGTTTAAGAGATTTCCCCGGTTCCTGAAACAACTCCAGTCCCTAATAAGAAACGTAAGACGAATAAATCTGAAGAGTTTGCAGGCACTCCCAATATGGAAGAAATGAAAGTAAATCGATGGCAAAAATTGAATTTAAAAGGTCCAAGAAATTACGGCGCATGGCAAGACAAATTAAGAAGAAGGTGTTTTAGTCTGATTTCGATGGTTCGGATGCTTTTTAAAAAAATTTTACACGTATGCCATTCTACCCAGACAGTAGCTTTAAATGACATAGGAAGGCTGTATTTTAAAAAATATGACCTCTTTCGTCATACAATTGTGGACAAAAAATTCGTTACTAAATTATCTTTTTTTTTGTGGAAACTGCTTCGGGTATGTCTTTTTAGGTACATTTTTCCTAGAATTGGTGGAAAACGTGTAAAGAAAGTTTTGCCAATTGCTATACTTCGAAATGTATGGTTATTATCCACCGCAGCATTGTGATCAAGATCAACTACTGGCTAAAGTTAATGAAACGGTACTATTGGCAAGAAGAAATGTGTCTGCTTTAATATTTTTACAAAAAATAGTGTTAGGTCAAATTAGTTGTAGAAAATTGCTTAGAGAAATATGTTTCAATGTTCCTCTTAATAGCCCGCTAATTTACTGTCAGGATACTGATAGATGGGATCCATATTAAATAAATAATGTGGTGCTAACTTGTAGTCATTAGCCCATCATGATAAATTTTATTAAAAACGAAAAGATGTAGGTTGTAACTAGTTTCGGGCAAAAATAGCACATTATCAAACTTTTAAATCTTAGAAACTAGAAAATAGTAGGATCTTAATTTTAAGTAATTTTTAAATAATTTTTAAGTGAGATGAACATGCCATATTTTCGAAAAAACAAACATTGTTTACGTCTTATATACAGACTTTTCCAAATTTAAAAAGTCCAAAATCTGAATTGAACGATGATTCTTCTCAAGAATAATGTTACTGGCGTAATAAACATCACACAGGCGAACCTCACTAGAGCATCTTATTTTAATATTGAGGGTCAATGTTGCAGTAGCTAACAATTAATACGTACCCACATAAAGCACCAGAAGAGGATTTGGATAGTCTCAGTCTCAGAAACACATCTTCTAGAATTGAACCGAGTTGAAATGGTAATCGCCACTATCGTAAGAGACTGATACGTGACTTTTTAGAAGTAGAAGAACTGAAGAAAGTTTGGAACATTTGAACCACTAATGGTTTTTAATTTAACCATACCAATCAATTAAGTTGAATAATATTGCAATCAAGTGTTTAGATCGGATAGATATTTACTTGTTCAGTTTCTAATATTTTTTTCTTCTTTGTGTCAGATAGAATTTCCGTTAGTTGACTTCCTTATATTAATCTGTTTGCGAGGTTATGTAGTTATCACATTTTCCCTGATGCTACGTGTATTGGCAAAAACTTTTAACTCCTACCGACGAAGGTTTAGCCACACCCTATTTTATTACAACTTCATGAATTGCTATTGATTTTGTTCTGCACATAACACAACAACAGATACCAAACAAAAGGTTTCTAAACAAAACAAGTAAGTACTAGTCTAATAGTACAATAGTTGGTAACAAAGTGTAAAAAAGATTGAAGAAGTTCGGGAGGAAGGGACTTTTCCGCAAGCGAAAATCTTGAAATTGATCCACAGGAAAAATAATAGGTTAAAGTTGAGAAAACTATGTCATTCAGAGTTTCACTTTAAAAGGAGAATAAAATACGGGATATCAGGTAGTTTATTAAGCCGTAGGTATTTATAATTGCACAAAATCTCTTGCTAATCTACATCATACATCAATTCGGATAATTTGTGCAAAGATACAAGACATCATTGTTGAGTCAGTTTTGTGACACGGCGTTTTTGAGTCTCAAAAATAAATGTTTTATTGTTACATGTGTATAAGTTGGGCATTATGTCCAAATATTGAAATGAAGTGTGTCCAGTACGCCAAAACATATTGTAAATCATATGATATAACATTCGTTATAGAAAATCATGCGGTTATTCACTGGTTACATACATTGTTATTTTCGATGGCACATCAAAAAAAGTAAAATTCAGAAATTATTTTTAACAGACACTTTAATTGTATTACAAAGAACAAGATTTTTTAAAACTACTGACGTAAAAAGCAAAACTTGATTTATACACGTATCAATGAAATTACTTTAAATAAAATATTATTTAGTTTGTGTTGTGATTTTGGGGAGGTAAGACGCTAACAAGGTAGGAATTTTATTAATCCAAATTTGAAACGAAGAAGCTAAATTGATTATAAATACACAAACAGCAGAAGGTTTGAATAGAAAACACTTCTTTAACTTTACTCTATTTTCAAAATTTCACTAAATTTAATACAAAATGTGTTATTTGCAAATTTTATTTATTTTACTTTTGCAACTTTAAAGGTGATTTGTTAAGGTAAATTTTAATTTTTTTCAATAAGACTTCAAACCCAAACTAATTAATCGGGGGCTTATCGTTTTAAGCGTCCCGAGAAAAAGGTGTAGTGGGACAGTCTATTTGTTTACAATTATTTTTTTTAATCTCCATTAAAATAATATCTAATTATGTTAGATAATATATTTCGAATACGGTAAGCAAGCATTTGTATTTCGTCAAGTATGTAATTCTTATTTCCACAGGTTTTTAACGCGATTAAACTTGTATCTGCGAATCTTCTACATGGAATTTATTATCAATTCGTTACAAATATTCCAAAATATTAACTTCTCTTGTCATTGATTCTCAACACATTCATTTATTTGTTACCACAGTACGTGTTCACAAAACGTAACATAAAACCCCAAAATCAAATACAAGACCATTTAATTTCTAGGTTACCTTCTTTTACCCACGGCGGTTAAGTAATAAGATTTTTGTTTTATTCTTATACGTAGGAAGTAGTGTGTTTAAATGTTTTGAAAGGTTTTTGATTGTGATTCAATAGTCATATTGTTGAATAGTTTGAATAAAACTATTACGATATTTCTTTGTCGTTTATTTCGATTCAGAGCTTACATGAGAACGATTTTTACTACTTGACTGCTAATTACCATATGCTCAAGTTAAAACGTTTCAACGTTACCCTTAAGAGGGGGATGTTTGAGTACAGTTAGAGCGCGTGCCTCAACATGTCGGCCTCCTTTGAAAGGTTCCACATATACTAATAGGACGTCGAGACAATAACGTACCTATACCGCAAGCAAATGTAATTAGATACTTGGGTCTCCATATAGACACGTGGAAACCACATATATTTAAAAACGCTACGAAATGGATCAGAATTAAAAAATGTATTGGCTCACAGGAAGAAACTCTAAACTCGCAACAGAAAACCTATTATACGACCAATATGGACATATGGCTGTGAACTCTGCGGTTGCGCCAGCTACTCAAATATTGACATAATACACAAATTAAATAATAACAAAAACATTGTTTATTAGAGACAAAGTCAGAATTTAACATTTAATATTTTATAATCAAGTTTCTAGTTTTTGTGTCATTTTTTGCAAAGACTCACATATAACTTAATGAAATGACGACGTTTTTAGAAACGTTGGTATACAAAATTCCCATTTTCGTTTTTCAAACATATCAAGGCCATAGCACGACATTTCAAAAATGCTTCTACATGCATCTTTATATGCGTGTATAACTACCATATAGGTTGTTTTTTAATAGTACACCGACTAAAAATTTGAGTTTCGTAGCATGCATCGTCTAATTTGGAGACATATCCTGTCAAAAGTACTGTTGGAGAAAATTAAAACCAAAATAGTAGCTTTAATGAGAACACTAGATTTAAATTTAATCTTATAACAGCTCATGACATTTATAGACTCTTCAAAACAGTTAAATCAAATGCACCAGGTACAGATAACTCAAGTAGACAAATGATACAATTAATTTTTTCTATTTCGCGTATACAATGACGATTTTGTGACACTGTTTTGCAAAAAGTAGTTACACAAAATTTACACTAGCGTTATTATTTTTGGTGATTTCTTTTTTGAGGTTGGTAATGGTTGAAAATGTAATGTTCACTGATCTCTATTACTGTAATGTTATTTGTTTATGTCATTTGTGAAACACATGCAAATTTTTAAGGAATTAATTATTTACTTTAATTCTCTCTTCAAGGAAAATTATGGCGGAATAATTTTAGAGTGAGTATGTTTTATTTTAATGAATGAACAGTATCCACGAAAATTAAATTTTTAGGCTAGTGGTAGTTATAAACTTGACAACAAACAAAAAACAGGTAAACTTAACAAAGAACAAGAACAGAGAAACTTAAGACGCCTTAGTAACAAGCAAAGAACAATAGTTAGAAAAAATCAAGATCCTAACGTGATTTATCCGAACAACTATGAATGCACTTATCCATAAATTTGTGACTTTTTTATAATAAATTTCATACTTTTCCGCGCATCCTATTTATTTTTCACTTATATGGCAGTGACTGTATATTTTGACAGTCACCGTTGAAGTTTCACTAGCCGAAATATAAATCGGTGGAAGTGATTGATCGGACACAATAATATTCTGTTGTTTGCTGCTTTATCGACTCTTTCCACTTCAATTTTGTTACTGTTTTTAGAATTTGATTCTGGAGAAAGCACTACACTATCATATTGATCCGTGTATGGATGTACACGCAGTGGACGTAGAAGCTTCAGATTCGTCTCGTGTTGAAACATGTTGGCAATGTCAATTGTCTTCTTTAAAGAAGCATCCACATATCCCTCAGCTACAGCTGAAGACTTCCAGCCTGCATGCTTCTTTATTGTGAGTAAGTCTCCACCTTGGTTTGCCATATGCGATGCCGATGAACAGCGAAAGCAGTGTCCTGTATATTTTTCTAGACTAAGCAGTTTTTAAAATGTTGCGATATTCTTAGGAATTTCTCATATTTTGTTGTCGCAGTTTAATGTATTTTTAATGATATTAACCCAAGGTACTTCTGTGATTAGAAATACTCTGGTTACATTTATTTTTGTTTTAGGTACAGTTACTACGATTATGTATTCATCCTTTCTGCAAGCCCCACAATAGCCTATAATTAATATGACCAAAATTATATGAATCTGTATTAACAAACAAAATTTTATAAACTGAAATATACCTTCATGGCCAAGAAAATATTGTCATCAGCTTCATTAATGAATCGGTTAATTTCTTCAGACTCTAGAATGCATGATTTTTTGGAATGATAGTTTTAATTCTGCCTTTTAAAAAATACTATTAAGAATTTCAATGTTTTTGTAAATGGAAAGACATGTCTTCAGCATCGAATAAGTCGACCACATTGTCGATGCCTTTTTTGATCTGCCCATAACCTTGAAATAGGCCAACAATACGTTTTCGGGTATTGAACCGACTTTATTTTCCTCACACCATTTAGAAAAACTCTGCTATATTTAGTTTTAGATTTTTCCGGTAGTAAGTGGTCAATCGCACTTATCGGCTACTTTTAGTTTTGGCGGGTACACGAAAAGTCATTTGCATCCATAATTTTAATTTAAACAGTTATTTATAATTAATTTTAACCAATGCAATACAAAAATTTTAGCCGCCTAACTTTAAACTTTGAAAATTTCAGTTAGTATTGCCAACCGTAAAATTAAATTTCCATGCACAGCAATTTTTGCCCAGATAGGAGTAGTAAATATTAATTGAAGCGAAACAGAAAAAATAGTATGTTATACTTGTTTACAAGACAATTTGTCGCACTTATTTCTTTGAAGCACTCGTCGCTACGCTCCTCGTGCTTCAAACCCTGCGTGCGACAAAATACGTCTTGTAAAACTCCTGTAACAATATACTATTGCCACACTTTGTTGAGGTCTTAGTCCATATAATAAACTATTTACTAGAAACAGGGCTGTTCCCTATCAGAATGAAAAAGTTCATTAGTTATACCTTATCCAAAAGTAGCAAATGCATATAATATTTCTGACATACAACCAATAAGTATCTTACCAATCTTGCTAAAATAATTGAAAAGATATTGCTGGAACAACTTCAAACTTATTTAGAAAAAAACACAATCCTTCCATTTTATAGTCAGGCTTCCGTCAAAAACATAGCACACAAACTGCATTACTCAAAATCACAAGTGACATTAGCATTGCCGTGGATAATTCAAAAATTATCATATTAATTCTTCTCGATCAGAGAAAGACTTTTGATTTAGTAAATTTTCAATTAGTCGGGTGCAGAATGTAAGGTATAAAATGAATATTCCAATATAATTGAAACTAAGATTGGTGTACTACAAGGTAGTATTCTTGGACCCATATTATTTTCTTTATTTACATTTGATATTACTAAGCCACTTAAGCAGATGATGTACAATTATACATCTCAAAGAATCATTAAAATTTTTAATGAAGATCTGCGAAATACTGCGAGATGGTGTGAAAATAATGGTCTTAAACTAACTCCAAATAAATCAATTGCATTATGTATTGGTAGTGAACATCTATTATCACAGATAGACCTAAGTAAAATTTATTTAGTCTTAAATTAAGTTGTCATCAACGGAAAAGGTTTAGGTTGTTATCTTGACAAAATTTTAGTTTTGAGAAACATGTAAATAAAATTTGTTCAATGTCGTATATGAAGTTAAACATGTTAAATAGGATAATATTATTCATTGAGTTCCAACATTAAGGTTAATCTAACAAAATATTTATCCCACCCTGGATTACTGCTCCTGTGTATACTACAACTACTTAACTCAATACAATAATGACAAAATACAAAAGATCCAAAATGCCTGTATGAGATTTGTACAACATTCCTTTTAAAGAACACATTACTGCATTTTTAAAAAGAATAGAGGAACTAAACAACAAACAAAGATCAAACTATATCAATTGTGTATTTTATACAAATTAATTTACTTAAAGTGTCCTTTATATTTGCAGCATATGATGTTAACATTCGATATAAAAATTACAATATACCGAAACATCCTACCTCAAACTTTAAACGCTGTTTTGCGTATAATGGGCCTTATTTTAAACTTAGTTTTTTCATTTTTGTCTCTACCATATAAATCATTTAAAAAACAGTTTAAAAATACGTTTATTAGAAATAGAAAGGTTTATGTAAGTAAGATGAGTGAAGCGGGCGTGAAATTCTCGGTGGCAATAAATTACTCGTTTACGGACTTTATTCTATTGATTATTTAGATATTTAAGTAGTAGAACACAAA
Source organism: Abscondita cerata (assembly GCA_030710515.1). NCBI lineage: Eukaryota > Metazoa > Arthropoda > Insecta > Coleoptera > Lampyridae > Abscondita > Abscondita cerata. The sequence goes on from JALBCR010000604.1 coordinate 314,067, forward strand.
TTATAGTGCAAGAAGTGAAATAAGGGTGTAAAAGGTGTAAAAACAGTGATAAGTAAGAGACATAAGAGGTTTATTAGTAATAACGCAAATTCAAAGTACGAAACTCGAACGAAGTGCGAGAACGGAGATGCGTTAGCGGTCCTGAAGAGCGGAATTTTCTAAATAAAATTAAATAATCTCGTGTTAGATAACAACGAATTCTTTGTATACAAATTCTAAAGTGTGGCATAAATATAGTGACTGAAACAAAAACTGCGGACCGAGATTAATATAACTTACAATAGACGGACAGGATTAGTGTAAACAAAGTTGTGCGAGATGGGAGAAAATAAAAAGATATTTTTGATACACTAGTGGAGATGATGAAAGATCTAACTAAAGAATTCCGCGAAGCTCGAAACAGCTATAATGAAATGTTCCGGGATCTAGTTAAAGTAAACGAACAGCTGATGGAAGAAAATAAACAAATGAAGAAAAATATAGAAGAATTGAAAAAGAACGTAGAAAAGATCGAAAAAGATATGAAGAAAAATAACATAGTAATAAAGGGTTTAGAATTGATTCAATACAGCAAAATAATAAATAGGTAAAATTATAAAAACACACCTAGAAAACGACGCCCAGATGAAGGAAGTGCATCCGATTGGAAGAAGTATGTGTATTATAGAACACGAAAATTTTACAATAAAATGGAAATTATGCAGAACAAAAGAAACTGAAAAGCGTAAAGAATAAGAGGATAATCATTCACAACGAGAGAAATATTCAAAGGCAAATTAAAGAGAGGGCGGAAAAAAACAGAATGGACAAATCGTGAGAATGGGTTACTAAAAATTAGAAATTAGAAACAAGCAGCTAATCTGGAGCGACAAGGAAAATAAACTAATTGAAGTGGAATCTGGCAATACATAACATAAGCAATTTCAAAAACTAATCAAACCCCTACAACAGAGATAACGAAGACAAACCCAGAAATGTCCCAGGATACGAGTATAGAAATTAAACGGTATAACAATGGAAAAATCCAAGATAAAACAACAAAGATATTAAAAAGAGCTACGTGGAATATCAGAAGCCTGAACGGTAAGGAACAAAGCAGACTTAGACATTTTGGCTGTTACTAAAACAAAAAAAAGATAAGGAATCATAAAATTAGACAGCGGACGCTTATTTTTGTATAATGGCGTGAAACATGAAGAAAGAGCAGCAGAGGCGTGGGATGCATAATAATAAACAAATATGGGAAAAATTTGAAGGATTGGGCATTTTGTTTCGGAAAGAATATTAAAAATCGAAATATAACTGGACCAGGAGACAAATACAATATTGGTAATAATATATGGTCATAATGAAGACCAAGTAACAAGCGAATTCTGGGAGAAATTAGAAGATACGATAGAAGATACAAAAGAAAGGTTAATTCTAATAGGAGATTTCAACAGTCAGTAGGAAAAAGAACTAACAATGCAATAGACGTGATAGGGCCGCACGATGAAGAACATGTAAACAATAACGGAAACAGATTAATAGATTTTTGCATAGAAAATAACTTAATAGTTGCTAACACATTCTATACACACAAGTATTCCAGAAGACGTAATTAGAAAGGAAAATCGACAATTGACTACATAGTAATAAATAGGACACATCGGAAGACAATACTGGACGTAAAAGCAACAAGAAGCGCAGAAATTTTAGCGATCATCATCATCTTGTGGTGGGAAAACTGAAAATACAAATAGAAGCAAAAGAACTACAAATAAATATAAAGTATAAAAATCAGACAAAGTTATCAGGACATATAGGTTACAAGACACTGAAATAGTAAGAAAATATAGAAGACAGTGAAAAGAGAGTCAAAAACACAAAAATGGTTGGAAAGCTATGGACTTAGAAGAAATCTGGAACAAATTTAAATATATCCTTATAACAGAAGCGAAAAGAAGTTTGCAGAACAACAGTGTAATAAACAACAACAAAAAGCAGACCAAATGGTGGAATCAAGATATTAAAAGAGAAGTAAAAATTAAGAAAACTTTATAGCAATATCTAAGCAATAAAACGGAAACAAGTTATGAAAAATATAAAGCACAAAGAATAAAAGTAAAAGAAATGAATATACAGGCAAAACAAAAAACGGTGGGGAATTTAGAAGAAAAATGGAGGAGAATAGTAAAACAAATCAAAAACTCTTTTATAAAATACTAAAAGCATAAAAATAGGGAAACAATAAGACATAAAACAAGACATAAAAGCAAGACATAAAATAAGAAAACAAGAAACAAAAAAAACAAGATACTAACAGACGATATACAAATAATTTAGTAATAAATCTTGGCATATGTAATAGGAAAAATAAATTAATCTTATGTTCTATGGCTACTTGATTTTTAATTTTTAAAATGTTGTTTTATCGATGTCTCAATTATTTTCAATTATTTCAGAAAATTTTATAGGAGCTTTTTTATTCAGAATTGAATTTCGCATTGAACGCTATAAATATTCCATTAAAAAAAAAAGTATAACTTTTGAAAATATTCAAGAGCGCGATGCTCAATTGTTTTTCTATTTATGGCATTATAATCCGTGGAAAAAACTCTACTAGTTTGCCCATTTAAACAACTTTGTAACTTCAATAATAATAACAGAGTTACCAATGGTGAACACTTAATTTCTCTATATACAGGGTGTTTCATTAAGGCTGACCCACCGGCCAGAAACTTGTGGACATAAAAAGTAGGAGAAAAAAAAATTCATAAAAGAGGCCACGAGAAAATCCTGGAAATTATTTTTAAGTTCCGTAATTCATCACAAAGGAGCGCAATTGAAAATTTAAAAATAAAATTCTAAATTTCTCCGAAAATTCCCACATTAATGCATACCTTTGCTAACATCGTTAAAAAGCTTAGATAATTCTGCATTATTTTCGTCTAAGGCTCATTGGCGGATTGACCTTAGTAAGAGTGGGGGAAGCTATTGAAAGTGTAATCATTTAAATCGCTGTTATTTTTAAACGACTTAGTTGATTTTAATAAACCTTGTCTTGTTTAGAAGAGAAAGGTAAGTATTTTTAACTGTCGTATTCATTGGTACGCGATAGTTTATAATAAAATTGTTAGAGAGGCGCAATTTGTAATAATACCAGTTTTTTGAAAGTAGATTAAATTTGCAAAAATAAAACCAGAAAACCGTAACTCAATATCTTTGCTCGTTACACAGGTATTGCCAAAAAAAATAATTTTTTACACTGCAATACCAGTTTTTTAATTTTATCCAGAAAAATTAAATCATATGGTATAATTATGACATCATAAATAAGTGAAAATCTATAAATGTTTAAATTTACGGCCATTTTGTAAAATACAACTATAAATTCTTCTTCTCGTACGTTTATAACAACATTGAAAACTTCTAAGGTTTAATTATAATTTGGTGTGTTTTAAAACAATAAACTAGTTAGCTGCGGAAAAAGTCGGCTCATTTCCATACAGCTAATTAAATTGAAATAATTGTCAACTTACTTAATTTTTCCTTCATTAGTTTTGGGTTTCATTTTGCCTAATCAAAATTAGTGCTATCCTTCAAAAATGTCGTATACCAGTGCCGAATGTTTTCAAAATGCAGCTATTGCGGAACAAGAATACGCCATCAGATATCCTGATTGAAGGCACTACACTAGAAACGTATTTCGGCGAATGGCAACACGTTTAAGACAAACTGGAAATGTACGACCTATTCCAGTTCCTATCAGAAGACGTCCCATAAGAAATGAAGACAATAGTATTAATGTTCTTGCGTACGTAGAAGCGGAGCCTCAAGTAAGCATAAGGATTTTCACAGAACTAGGTGTAAGTGTTGCTTCTGTGTTCAGAATTTTAAGGGATTTTATGCTGCATCCCCATCATCTAGTTTTACACCAGGCTTTATCAGACACTGATTTTGACAGGCGGCTCGACTATTGCTATTGGCTGAAAGACATGTGTAGTGAAAATCTTCGATTCCTTTCCAAAGTTTTATGGACCGATGAGGCTACTTTTAGTAGCTGCGGCAGAGTTAATTTCCACAAAATGCATTATTGGTGGCAAACAAATCTTGTTGTGGTGTGGTGTTTTAAGTGACAGAATTATTGGACCATTTGTTTTCGATGGACACCTAAATGGTGAATCTTATTTAAACTTTTACAAAATGACTTGCCCAATCTTTTAGAAGACATTCCCCTTGACGTGAGAGCATTCATGTGGTATCAACATGATGGATGCCCTTCACACTATTTCCGAAGAGTCTGTGATTTCTTAAATGTTAGATACCCAAATCGCTGGATCGGAAGGGGTAGTTTGTTTCCGTGGCCACCTAGATTCCCGGATTTAACTGTATTAGATTTTTACTTGTGGGGAAGAATCAACGATATTGTTTACGAAACGAGACCAACCACCCAAGAGGACATGATTCACCGAATTGAAATTGCAATAAATTCAATTCCACGAGCCGAAATCGAAACAGTTGTTTCCAATACGAGAAGAAGAATTAATAGTATTTTACAAAACAGCCGTCAATTTGAACATTTATAGATTTTACTTGTTCTTTTAACAGTTGTTTATGATTTTTTACCGTTCTATTAAATTAAACGGTTAAAAAGTCTTCTTTTCGCCATAACTCTGGAACGAATAAAGATATCAAATTGCGTTATTTACGTTTTTTGTTACAAATTTCCGCTTATGATGTCATAATTATACAGTATGATTTAATTTTTCTGGATAAAACAGAAAACTGGTATTGTAGTGTAGAAAATTATTTTTTTTGCAATAACTGTGTAACGAGCAAAGATATTGAGTTGCGGTTTTCTGCTTTTTCTTCTAAATTTAATCTACTTTCCGATTATAATGTCACAATTATACCGTAAGGTATAAATAACAGCGATTTTAATGATTACACTTTCATTAGCTTCTCCCACTCTTACTAAAGTCGGTACGCCAATGAGCCTTAGACCAAAATGATGCAGAATTGTCTAAGCTTTCTAACGATGTTACCAAAGGTATGCATTAATGTGGGAATTTTCGGAGAAATTTAGAATTTTATTTTTAAATTTTCAATTGCGCCCCCTTGTGATGAATTACGGAACTTAAAAATAATTTTCAGGATTTTCTCGTGGCCACTTTTATAATAATTTTTTCTCTACTTTTTATGTCTACTAGTTTCTGAGATATGGCCGGTGGCCAGCCTTAATGAAACACCCTGTATTTTATTATTTTTACGGTTTTTTTTGTAAAAAGGATACATATATATTTGTTCTTTTTTACTATTACATTAGTATATTTGTTTATTGTTTAATACTATTGTAAAATGTGTGATGGAAATTAAAATACAGAGTGGAAGATCGCTTGCGAACTCTCTCCTTTTAAGTAACTGTTCTTTTTGCTCAATAAATATTTATTATTATTATTAAATAAAAACAAGTATCGCAATCAACCAAATTATTAAATTTTCTTTTTTTACGTTAAACGTTTGCTGTGAATACACACAGTGATACGTACAACAAGAATAGTTAAACAGAAATTGTTATACATGTAATTTACTTTGATCTCTATTCCAGGAAATACTAAATGAGCGTTTTACTTAGTCGTTTGACAACGAACGAACCATTAATGCTAATCCATTACAATCACAGGAATGATTATTAATACATCTCTGAAGCTCCAGTCGTAGATAATTACCCCAAATGAAATATCTCCATTATGTCATTTTAGAGATAATTCTTTTCTCGAAATTATCTCCTTTCTCGTATTAATATTTATTTATCTACTGAAGGAAGAAAAACACCCTTTTATCATTACTCGAGTTTTTTTCTCAGCCGTAACCCACAAATGTAGAAAAATTTGGGACATCATTTAAAAATAATTACACGAAAGTATCTTTCTAACGTGTCAGAGGTATAAGAAAAAAATGTTGAAAAATTATGTATTTACACGTAATTAGACAATCGTTTTACGATGTCGTAAATTAAGGCAAAGATTGTGTTAGGGGCTGGAACGATTTTGTGACACATAATAAAACGAAACAAATGTATTGGGTTGTGATTTGCACGATGCAATATTCTTTTGACATATTCTTTACAATTTATGGCTGGATTAATACAATGAATTCTTGTGTTCGTGTCTAAAATAAAAAACGTGTTTTGTCGATAATTTTTTTCAATGAACGAATTTTCTAAATAAAGGAAAGAATATAACACTGTTATCAACAAACGAAACAGACAATTTCCAACTTTTTTATTGGTACGTTGTAAACAAGAACTAATTTATTATTTATTAGAATTTCTTCAAACTTCTCTGGCCTTTGATATTAACATCTTATTATTATTTTCCCCTCTAGTTCAAGAGTTTCATTCTATTAAGATTTGTGATAAATCTCTCCTTGAATCACGATAGAGGAAAACAGAAAAATTTGTTTATCTAAATATAAAATTGAATCTTTTCAAATTGAATTTTTTTGACAGATTTATAAACTTCACTAAACGTTATTTGGGGATTTACATCTGATTTCCCACAATTCATAGTATAGACCCAGCAGTAATTGCACTTGTCGAGCCTGTTTGTTGAAACTTGGTAGAATATTTACTTATTTTTATGTTATTGAATTTTTGCTTTTAATACTATCAGAAATGTACCCATGTTTATAAGTTTTGCTCAGTAAATTTTCAATTAACATGAATTTTAGCCAGACTGAATTCGAACATTTGGAACGCAACTTGGAACTAATGTTTTAAGCTTATCGAACAGTTGTTTATGGTATTGAAACTACAATATGGATTCACTTCACATTGTTTATCATATTGACTTAATTTTGTATGTGTTGCTGAGTAGTGAAATTTATGTGTAAAGTACACATATTTATTTAAAAATATAGCCGGCTTTTGATTTTATTAGCAAGTAAGTAAATACGTCAGAAGTTTTCAAATTTTAATCATTAAAGATTCTTGTAATATTAAATTAACGAGTCTGATTGATATCTTTTACTTCCAAATTTGTTTTTTTGCAGTTCGTATTTTCTACAATATTAAAAAATCAAAATGTCAACAACCCCTGGTTGTAATGCAAAAATGTTTGCTGTTATTCTCACTTTATATTTACTGCTGTAACACAAATGTTTTATGACCAGCACATATATTTACATTTATTTAAAAATATAGCCGGTTTCTGATTTTATTAGCAAGTATAGTAAATACGTCGGAATTGTAATGCAAACTAAGTTTCTTACTTATTCATTCAAAATTTTTGTAATATTAAACTAATGAGTCGGATTGATGCGAAAAAGTAGTTGCTTGGTGCAAAATGTCACTTCAACCATTATCCACAGAATACATTCGGTACAGTCTTTCGCGGTTATAGTGGCGCGGTTAAGAGCAGGTACATGTATCAGTTAATTGCATACATATAATCAAAATAAAATGGGATAGATTTTGCTATCGTATAGATTGTTACCGAATTAACAAAACTAGGAACCCGATGCTATAGTTTGAAACTGTAAACTACTATGTATATGATGATTTTATAAAAGTTCAACGTTCATCTGCAGTTAGATAGATGTTTTTTGATTCCAGAAATTAAACTCTGATAAAACAATAGTTTAAGAGGTTAATCATGGCCACTGTCCGAAAATATATATTTTCAAGGCAGAAAACTATAAAATACACGTTGATGTAATGTTAATCAAAAATTACTGTGATAAACATAGCGATTGTTTTTACTTATCAACATTTACTCTAATCAGGTATTTGCAAATTTAAAATAAGTTTTTGGGTATTTAAATTACGTATAATTTCTAATGCTTCCAAAATTTTAGTTCTTTATAATTAATTAATTAATGGTTTGATTCTAAAATATGTTTTTCATTTTATTGATGTTTATTTCTAAGAGCGATCAAAAGTTCCATGTTCTTCAAATTATACTAATTATATTAACATTTTAAATTGTAAACTCCGATGATTTTAAAGTGTTAAATTTGTCCTTCTGATTGAATACTAAACGTTTACCTATTTTAAATGTCCGAAATTTTATGAATCATCGTGTGCAATAATTTACAGTTTCAAGGCCCTAAGTTTTGTTAATCCGAATCGAGTCTACCTATACAATAGCAAAATCTATCTCATTTCATTTTGTTTGTCTGCTATAAACCGCTCCATTATAAACGCGAAAGACTGTACCTTCCATAAGGGGTCTGACGGCCTCAATACTATAATTATTCAATACATTAAGGAAGAAGAAATATACACAACTATTATCAATTATTATCAACCCTTCGTCATGATGCACAATGCTTCCTGTAATTCTCTACTTTTTCCATCCAATAAATGTTCAACAGTAAAATTGTATAAAGGGCTGAAAATATTGTTCCCTGACATATACTAACTTCCATGAAGTTAGCAGCCCCACCAACACAAAAATTTTGTAACTTTCAATGACTGTAGTGCTATTTACGTTCTAATTAGTTATTCTAGTCTCTGTTTTGGTATTGCTATCTAAAAGAAATATGAAATCCTAGTTTTTACCCAACAATTTTTCTCAAAAATTCAACACGGAATTATGCAAAAACTATTTTTCTTTATTGAAATCGGCTGCTATGAACCACTTTGTGGACGTTTTTATTTAGAAACACATGTAACAAAATTTATTTTTGAGCGAAAATAAATTTCATGTGATGTGTAGTATCACAAAACCTACCCACGTCTAAAATGATCTTAGAATTAAATACAGCTAGTTGGTATTGCTTTGTAGTTGAAGAATCTTAACGCAACAGGTATTATATACAATTGGTTGCAACTAGCTAAGTTTAAACCAAAAAGAAAGAAAAACAAAGACAAATTTGTTTAATGCGAACAATAGTAAACTTACACTCGAGTTCTCTCACTCCTGAAGAGTTCCAAAAGAACGAAACAGCTGTTGAGTGATTCTCGGTGTTTGTTTGCTATTATACAACCTCTTGCGAACGTACAGCAGGCGATTTGAGATTTTTATTTTTTGCTAACACTTAGTTGACTTATAATTATTGAAGGATTGACTTATAATAATAATAATAATAAATTGACTTTTATTTCCCAAAAAAATATATATAGAAAGATGTACATAGCTATTTATGGGCGAAGTTCAGTTTGCACAAATCTTAGTAAACTGCTCTTCTACTTAACCCATTTTATATACAAAAGAACTTAAATTAAACGCTTAAAACGTGTTTAGAAATATAAAAAACAAAATTATAATAGATAATATAATATACAAAACATCAAAACAAATGTTTGTACAAGTAAGCTGCAACATCAATATAACTAACAACAAAGAAAAGAAAAAAAAACAAAAAACCTATTAATAAGACGGGACTCCTGCAATCATAATTTTAAGTTTGCGCTTGATAAAGGTAGTGCTTAAAATGAATCCGAAACTGCTTGGGAGGTAAAAGTTTAAACATCTCGGGTACGTTGTTATATCTACTCACACAATATGAAAAAGAACGTTTACCTAATTCAGTGTAGTGCATTGGAATAGTAATATTATGTTTAAAACCTAAATTTATATGGTGTACATCGGTTCGAAAGGTTATTTTGTCATACAAATAGGTGGTGTTTTTGTAGCTAAAATTTTGTGGTACAGGCAGGTTGTATGTAAAATTTTTGTTAAAGTATGCGAAATCTTATCGAATTTTTTAATACCAAAATGAGACGTAAACATGAATTTTGTAGGCATTGAATTCTGGATATATCGCGAGAATCAAGACAAGCACCATAAACAGAATCGCAGTAATCAATTTTTGATAAAACAATTGTATTACATAGCACTGCCTTGATTTGGCGACTTAACTCATGTCGATGGTGATAAATAAACCGTAAACTGCAGTACGCATTTTTCAGACAGTTTGAAATATGTTGTTTAAAGCGCAAAGTTGGATCGAGTGTTAAACCTAGGTTCTTAATATTTGATACAATTGGCAACATATCACCATCAATATGGATGCACAAATCAGCAATTACCCGTTCCCTACAATTCTTTCTACCAAAAGCATGACAGAAGACTTTTGGGATTAATTTTTAATTCATGTTGTTCAGAAATATATGCTAACTTTTGTAAGTCTTGGTTTATAACTCGGCAAGTATTAACCATATCATCAGGATCAAAAGATACATAAATTTGGGAATCATCTGCATAAAAATGAGATGTACAATTCTGCAATACTGTCGGAAAAGTGGAAATATAAATACTAAATAAAATAGGTCCTAGAATTGACCCTTGAGGCACCCCCGAGGCTATTCTAAGAAATTCAGATTTAGACCCCTGCATGCTGACTGCTTGAAAACGATCCGATAGGTAATTCTCAAGCAGTGAAACTGATTTAACCGAGAGTCCAATATAGTGTAACATTGCTACTAATATAAAATGATTAATTGTATCGAATGCCTTAGAGTAATCTAATGAAACTAATAGTGTAAGTTCACCTTTATCAGTAGCTGAAATTATGTCGTCTACAATATTTAAGAGAGCGGTGGTACAACTGTGACCTTTTTTAAAGCCTGATTGTGTAAACGGTATAACTTTATTAAGCTCAAGATGGTCTCTAAGCTGTTGTTCTATTACCCGTTCTAAAATTTTTGAAAGTGTAGGTAGTATGCTTATTGGCCTCAGGTCTGTAAGAGTTTTTGGTGACGTTTGGTTACCTTTGGTAAAGGTAACACAAGGGCTTGTTTCCAGATACTTGGAAAAACACTATGATTAAGACAAAAGTTTATTATATGTGTTATATAAGGTAACAAAAATGGGATACAGAGTTTAATAACAAATATATTTATACCGTCAACACCGATGGCGTTAGACTTTATCGAGGTTATGATTTTGAAAATATGAGCTTCATCGGTATTTTTGAAATTAAGGGTACGTACGTTTGGGCGTAACAAATGAGTGTTATAAAATGAAACGAGATCAGATCTATTTTTAATTCCACTATTGGGCACAGATTGCAAAAAATAATTATTGATCTTATTACAATCATGAAATTCAGAAGGAATTTGATGATTCATATTTTTCTTTGGCAACACAGACTTTCTTAACTCTGTCCAAAAAGTTTTTGAGTCAGATTTAAATTTTGATCCGTAATATGATTTTTCTCACGTTTAATTGCATAGTTGATTTGATTACGTAGCTGCTTATAAAAATTATAGGATTCTACAGTTTTTATAGTTTTGTACCTGTTTAATGCACGAGTTCGGGCTTTTATCATATCTTTAACAGTTTCAGTCAGTGGAGCTTGGGGTTTAGTGAATTTGGGCGAGACTACAGGTGCATGCAAATTTAATAACGTAGTTATATTTTCATTAAAAAACGTTATTTTATCTTCTATATTATCCAAATGAAATATATTACGCCAAGGAATAGAACGCAAATCCGAGTCAAACTGATTAAAATCTAGGTTTTAAAATCACGATAAGTTCGGAATGTTGAATGTGATTTTATACTTGGCAAGTTTATTATACAACTAACTAAATGATGATCAGTAGTTTCATGAACAACATCGACAGCGGTTGAGATAATTAATTTTTCTTCTGAAGTTAGTATTAAATCTAAGATTGACGAAGAGTTGTTAGTGACACGGGTGGGCAAATGAACTAATTGTGTGAGTCCAAAACTATCTATAAAATCTAATGCATATCTAGTGGGTGAACTATGTACGTCCAACATATCAATATTGAAATCACCCAAACAAAATAATACTTCGGTAATAGACAGTACTTAATTTTTTAAATTTAGTGAGGATTGTAGACAACACCAAAATACATACTTACATTGTTTGAATAATACATTAACCCATAATTGTTCAATATCATCTTTAGCTTCAACCCTACTGTATGACAATTCCGATTTAATATAAAAGCAACACCACCTGCTCTAGTTATTCTATCGTTTCGTATAACACTATACCCATTGATAAGGATTGCATTATTCGGTATGTCCCTCCGTCAACCAGGTTTCAGTCAGTGCTAAAACATTATAATTATTGCTTAATAAAGTATTTTTAATTCCTTCAAACTTATTTAGTAATGAACGTACATTAAGATGTGCGCAGCTCACTTTTCCAGACATATGTAAGAAAGAAAGATGTTCTTGAGACAAATATCAACACAACAAACAACCGCAAAATTAATCTGCTTTACACAGTATGTAAAAGCAACAGACAAGCGAATCCTATTACATATTTTTATTGTTATGCATTGAACACACTGCAAAATGAAAAAAAAAGTCATAATTTGTACACACAATAAAAGTAAAATTAAAACAATTAATTTAATTAGCCAAGCAAAATGCTGTATGATAATGTATATGAAAAATAAAAAGAATCACACTAAAAATGTAAATATTACCGACAATTGAGAATATAAGAAAGGACATTATCAAAATTTCATTCAAATCAACCATCTGCCATGGTGTAGATGTAACTGCTTTTACATATTTGTCGACAAAGTTGCTTGATACATAAAACCATTTACATAAAAACACAAATTTTGATAAACGTTACATAACATAAGTAAAATGTGTGTCTTGCGACATCTCGTGTAAACATTGACACGTATGAATAGTATAAACTAAGAAAAATGCCAACAGGTAACTGTAACGGCATGTGTATATGTTAAAGTGCAAAGCGCTATCTAAGCGATAGCTTTAATGCTTGTAACACACGTTGCAGATAAAGCCGTCTTGTACAGTCGTATACACCTCTGATGAGCTCACAATAAGAGCGAAATGCTGCATCAGGTGTTCTTTTGTTGCGTGTGTACTTCTATACAAGTTATCTTGGGTTTATCGGCAACGTGTGTTACAAGCATTAAAGCTATCGCTGTTGGCATTTTTCTTAGTTACATAACATCTTCACCCACTCATATCTTCAATTGTTTTTTTGTCGATGTTCTGCTTTGTCACATTCTGTTACTTTTGGTCACGGTTTTCCTCATACAACTTGATTCGGAAAACAACAATACGGAGCAATTGAAACCAGTACAGAAAGGAATGAGAAAAGAAAAACGAAAGAGAAACAACATATACAAAAAAATATGCCCATGTCGAAATTAATTAAAATATCGTATCGAATATAAATTTTTACATTCTTGTTTAGTGGGTTTATAAAATAATTCTGTCTTACATATTCTATTAAATTTTTATTTTAATTGACATCATCAGTATTGATGTGACTCACACGGTTTTATGATCTGCACATAGCCTCGATAAAGCCCTCACAAGTCTAGGCGAAACGTCGGCTCTCATCGTAATTTTTGATGCAACCTCTACTTACAAGGATTTAAAACCCTTAAATTATACCACTAATTAGGGGAAAAATACTCTTAACTGAAAAACAATTACATTTTTATGCACCGAAGAAGGCAATGATAATAATTTAATGAAGAATAAGGGATAACACAAGCTGAATATTAAATAATCTGAAAAATGTAACAAAAATAAAAAACATAAGAAATTACTGAAACAAATGTTCTATGTCTTCCATTTTCATTCAAGCAGCAATTTATTCGCTGTTTTAACTATCTTCAACATTTTAGATAAAATGGTTGCAAACGTGTCCACTATTTTTGCTACATATTTACTGGTGTTGTTAATGGATCGTTATACACCTTTTTTTTACATATTCCCACAGAAGAAAGTCAAGTTTGGTCAAATCGGGCGATCTAACCGGCCACCTGGTGTGTCCATTTTTGCCAGTTTACTAGTTTGGAAATATTTCAACACGTTATGCTGTAACCACATTCTGCTTCTTGTAAGCTGAGGTACATCACCTAGTAAATTGGGCAAAAATTCAAAAGTCTATTTTCTCCGACAATTCCTTCCCATACATTCAAGACTAGCAATGCTGATCATCAATTTGTGTCTGAAATGCATATTTTACCATTGAATTATTTTTAAATATCTTTAATATCTTCAAAACTAAGGAGTACAGGCATAGGATACCTAAAGCAGAAAGAGAAGAGAAAATGTTATCATATGGCAAGATAAAACAAGGGTCGTTCTATTTGAAAAATTAGTTATAGCCTTTCAGTTTTTTTAATTTGCATTTTTTTGAGATCACCCCGTAACACAAAATCTAAATTTCTAATTATTAAAATGTTGCTCTTCATCCGGGAAAAGAACAATGCACTAATAAAGGGCCTGTATATGAAAAGATAAAGAACGACTTTAAAACGAATATAGTGATGGGTACCAAAGGAATATAATTTACAAAATGAATGAAACTTAGCAATTATATTTTACTAACAACGTAAGATGCAGTTGCTGATGCGTTAATTTAGAGTAACGATTAGAAAAGCTAATTTCCTGTAAAGACGTTAAATTTCAAAGGAGCGTACTCTTCATACGATAGTGGTCCTCATTCATTCTACGGTGTAGATATTGGTGTAGCACGTTGGGTGGTTATAAAGAATGAATCTGCATCTGTTTTAAATGGACTACATTACAAGTAAAAATTTTGAAGACATTTTCGAAGGAATCCTAAGTGGGAATGCTTGTACGCATAACATAACGTCTAGGGTGGAAAGGCTATACCAAATTCCAATACATTTACAAATACCTTCGTAAGAAAAAAAAAATGAGAACCGTGGTTCTTCCTACTACGGGAAAGTTTTGATCGTACATACTATAATCTGGACCGTGCTCCTAGCCATGTCTAAATTATTCCGAAGCTAAAAGAGTTGTATTATAAAAGTTTTGTAAGTGAAATTTAGTATGGGAGCTAATTACCAAATACAAAAAACGGATCTTTATTGTTACAGATTATTATTTTGCAAAATTAAAAAAAACATTTACCATGCATATTCAAAACCAACCGAAAAATAAATAGGTGAATGTCAAACATTGATTGAAGAATAAAACAAAAAAAAGTCGGCATTTTCATGATTTATAAAAGTTAATGCAGATAACACCAGCAGAAAACGTAAACTTTGAATAAGACAACCAGTGTCAACATTATTATCAGTTGATATTATTATTGTCAACATGACGATATTAATTTGCATAATATACGCTGTTTAGTTAAAAAAATAAAAATATTATTTTAGTGTTCGACGTTCCAAACATAAATATGCCTAGAAATTGAATTTCTGATACTTGTCTTTGTTGTTATTAATTGTTTAACGAATTTTAAGATCGACTCAATATATATATATATATTTGACAACCGTTACATTTTCGTGGAACTTTTTCACTTAATACTTTTTATCAATTGTAACCAGATATCATTTCCCAAACTTCTTTTACTATTGTGTCCTATAAAAGTTCAATGAGATTGAGATCTGGACTTTGAGCGAGTCAGATCATTTGTTTTAGCACACCCTGTTGACCTTTTTGTTGTAAGTAATTACGTCAAAGTTTAGGAACGCATTTGGTTCATAATCTTCCTGAAACGAAAAATGTTGACCAATCAGTAAGAAATCAAACTTCTTTTACGTCATACGATCTTTTTTCCTTTAATGTTAGAAAGTTTCTATTGTTTTTTTCTTAAAATATGGAGATTAGCGTGAATAATAATATTACCTTCTGGTCTGGTTATTTTTGCAGTTGTTATCCAACGATCCTTTAAGTTATACCAAGTGTAAAGTTCAAACTGTGCTAATAATAGATTTTGTAATTATACACCCGCTGTTTGTTGTATTCAAAATGCCATTAAAACTCTGAGCGAAATTACGTTTAGGCGGTTATAAATAACTAATTTTGCTTGCCCATTAAATAAAAATCCTTATGTTTTACTAATAAGCAAAGCCGGCCTAAATTTGATTTGCAATGTTTGCACATTGTTTTCGCAAAAGAATTATAATTCCTTCGCTTTGTGGGAAATTTGTTAAAATAGAAATACTCTATCGATTGCTTGAGCCACCGTTCGAAAAGGCGAATGTTGCACTTAGAGGTTGACTAATGTAATTTTTCAGAAACTTTTAACATTTTAAAATTGTAGCAACCAACCAAGCCATGAAATTTTGTATAGCTGGAGGTGAAAGGGTCTTTTTTTGTATGCGTTTCAGTTAGAGAAAAGAAAAAACATCATTAATATGTAAACGTCAAAAGTAAATTCTACATTTTAAATTCTAATGTACAATCGGCAATTTTGTTGATTTCTACAATTACTTCGTATTCTGTTTATTTTTCTTCAAATTCACTTTTTGTGTATATTATACAAAATATTTATTATACATTCACCTGTATTTGTATAATATGTTGATATTAACTTTCTTTGCTTTATTTATGTTGTAATTAAAACTTGTAGACTAGTTTCTTATTTACTCGCAAAGAAGAGACATTTAAAAATTTAACATTATTCTTTAAAAAAACATACATAATACTACCAATTTTTCTACAAAAACAATGTAATGTTAATCCATTTTAGCATATTGTATTCCTATCGCTTATCCGTTTATACACGGAAATTTTAATAAAATAAATAAATGTTACTTGGCGCATTAAACAAAATTCATGCAAAATCAACTTTGGTATGTCGCACTTTTATGGAACACCCTGTATAAACGAAAATAATTTTAAAATGTGCAGTTCATTAATTTGCACAACTTTCTTTGCCAAAGTTTTTTTCTAACCCCAATATTTTCCGAGATATCCACCTTCCTCGCACTAATGGGCCGCCCTGTATAATATTTTAAAATATTTAAAATAACATATTTTAGGTAAGATACCAACCAAATTTTTAGAAAATGTAATCAAACCTACCCAAATTAGAAGACGAATATAACCACAAACTAAGAAAAAAAATTATTAATGGAGAAGTGTTTGGATAAAAGCAAGAAAAATGAATGCCCAGTGGTTCGATAGTGGTGTAGTGCTGACATGATTTAAAAAAGTTTTTTTAACTCACAAAATCTAAAATTACAGCGACTTGGGAAAACTTATCGTATATAAATTAATCAATTAAAAAGCCGGAGTATTTCTTAAAATGGAAAGTTACAGCTGGTCGTGGAAATGATTTAATCAATGCGTCGCACAGTAGTGCAAAAGTTGGCAAAAATTCGGAAACCTTTATTCTTAATATTTTGTAAGGTGCTGCATCCAGGAAAAATGCTTAAAAATTCTACCCTTAAATCGAAGATATATTTTATGGATTTTAAGAATTTCATATAAATAAAAATCAACTTATGTGTAAGTAAAAATTACATTCCACTATAACATTATACAGAAGTATTAAATGAAGGTCGATTGAACTGAAAACTTCTATATATTTTTTTTCAACATTTCAACATAAAATGCACAGAAAGCAAGGAATTAAAATTCATCCAATATGATGAGCCTAGTTTGTTATTTGAGCTGTTTACTTCCAAAGAATTAGTGTCCAGAGATATATGAATTTGTGGAGATTCCAACATTTTAAAACATTTCGAGAAAGTGAATTTAATATGTTAGAGAGTAGCATCCTATAGCTGAAGGTGATGGGATTAGAGGAGATTAATAAAATTGATAGTACAATAAGAACCTGTAAATAACCAAAAATATAAAACAAAAAAATCATTTTATCAAAAAACGTGTACAAATGTGCTACTCTTTTTTCACATAGTTAAAGTCAGATATAAGCTAGAAATTACAAGAGAAAGGTCTTCTCTGGGAAACCTTGGGAACATAACCTAAATGAATAAATTAAAGATTTTATTTATTTGTTTATCTTTTAAAGCACGCCAAACAAATGCCCAGCGAGAAACTATTATTTAAATTTACAGTATCAATTATTCTACTTCCCACTTGGCATTTTTTCCCACTTTAAACAAATTTTTATAAAAATACTTCCAATAAGTTGTATAATTAGTTTGACACTTTTCACTTGTACAGAATGAATCTCAATAAACCTGAAGTACTTTGAATATTTACTAACTTTTTTACCTGTAATCCTATTTGAATATGTTGTCATGTTTCATTACATAAATAATATTATCAAATTCAATGGAATCACTTCTTTTATTTCATTTTTTATGAGTTGTAGGTTTTATAGCTTTATTATAAATTTTTAGAGTAGGTGTTTAATTTGTTGAAGAGAATACAGTCATTTTCTTGAATTATATATTTTCAAGGTAATTCAGGTTTTAAAACTAAGTGTTTTGCAAAAGCGAATATACTTGTGCTTGCCGATGGTCACGGACGCGGCCTTAGCGAGATATTGCAAAATTTGATGATAACAAATATAACATCACGGTATTCTTTAAACAAAATGCAAACTATGAACAAGTAGTTAAGGATATCGCGAACTTAACTAAACATTTTAGTAAAGAAGATTATGTTATAATCATAGGCTGGTATAATAATATTTTGCGAACAGACTTTAAAAAATTGATATCTCAAATTGACGATAAATGCTTTCTAACAAATATAATTTTACTACCTTTCCGTATAGGTATGACACGGACATAAGAAATTGGTCTATTTTAATGCAAACTCAATAATCTGTGATACTGTAGTAAGACTGAAAAACTTGGTAGTGATTCAATGGTAGTTGACATAAATGAAAACATTTTATTAACAGACTATACACGATTTGGAGTGTATTTAAATAATAATGCTAAAGTAAAACTGTGCAAAAATTTAATAAATTCGGTAGATAACATTAAATCGCAATGTCGTAATACTAACTTAATTAGTACTGTAAATGAAAATCAAACGTTGAGTAATCACAAAAATAGACAGTTCAAGTACAAATTACGTATCAAATTCATAATCAAATGAAAAAACTTTTCACACGATCAACGAAAACTTCATAACAGTATAGAGGCTTTTTTCGATAGTCAATGTAACCACTGTCATGGCGGCAAATTTAAAAAATATCCCTTAAATATGTAAAAAGTCAGGTTAGATAACAAGATATTGAAAAATGCCTAAGGGAAAAGTTGTTCAGAATTAGATTATATGTCTATGTGCAAATTAAAAAAAAAAAATTTTCGTTTGATTTGCATAAAACACGATAAAACCAACAAATAAACTTCACAATCCAGTAATTTTGATTACCAATGGACAGTAAAGAACAAAAAACATGGATTTTTAGGACGGACTTTGTTGCAAACTCTTTGCCGGTATGTTTTAGAGTGTCGGTTGATGCACCTAAATAGGGATAATTTTTACTTTAATAACTAAATAAATACTTTATAGCCCGATCTTTCAATGTTTCTAGGAATTGTTCCGAAGTTTCTGATAATTCGGCAATTGTTATGTCCGGTTTAGCAGCTTCAGGTCCATATTCTTCATCAGGTCCATTGTTTGCTGAAAAGTAAACCAATTTTTCATATGCAGCAATTGTTCAGTTATTTTTGTTCTATAACCTGCCCTGACCTTTCGCTGTTTGTGGGATACTTTTTTGGTTTTGGTTGCCTTTCAAACACTGTCGTCATAATTTGGCCAGGATTTTTTGCATAATGCTTCAAAAGTTAAATGCCAAGAAATTCCGCTTGCGTGAGCCAAACCAGCAGCATGCGCCCTTGCTGTGTAGAAAAGGCGACCAGTGTAATTAACCCTTTTACCTCCTACGTATTTAGCAACTAAAGCCATGTACCTAGAATATACCTTTTTAAGAATTGGAATCGTAAATTACTGTAATGTACCTCTCAGCATAATTACTGGTTTGACTGAAAATAATTCTATCAGCTTTTTGAACTAAAGGGTTGATTAATTTCATTATTGCTTCATGTATTAGACAATTTTCAAGTTTTAAAAGCAGTTCTTCATTTTTTCTTGTGCAAAATGTGTCCCTGGAATTATTAAAACGGTAAGCATAACACATTTTTTTGTAATTGTACATCTTACCTGCAGTTAGTATGTCTACCGAATACGTGATTAACTGCATATGCGATATCATGTCTCAAAAGGGATGTTTCCGCCCATTTTCAGATTCTCGCTTGATTTCAGTCTTAATGCCCTTCACCAACCTCTCAATCCGTGAAATTCTATCAATTCTTGAGGTTAGTAATTTTCTTGGCTCCAAAGGATACTGAGTATTTGAACTGATTTTATGAAGTTTGTCATTTAGTCCTCTTATCATATGATTGGGACATTCAATTTTTCAACTTCTCTTCCATAAGTCACCCTTTAAACATTTCTAGTGTAAACGCTAAAATCTTCGTCACCTGAAATTCGACCAATGTTAAAGAAAGAAGATGAAGATAGGGGAAAATAATTATATAGTATTTATACATTAATCCATGTTGTTGTATACTATTTTTGAACCCCTAGACAATTATATCTTGCTCCATGCATGTCGACGGTCCTTTAAAATTCATTGCACAATCATGTTTTCTTGGATCCTGTTGATTCTTCTTTTAAAAATTGCAGAGAGAACAAACTTTATAAGGGCATTTTAGTTTCGACACCAATTGTTATTTCCTAAAATAACAGTGTAATTTACAAAAATTTCAAAAAAATGATTTTTTCCATACCACGCCAGATGAAGCATTGTATCCATGTCCATAAGACCGTTTACTCCACCCTCCGTCTCCTACAACAGTGATGTATGGGACACCACTTGTAGTTACATGACCTTTGTGTAGAGCAACACGTCGTTCTTCATCGCCAGCTTGTTGCATTTTTATTGTTAAAATATCCTTCCAAGCCTAAAAAACAATTACATAGGAGTGATATGTTTAAATCCAAAAATTAATTTTGAGTGACATAATGCATCCTAAAGCTTTATAAGCAGAAATAAGCTCTCGAATGATATGTCGGTAGTTGTCAGCTTTTGTATTACCTACAAAATTATAACATACTTTTACAACAGCTACCCAAGCTTGTTTTTTCAGTTTTGCTCAACTTTAAATTGAAAACTTCATCCCTCATAAGCTCTCGTATTTGCGGACCTCCAAAAATCCCTTCTTTTAATTTCGCGTCACTGATTCGAGGAAATTTTGTTTTGAGATATTGTAAGCCTGCAACATCCTTGTTCATACCTTTTACTAAGTTTTTCATGAGTCCCAACTTTATATGAAGTGGTGGCAAAAAAGTGTTGTCACTTAGTACTAGAGGTTCTTGAGATACATTTTTAAGTCCAGGTGTCAAGCTTTTCTTTGAGGCCAAGTTTTCACTTTGTAATGTTTGTCTCTTGTGCGACTGCCCCACTCACATAAAAAACAGCAAAACTTGGTGTATCCTCCTTGCAATCCAGTAAGTATAGCGACAACTTTTAAGTCAGCACAAATATTTTACAGGTATTGAAAATATTTTATTTTTTCAAGTAATACCTCTAGATTTGCACAATTTTGTTTCATGTGCTAGAGGCACTGATGGGTATTTATTTCCATTGTGAAGTAAAACGCCTTGAAACTAATCTTCGACGCATCAATAAAAAGTTTCCATTCATCAGAATTAAAAGTAACTTGCAAATATAAGACTCTCGTACTTTTATCCAACAAATTCCACTGTTTCAATTTTGATCCGAGTAATTCAGCCTTAGATTTTAATAGTCCTAAGTGTCTAACGAGATTATTTAAATCAGGTTGTTTAAGAAAATAAGGTTTTTATGATGGGCTTGAAGATCCAGATAAAGCGTATGATGATGAAGATGTACAAGAGGAAATAAAACTCGATTGAGGCTGTAGACCAGAATTATTTTATTTTTCATTTTCTCGTTATTTTTGGAGATACTGGTGGTAACTGCATTCACCACTTGGAAGTGGTCTCTTTGCAGATGTGATGTTTGGATATACAATCTTGTTTTTATTTTATTTGAGAATCCTCGTGTTGATGTCATGCAGAAATAACAGTCATTTTCATGATTCTGAGATTCACTCCAAAGCATTTGCATCGTAAACTAACATTGAATAAAATTTATTTTTAAAAATTTTTAAATTTCTATTTTATATTTATTATCTCTGTTTATAAGAAATGGATAACCTACACATAAAATACTTAAAATATATGTATAATATGAATTTTGTGGAAAACTTACTAAGGTATTTGATATAGAACGTAAACACTGCAATTAAAAGACAAGTTTTCAACTAACTGTTGTGAAGTCACAGTGTATACTGCGCAGGCGCATATGTACTACCATACTTTCGGCACTTTCCTTCTTTCTCTTACGACCAGCAAAACCTATTTCGTATGTATATGTTAACGGCCAAACCCGAATTCAGGCCAAACTAGTTTGTCCTAGGCCAAACCGGTTTATCCTACGCGTATCAGGATATACTAGTTTAGCCCAGGACAATCTAGTTTGGCCTAAATACTTTAGGCTTAACTAGTTTGGTCTAGGCCGAACTGTTTAAATCGTTGCAAGTGACAAAATAAACACGTTCGAACCTGTTAATGCCCTTCCGCGCCCCTTTCTAGCAATGCTTTCGTTGTCTATTCACTCATTGCGTGCATTCGTGTTGTGACTTGTGTACGTGCAATCTGTGAAGCCATATTAATTTGATTGTTTAAGGTAGTTTAAAAGTTTACTGTGGTTTTTATATTGTTATTATGGATGAGCCATCGTGTAGTGTTCAAGTTGATCAGTTAGAATGGAGAGAGCGGTTTTAAAAGAACTTGTGCAAAATGAAAGTATAAAATCTTCTCATTTTAATGTTTTAACAAAGGATAAATACTTAGAGCTTATCCTACAAGTGGAAGAGGCTGAAAAAGCTCAAATCAAGACACCACTTCATCACAGGCGATTGAAAAGGTTTTCGATTTTAAACATTGGTTCTGTTAAAAACTTGTAGCCCGTAGTGAAGATAACATAAAGTACTATATTCCTGCTGAGGAATTGTATGATGTTATTGATGCAGCTCACAGAGCTGTCGGACACGGCGGACGTGACAGATTATTGGCTGAGACATCTTTAAAATATGCTAATGTCACAAAACAGATGATTAACTTGTATTTATCTATGTGTGTAACATGTCAAGAAAAGAAGACGAAAAAAAGAAAGGTTTAGTTTCTAAGCCAATTTTACATTCCCAAATGAACAGTAGGTGCCAAGTGGATCTCATTGATTTTCAGACTCAACCTGATGGAAAGTTTAAATTTATCATGGTCTACCAAGACCACTTGACCAAGTTTGTTTTGCTCCGTGCTTTGGAATCTAAACGAGCTGAAGAAGTAGCGTACCAATTGAATGACATATTTTTGACGATAGGTGCCCCATGTATTTTGCAGTCAGACAATGGAAGAGAATTCGTCAATCGTATTATATGTGAAATGACGAGTCTTTGGCCAGAACTAAAGCTAGTGCATGGAAAACCACGCCACAGCCAAAGTCAGGGATCCGTTGAGAGAGCCAACCAAGACGTCGAGAACATGATTAGTTGTTGGTTAAAAGATAATCAAACGACTAAATGGTCAGAAGGCTTGAGGTATGTACAATTCATGAAAAACAGGGCCTATCATTCGGGCATAAAACAATCGCCTTACAAAGCTATGTTTGGAGTTGAACCCAGAGTTGGTCTTTCAACGACATCACTACTACCAGAAATATTAAAGGACATTCAAGATGAAGATGACCTTCAAAAACTTATTAAAACTGACTTAACCCATGGGCAGACAGACAATCACAATGATTTAGGAGATGACACTGATAGTAATGATGCCAGCACTTCTAAAATTGGTAATGATATCCAAAAGGCAAGACAAACAGCTGCTGAAAACCTTCAGAAACAGGCTAAAAGAATGAAATCTGCTTCTGACAAATCGCATCCGCCAGCTAAAGTGGGCGATAATGTGACTGTGCCAATTCCTGATGTAGATAGAGGAAGGGGCGAACTAAGAAATGTTATTGGCGTTGTTCTTGAAGTAAACAATGATGGCCTGTACAAAATTGGAACTAAGCATGGAATATTGCAGGCACTCTATAGCAGGTTAGTTAAACAATTTAATATAAAAGAACCGCTGTTTTGTTTGGTCTTAAAAGCATTATTATGTTATGTAATTTGGTTAAAATAGAATATTTGTTTATTACAGAACTGAATTCGACCTTTGTACTCAAAAATTTCTTCAAGAAAGTGATGTCAATAAGGATGTTCAAATCTCACTAAGGACTGCAGCTACCAAACATTCAGTTGGAACAGGACAAGGTTTTATGAGGTGCACCTGTGCCAAAAACTGTGCTACAAATAGGTGCCAGTGTAAAAGAAAATGATTTTGTGTAATTCGAAATGTCACCGTAGTACACCATGTAAAATAAATAAAAGATTACATTTTTTTGTATGTTACACTAAGAAGGGCAAATAAGTTCATTTTAATTTTATTTTGACTCTAAACATTGTTTTCACTATTTCATTTGAATTTTCGTAAATATTTTCGAAATATTTAACCTTTAAAACTGAGAAGTACTGATTAGTTTATTTTTATTTTGTAGTTTTGTACAAGTGTTGTGTCACTTCTAATTAATAGGTACTGCATTTTATAATTAAGTAGATTATGTTTGAATAAATAATGTTCATCTCATTGATTGCTTTTTAATTTTTAACCATTAAAATTTATTTTAATAATAATTCGGCCTAGGCCAAACTAGTTAAGCTTAAAGTATTTAGGCCAAACTAGATTGTCCTGGGCTAAACTAGTATATCCTGATACGCGTAGGATAAACCGGTTTGGCCTAGGACAAACTAGTTTGGCCTGAATTCGGGTTTGGCCGTTAACATATATACATTGTTTATAATGTTAACGCACAAAACGAATTAAAAAAACCTAAATGTATGATATTTTGGAAAAAAATTATATCGAAAAATGTAGACGTGATAGAAAAAAATTGGCCATAGGGAACAGATTCAGAGCATCAAAATCATTATATTTATAACATAATTTTTGAAGGAGGATTTTGTTGTTGACCAGTGTATTTCATATCGCCAGTAGTGCACCTGAACTTATGTAGCACAATATCCTTATACTGATCTAAAATGTGATATAAATTTACTAATCTTCTACCATAAAGTGTATCACTCATATGGCAATTTTTTCCGTATCCATTTGTATCTCTAAATCTGGCAGATCAGACGATAAAGAATGATTACTAAAAAGTAGAAAATTAAAACTTTTGCGTACAGTATTTTTAAAATAAAATATTCACCTCTCCCTGGTAACAGTAACATGAATTGGGACTTCGGGTACTTTGTTTAGCTCTATACTCAGTATACTATTGGCGCGGAGTAATAAACCTGTCAGAATTATCGAATCTCCCGTATAGCAGTGGCGTAGGTACCTGATACGTTTGGAAAATCATATTTTTAGTAGGTAAATATATTATAATAGTAAAATCTACCTTGATATGAATTATTATGTGGTTATATGTTATTTATTTTATTTGTGTAGTAGATCACATTACAAATTTTACTTCTTACGTATTATATAGCATTATTTTGTATCTTGGTATAATACCCACATCTACGGCTATGATTCTCGTTTCGTCAGTACCTGGGCTGATGGCAACGTGTTTACACAGATTAAACTATTGTTCTCAGACCCTAGATGGGTCGATATGCTGCAAGAGCGGCACAATGATCGTATTTTGGTTAGAATTTATTGGTTTTTACTTAACCGTAGAAGTACCGCTTTCACAAGAAAATAAAGAATTATTTCAAGCAATTATGATTTATTACTCCGCGCCAATAGTATACAGAATTTAGTAACCCTTTAGAATTATTGGTACTAACACTACTAGTTCTACAACAATTTGACATATTAATGAAATTGAAATTAATAAATTAAGTAAACGTTCAACAAATGGTGTTTGCGACAAAATAATAACAAACAACAAACACTTGTATGTTATTACCGAATCTTTGAATGTAATGTCTTCATTTTGTTGATCTCCCGTTGACTTTGCGAGCTCTGGATGGCGTCCTTTTAGACAAATTTCTCATTGCACTAAGCGACACTCATTAACCTCACCGATTTGTAACAATGCGACGTTACTTCGCCAACAGCAATTGTAAAATAATGAGTATTTTAGTTGTATTTGAGATCACCGATTGAAACAAATAATGTAAAAATTTTTGTAATCGTTTTAGAAAGTTTGTATACATTATGGAACTTCCCTAATCCCTTTAATACCATTCTAGTTATTAGTAATAACTAGAACTAATTTAAGTTCACAAGACATTCTCATTATCTTACCGTTACTAATTGTGCATGAATGAATTACTTTACTCGCCCGTTGAAATCACTGCTTGGAAAATTGTTAAAAAATATGTTAACGATATATTTAGAATAGGTAATTCACAAAAATATTTTCCTTAAATACAATAAGTAACACCCCAGATTAACGTTTACATTCGAACAAGAAAATTCCTTTAATTATGTAGATCCTACAATAATAAGAAAGAATTATAGAACTATTATCTTTATCACAGACTGATTGAGTAAACTAAATTGTAGTTTCTATTACTAAAGACATATACGTCCCAAAATATAGTTATGAAAAGAACTTCTTCCAATCAGAGGTATGTTTTCTATTTATCGCGGCGATTCAAAAGAACAGGCGGTATTTGTGCAAATAAACAATAAGAAAAAGGAGGGGCCAATATGGGGTGGAGATTGTATTTAAAAAATAATTCACTCAGTCTCAGCGTCCTTATTTTCTGACCATTTTTTTCAAAATCATTTTTTAGGATACCTTGTTCTTATGGTTACGTCTTGTTAATTAAGAATTTTTAATTTCCATTTTCAATCTAACAAAAAAGTTGACTGCAAATTTCAGAAAACTCAAAAACGCGTTTAACAAAAGTTTAATTACAATTTCAAAAAAATACGAATAAGAGGTTGTAGAGATACTTGAGTTCTTGTATCGTGCAAAATCTGATATTTTATGTTGCCTCGTTTTTAGCGGCGGGGCTGATTTAAATATTGCAAATATTGACTTGCATTGCTCTATAACTTTTTTGTTTGACTTGTAGGATTTTTTATATCATTTTTTTTAGATATCTATTAGTGAGTACTTTCAAAATCTGTAATAAAATTTGTCCAAATCAAATAAAAACTATCTACATAAAAACGTACCAAATACCCTTAAGTTCTTAGATTAGTCCTCGATCCAAAGTTAACATGGGAAGACCATGTAGTAACTCTCTCGCAAAAATTGGCAAAAATATATTTGTGTTAAGAAACACCTACAATAATGCAAATCACAATGTTGTTTCCATTCAATATTCCACTCATTAGTATCTTATTGTATATTAATATGGGGACATTAAAGTCGCATAAAAATGATTTTTAAAATGTGGTTTAAAATTTCGTGACGATGTTAAAGAATATTTATATCTAACAAAATACTTTGCCTTGCGTGTACATTTTAGAATGCATTAAATTCATAAAAAAATGTTAACAGCTATTCAGTACACAGCGATGTACACTCCTTCAACACACGAAACAAAGATAATACATATAATCTATTCAATTTAATTGTCTTTCCAAAAACATGAATTTTAATAATTATATTGGTCCAAAATGCTTCAATAAAATACCTGCTAATATAAGAAAAAATCATTATGATATAAAGCGCATTGTTAAACCTTTGTTAATAGAACATGCTTATTATAGTGCAACCGAATTCCTATCATGCAAAATCATTGAATCGCAGCTGTATTTTAGAAATATCTGACATACCAAAAATATATTATACATTATTATGGTCAATAAATTTATTGTATTGTATTATATTATTGTATTGTATTCTTGTCGTAATTAAATGTAGGTGTAATTAAACGTCGGTGTGATTAAATTTCGTTTTTATATATATATTTGTGTGTTTAACTCTCCTATGATGAACTTTCATATAACTAATCACATATCTGGCAGACAACTTTGAACAGACTATTAAAATAATATTGCAATGATTTCGTAACTACAAAGTTTTAAAAGTAATATATTTTATACAATCTTGTTTATAGTACAGGAATTGATTAAGCGATGCTTCTATTAAGTTTAAATTAGAATTTTCTTCTTACATATTCTAAACAAATGTTGTTAATATTTAAACTTATAGTTCAGCTAATTTGTGAATGTGCTTTTTATGCGAATATACAAACTTCAATTACAAAATAAATTAAATCGATTGCATGTA
The DNA here is from genome assembly GCA_030710515.1 of Abscondita cerata. NCBI lineage: Eukaryota > Metazoa > Arthropoda > Insecta > Coleoptera > Lampyridae > Abscondita > Abscondita cerata. The sequence goes on from JALBCR010000604.1 coordinate 342,111, forward strand.
GTACATACTACGTTGTATTCAAGATCCTTCAGTCAAAGTACTTCTACTTATAACTGATAATGGTTTATTAAAGAAAACTATAAACTTTGGCTTATTCGTGGCACTGAACGTAGAAAATTGGGAATTTGTAAGTGATTTGGAACTTGGGCCATTGGAAATAGTAAACTGAATATATAGAGTACCCCAGGATTAACGAGAATAAATTTGGACACAGGTTCAGGACCTCAAAATAAACAGGGTGTTATTAAAGTATGTGCCCAAACTTTAGAATAACGTACCTTACTCAATTTTGAGACAAAAAGTTTGTGTAAACATAGGTTCTAAACGGCTTTATTTTTATTATACAAGGTGTTAAATCAATTTTAAAAAAATCTCGTAAATAACTAGAAGACGCAAATTAGTATCAGGTTAAAGCTTGCTGACAGTTTTAATGTATACAGAGGAATGAATAAAGAACAACATCCTAGATTTAGCCACATACTTAATTAACACCCTGTATGTTTGACTGTGTTTAAGGATAAATTTTCCCAAGGGGACACAGGAAAGTGGGTATAGTCAAAATCTTTTTTCCTATTGAAGATAAAAATTTGAAATTTGGAGCGTTTACTATAGACGACCTTTTGACTTTAATGAAATAAAAATGATTTTCGTGTCACTTTCGGTTTTCCCAAATTTTGGATTTTTAAATGGGACACCCGGTATTTTTTGACATTTTCCTAATCAGCGGATCATTTTACACACGATTTGACTATTTTTGACAAATTTTCGCAAAAACAAATTTTTAAATTAATTTTAGGAAAAACAAACGCCGCCTATGGTCACAACTCATTAAGAACCTTCTAGTTATGTCTAGAAAAATTAGAAACCGCAATTTTTAGCACGTGAATTAAGTTACACCTCTTTAAAGTTTCCTAAATCACTTTTATCAAATTTACTCAATTTTTTTAAATGTAAACATGCCGGGTACATCAGACAGGAATGAAGACGATTTTTTTCCAATTTTTGACACCAAATTTTTAAAATTGGCCGAGAAATAACATTACAGTAAAAAAATACAAATTAAAATGACAACAATGAATGGACCAAAAACAATAATAATTTATTTACCAAAACAGATTGTCATTCCTGTTTTAAATTTGCACTTTAAAAAGTTTTTTATTTTTGATTGTTGTTGATAATTAATAATAAATTCACTAAGTTATCATTATGAATAAAGTTAATGATAATAGGGGCTATTCCCAAAATGAAAAAGTTGACATGTTAATTTACGGCGAGTGTAGGAAGAACGGCCGTCAAGCGCAACAACTCTACGCAGAGCGGTTTTCCGGTAGGCGTCAACCATTTTTTACGTACTTCCAAAAGCTGGAAAATTTTATGAGAAGGAATCCGGTAAGAGAAAGGGAAGATCGCTTTGTTGGTTGTGAAGATTTGGAAATTAACGTGTTGGCGTTTGTTAATATGAATGCTACGGCGTCGTTAAGAGAGATTGCTTTGGAGGTGGATGCGTCAAGAGAAACTGTGCGTCGAATTCTGAAGAAGCATAATTATCGCTCGTTTAAGTACAATTTACACCAGCATTTGTACGATGGTGATGAAGACAGAAGACGGGTTTATTGTACTTGGCTTCTACTAAACAAGCATAACGATAACGATTTTGTGAAAAAAATTCTGTTCACGGATGAATCCAGGTTTTGTAATAATGCAATGTTTAATCGGCAGAATTGCAGGTATTGGTCACAAAACAACAGGCGCATTATTAGACCTGGTCGATTTCAAGAAAGATTTGGAGTCAATGTTTGGGCGGGGATTCTTGAAACCGAATTATCGGTCCGATTTTATTCCAAGGCACGCTGACTGGAGTTCGGTATTTGGGTTTCCTACGAAACCAAATCCAGGAAGCACTGGATAACCTGCCTTTACGGTTGTTAGCCCAAATGTTTTTCAACAAGACGGTGCTCCGCCCCATAATTTTAGAGACGTCACGCAGCATTTGTTGGAAAGTTTTGGAGAGAATGTCATCTCTACGCATGGGCCAGTGCGTTGGCCAGCACGATTCCCAAATCTCACTCCTCTTGACTTTTATCTGTGGGGTCACATCAAGGGTATTGTTTATGTTACACCAGTTTTAATCTTGCTGAATTGGAAGAACGCATTTTAAATGCATTTAACGCCGTCACTCCAGAAATGTTGGAAGGAGTAGCAGAAAACAATATTAGAAGAGTCAGGGAATGTCTTGCTCAAAATGGTGGTCAATTTGAACAATTGCTGTAAACGGTTTATGCCAACACAAAACGGTTTTTTTAGAGCCACAGAATATTTTTAAAAGAATTTACAATCCAAAGGTTGATATTTTTTCTAGGAATTATTTTATGATGATTGCATACCTTAGATATTTTTATTTTTTACTGTGATGTTATTTCTCGGCCGATTTTCAAAAATGTAATGTCAAAAATTAGAAAAAAATTGTCTTCACTCCTGTCTAATGTAGCCGGCATGTTTACATGTGAAAAAATTGAATCAATTTGATAAAAATGATTTAGGAAACTTTAAAGAGGTATAACTTAATTCACGTGCTAAAAAATTGCGGTTTCTAGGCATAACTAGAAGGTTCTTAATGAGTTTTGATGTTTTTCCTAAAATTAATTTAAAAAATTTTTTTTTGAAAAATTTTTCAAAAATAGTCAAATCGTGTGTAAAATGATCCGCTGATTCCGAAAATGTCAAAAAATACCGGGTGTCCCATTTAAAAATCCAAAATTTGGGTCACTTCCGGAAGTGACACGAAAATCATTTTTATCCCATTATACTCAAAAGGTCGTCTTTAGTAAACGCTCCAAGTTTCAAATTTTTATCTTCAATAGAAAAAAGATATTGACTGTACCCACTTTCCTGTGTCACCTCGTATACATTTTTTTTGTCAAGGGAATACCTTAGTCATTTTGGTTTAGTTGATTCTTCAAAATTTGAACTGATAACTTAAAAATATTGATTTTAACAGACTAAAATATGAAGACAAACAATTGCTTGAGAAAGAAATCATATTATCTCAAAGTGGATAACCGAATTTATTTTTCCGTTTTACATTTACATAAACGTTGTAGTAATTTTCAATAAAATTGGCAAAGTAATTGACACTTAATTAAAGAATCTATATTTACGATATGTCTGTTTTAATCATTTTTATAGTTTTCTGAACTTTCGTACATATATATTTTGTTAAACATGGATAACTGCCATATATTAAATTAATATATAAATTTTGAGTAAAAATCTACATTTTAGTATTAATCATTATTTATTTTAAGTCATTTCTTGTATGATGTTTAAGGATTTTTAATCTAGATATCCTAAAAACTACAGATAAGAAAATCAAAAAATTTTAACTGTCTGGTTCTGATGGCTTTCTTCTGATTTGGATCACTATGTGGTGTGGTAAAACAGTCCCTAATATTGACGTTTAAAGATTTGTACAATTTTCGATCTAGATATCGTAAAAACTGCAGATAAAAAAATCTCTCTGTTTTCTTTCTTCTGTTTTGGATTAGTATGTAGTGTTGTAAGATCGTCTTACTTACATATGTTAAATTTTTGGATAAAACTACTCTTTTATATCACATTGGGACGGCATAATTTCGCAGTTTAGGGATTTCTAATTTTATGTTAAAAAAAGCGAAAGCAATACCATGGTGCTAGCCACTTCAAAATTGACTTTGAAAAGAAAATTAAATCGAAATGCACAGAGGTCACAACGTACCACAACTAAATAACATTTCGGTTAAAATACACAATCTAGAAAAAAACTGTCTTAAGGTAACTGCTAGGTAACAAGGTACAAATTAAATTTGTTTCATTATCCCAATTGACATTCACCTTTTTTAACTTGTGCCTTTTAAAAGCAATTTATTAGTTTATATTACAATTGTAGTAGTGAGTAACACTCAATCATTTCATAGCAAACAATTCCCTAAACAAGCTTCAAGAAATTTTTAAAACATCATCCAGTGTATACAGGTAAGGAAATAGCAATTTACGGTGCTTTAAGTGCAGCCTAAAGGCATTCTACACGTTGAATATTGAAAATAAATTGAATATTGGTGTTATGTTTTTAGCAATGGTAAAAATCAAAATAAAAAATAGTGTACCTGGCAATATGTTCCAATTAAATGTAAAGCACATATTTTGTAGAATATTATCTATTTTGGTTTAATTTTTAGCTCCTGCTGATGTCTTTGTTTATCAGTTCCAGAAACAGTTTGCCACTAATAGAAGTTAAAATTTGATGCAATTAATGAGATATGAAATTAAACTGAAAATTGGATATTTAAGTTAATTAGATAAGCTGGAAACAACATTCCATAACTTAATCTGCAGTGTAAAAGTACTTACTGTACTTAGTACGGTCTATAACTACTCTTCTTGATTGCTGTTGAGAAAAGTTAGACTCATGGGATTAACAGTCCTTAAAATTCAAACCATGTACAGTGACACTCACGTAGTGCTCTATAAATTTCAATAAAGCACATGTACGTATTTGTGAGTGCAAATAATGCAAAATGTAACTGTTTAAAGTTGACTATAGAGTGCTAATTGCATTTCTTTAATTAATCAACAAAACTACTGAATATTAAAAGTCTGTCACATTAAAATTTCTTCTATAAGCATCATAGTGTAGTATAAACAACTGTATACAATCTGTGTATAACATTTTTAATTGTAAATATGTAAGAATCTATTAAAGCACATAAGACAAACAAGGGGTGTAATTTGTGTGATCTTTGCTTTATTTTTGTATATTTGAGCTAATTGGCTTGTGATGCTATCGATTTGTGAGCTGAGAGAGTTTAACAAAGTATGTGAATACGTTATGGCTAAAAAATCCTTCTGGATTTATGTTTTGTGAAAAAATTTAAACAAAAACTGCAAGTAAATCCAAATTCTATCGATTCCCATAAACATGGAAAAATATGCCACGTTTAGATTCGGTGTCAGCCAGAACTACATCTTTGTAGCTTAGCAATTCAAAATTTCAAATCTCCGGTATCCTTTTGAAATAAGAATTACATTGTTACCTAAGACATAGATACAAAGTTTCGCATTGCCTACAAACTTGAAAATGAATAGTTTCAAACATTCTCTTGTTATAGAGCGTTGGAGACTCCGACCTTACAGAGTGTCCTGCTGTTTCCATGCATTTGCTTCATTAGATTTTTCATAATTAGATCATGTAGGATTTTAGGTTTTCAAACGGTACGTTATGAAAGCTATAAACAGTACGTTATGAAAGCTATAAACACAAACACACTCTTCTGAAACTTAAACGATACTAAAATATGTCGCTGTTCTTTATGAGCGCGAAGAATCGCACTTTTCCGACATTAGCCGAGCGTAAACCAGGTATCCTGAAAGGAAGAGACATAATAGAAAGTAATGAAAACGACGGTGCTAGAAAGCCAAGAGTAGTAAACGTTTTATTTTATTCGTGGATATTGACTAAGCAAACAAGGAAAATTAGTACGATGCAACCAACTGGATAGATACAAATTGTTGACCTGATCAGAATGACTCTATGAAAAATGTTGTATCTTTGAACATAAATAAATTTATTAATTCAGTTAATTTACTTTAATTGAATATAGAATAGTATGTTTCATTTGAAAATAGGAAAATGTCTGAAGGTACAAAAATAATTCACATTTCTCAAGTAATTGAAATTGAATATAATAACATACCTTGCAGTAATAAAAATCAGAACTATTCCAAATCTCCAATCTATTTTACAATTATCTTAAAACAGCAATTTAAAAAAATCTGTGGTTTTGATCTCAAAATCATCGAAACGGTAATTAATTATGATGTTTTAGTTTTCAACTAAGTTTAATATATATTTTCTCATTTCAAAACTTGCAGTTTACTACTAAGGTATTTGGGAAATAAAGGGCAAAGTATGAATTTCATTGCTTGTCCATAATCAAGTACGTATACCCACTACTATACCGTCGCAAATAATTTGATGGTCGTGAGGTTGTACTATTGGGATAGGTCGAAAAATTTGATTTCGTCTTTTCATTTTAGTAATTACTCAGGTCGCACCAAACTCTCAAATACACCATTTTTGGTACACTAAAGTACTATAAAATGTTGATCATTTTTCCAACGTACTAGTCCCATTACAAACATTAATAATATATGCATTGCAAATTCAAGGAAACGCAAATTCATGACAAGGTCTGCAATTTAACTGCACGAAAATTTACTAGTACATTATACAACAAAAAGTATTTAACTTCCACTTAATTATTTTTCGTTTTATTTAAACAATATATTGGAAAAACATTTTAATTAATTAAATTTAATTTGATTTGAAAAGGACAACTTTACCTTTGAGTTAAAGCGTGATCTAATTGATGCCGATGATATTATTATTTCATCTTCTGTCTCAATCTAAACTGTATTTTGTTTTCCTAATGTAAAAAAAAAACATTTTGGCCACAAATTCAGATATTTGGAAATTTTTTTTATACCAATCTTCTTCAAAAAATCAAATTGCAATCAAAATTATTTGTGTAAACGTAAAATAGCTTTTCTTTTTTACTCATTTAAGAACGTTACTGCAAAATATACCACTTAGTAACTTAGTAACACAAAAGTAACTAACATATTTAGTTAATCTGCTATAGAATCATTTAATGTTGTTGTAACTTCTTAATTTATTTTCTTTTAATTATAGTTTTTTTCCAACCAAAGTGGGCCTTCTTTTATAGGAGTTTAGAAAGGGGGGTATAGGAGTGTTTTTTTATTAGGAAAAACTATAATATCCACGTTTCGACCAACGTCGACACTTCTTTAATAAGAACAAGGTGTTTTTCACTCCAACATACCCATTCTTATTTGGAAAAAACTATAATTAAAAAAGTAGAATCTTTTAATCTAGATTTGCGTGTACATATTTCCTCTACAACTGATGACTGATCTTTATCACTGGATTCTCACCATTGAAACTTTTTTTTATATATCCCTTGATCCATAGGCTGAATAATGAGATCATATCAGTAAGGAACCAAACCACTAAAACATGGTAAAAACTATTTGTTTTCAGTATACAGATGCGATCGAAACTACGTCTAAATCAATGGGTGGAAGGACGCTGATAACAATCTCTTCCAATCTTAGGTCCACTAGAATTTTAAGCCTCTTCTCGTTATTTCTGATAGTTATCCTACACATATTTTAAATATTATTGGGAACTTTAAATTTTAGGAGCTCACACACCTTCTACTTTAAGTAGGACCAAACCAGAAGTCTGTGACAATCTTATATGAACTGTTTTGATTTTGTTGGCTTTACTAATTATAATAACATAGTAAATTGGATCTTGTATTGTCTACATATAATAGTGTCACTTTATCTCCATTTCCTAACTTAGTTCCTCCCGGTAATTACCACCCGCTTCTTACAACTAATATTACAACCCTTACATCAAAAATTTGAAAAAATCAGCACCGGAAATGTCATTCAATTATTCTCATGCAAATTTCTCCATAATAAACCAAATCTTTCATGTTTAAAGTTTCTTCCTATTCCTCCTGGTTTTGTAACATAGCAATTACATCTCTTAGAAAAAGCCTTAAATCGAAAATTTTATGCCGACAACGCATCCAGTATCTGCGTTATAATCCCAAATATTTCTGTAACTATGTTAAATATGTTGGTAATTCTGAAATAAACTCATCTAACAATATGTCTGTATCTGTAAATATAATTTATCAAAGTAGGCGGTCATTCTGAAAATTTGCATAACCCCATAACTGTTAATTCTGAGCAACTTTTCTTAGTAACACTTTGGCGTACTGTGAACAAAGATGGTAGTTTACCTAGAACTAAAATAGTGTTTGCTCGACTGTCAAGGCTTACTTGACTTGAAAAATCGAAAGTAAACTAAAAATAAGTTTCAGACCAAGCAGGGCGGAATCCCAAAATATGAAATTCCAATTCGAAAATTTTTGGTCAATCATACCTATATATACAGTTAGCTGCTTTAGAAATAAATGAAATCTACATAGATTATCATAAAGCTTGTAAAAGGTTAACCATGAAACCATTATAAATAAACTTTTCTATAGACTTGGTTTTCGTCATACTTGGGTGGCCGTGTTCAAACCGTACCATCAGGTGTACCTCAGGGTTCTCATCTAAGGCCATTCTTATTTTTAACTTTCATAAATGACATCGTCAAAGTAGTAAAAATTTGTTTTCTGTTCTTATTTGATGATAGTCTAAAAATATATAAAGTCATCAGTTCTCCACTAAATATTTTATGGGTAGAAATAGAACTAGTCAATCTTGGAAAAGATACGATATCGACCGAATCGAAATAGTACAAAGAGTTTTTCTTCAGTTTCTATCTTACTCATTTAGTGTTAACTACACAAACTATATACTGGTTTGTGCTCACTTTAAATTTAGACTACTTTCATCAATTAATTCCTTTTTTTTCTTTTTCGAACTTTTTTGTCTTTAGCATTACTAAAAAATATTATATTTTTTTTGGTGTTAAATATGTAGTAAATTTTCGGTATATCCCGTCTACAAATATTTATTCAAAAATAAAAAATAAAAATAAAATAAATAAATATTATATTGAGGAAAGTGTACGATTTAGACACCAAATCAGGTAACCGTAGTTCTTGTAACAAAAGCAAAATACCTGATAATTCAAGAAATTCTAATTTAGGCAAAGTATTTGAATAAACAAATATCTAGTACAGAATTAACTACTGATACTGTAATAGTTTTTAAGCGTTAGAATCTATTCCTAAATTCTTTAAAGATTACTTTTAAATTAACAAACTTACAGTCAAATTTAACTTTTGAAATGTCAACAATTCTTACTATTTCTGCAGTTAATTTTTTTATAACCCATAAAATACTATCAGTTATAAGAATGTTACATTGTTTTTATTTAGTTTCTTTCAATAAACAAAAAGGAAATCGAATTTTTTTCTTCTAATGTAATAATTGTGATACGTTTATATAACAAGTAAAGGTAGTTTGCTAAAATAAATAATCGGTTTCGTTTGTGTCCGTGTTGTTTTGGATAAAAGTGCTCTTGGGAAACATTTAAGATACACTTTCTAAATTGTTTTATAACAAACTTTTTTTCTATCACAAGTGTGGGTAAAATTGCTTTTAAACCCCTAATTATTCCTTTTGTTTACAAAACGTACTAGAAATTTAAGATTTGGATTTGATTAAATCGTTGAATAGCTTTCAAAAAGAAAAATTTACCTCAATTGTCATTGTTTGGAATGTGTAATTTAATTAGTGATTGAATATTGATCAGTAGATTTTTATGATTTTTTTCAATAGAGAAATTGCATAACTTGAAAGTTTTGTCAATTTTACTAGTCTTCTTTGGAAAAAAATGTGTTTCAACTTTAGTCGAAGTACATTTTTCAATTTCTTATCTTAAATATATCCAAGCTTAGAATGTACTAAATGAACTTAGTCAAAATTTTGTAGTCTAATAACTATTCAACAAAATATGATTTACTTAAATTAAATAAACAGAGATAATTGAAGAAAAAAGGACAGAACAGTAGTATGATGGTTAGATCCAACGTTGGGAACAAGGAACGTCAGATTTTGCATACACCGCAAAAATTAACATATATTATATCCACCACCTCCCCCACCAATTTCTTATTGTTTAAATTTATGAAAATGTTACATTCGTGCTTGTAGTCTAGTCAAATTATATCTTTAAGTTTTGGAGCCAAGAAAAATTAACAACTTCATAGGCACGTGATTCTTTTAAAAGTGAAACCCGAAGGGAAAAAGTTTTTTCAAAAATTATTTTATTCAAAATAATCAAAATTTATTTTTATTCGAGGAAAATTGAAAATCTTTAAAAATATTAACAAGTTAAAAAACAAAATACTTTCAACACTGTTCCTTTAAATTGACACATAGCAGTATTGAATTTTTTTTCAATTTGTTTTCCAAAATGTCTGAACAATCTGTCTTTAATTTTTTTTTTTTTAATTTTATTTTTATCTTTATGCTCCATTAAGCAAAATAAAATGGATAAGATACGTCACAAAAGCATTGTAAAAATATAAATATAAATATAACATATTTTCAAAAAGAGCAAAGTATCAGACAACGTTCACCAATAAAATAAATTACGTCAAACACAACAACCGAAAATAAAACAAATATGGTAAACGTAATACCTTAGATACGATGTTAAGCAGGTGAGAGAAGAATTAAAAAATGAAATTACGGGAAGAAGTAATAGATATAAAAGAAGATATGAAAAATAAAGAAAAACAGTGGGATACGGAGAGAAAAATGTTACACTAACGAACTTTAGAAATTGAAGAAAATTTAGAGAAAAAAGATAGAGAGACTCGAAAGGATAATAGAATTATTAAAAATGTCGAATGGAAAGATGAAGGGCTAAAACACGAGGTAGAACAGGTACTGGAAACACACGTAGGTGTAAAGGTTAAAGATAAACCTATATCTATGGCCAGCAATTTAACAGAAAAAAGGAACAAAAGAAATTTGAAAAATGGCAAGAGAAGAAAAGTAGAAGGGAAATACGGTAAAATAGAAAATAGAAAGTAATGTATAGAAAACAGCAACATGGAATATTAATATAAGAAGAAAATAATTCGTAAAAATTGGAGTAAATATATTAGGAATAACGGAAACGAAGAGAAAGGAATAGAAAATTAAAGAATAACACTTTACAGTGGAATAGAAAAAAAACAAAAGCAGCAGCCGGAGTGGGATGCATTTCAAGAAAAATTTAGAATAACAAATTAATGATTGGTAATATACGGACCAAATGAAAACGACAAGAAAAAAATAGACAAATTTTGGAATTATTTAACAAAGTTATAGGACAAGTAAAAGGAAAAATCTAGAAGACGTCAATAGCAGAGTCGGTAAAGTGATGAGAAATATAAAGCAATACTAGGAAAGTATGGAGAAGTAAATGGAAATAGTAATGGAAGAGGAAAGCCAGAATTTTGCATTGTAAATGATTTAATAATAACAAATACATTATTCGCACACAAATAAATTCAGAAATTCACGAGAGAGAGGATAAGTAGAAATAAAAGAGTTTTAATTGACTATATATTCATTAGAAAGAAAAAAACAGAGGGCAGCCAATGGATTCTAGAATAAAAAGAGGATGGGAAATTGGTAGGGATCATTATTTGGTGGTTGCTAAAATCAGAGAAAATATACATGAAGAAGGAATACAGGAAATAATGAAGTGGTACACTTTGAATCAATTAAACATTACAAATTAAGGGACAAGGAAGTAGCGGATAAATAGCGAAGAAGAAGCTATAAGTAAGAAACTGGAAGATACGAAT